>CM060950.1:415903402-416038402 GCA_030765055.1 Mantis religiosa
TCCATAGTAGTTGGAGCAGCAATTACCAGCCAAATGTTCAGGTCAGAGATTGTACCGGAAATACGTAGTTTAGAATTTCTAAATCTAAGAGAAAGTGTTTTACAAAGTATACAATTCCCAACTTAACACAATCATCATTTTAATATAAAATATCGTATTAACTTTCTCGCGTGTAGCAAGTCAAGGACAGTCAAACGTGTAAGAAAGTACTTCAAAATAATGGATGATATTTTATAACAATATATACAAGCGCATAAGGGACAGCACAAGAAATATTTACAAGTGCTGTTTCCATGTAAATTGCTGCTAATACGAAATTATCATTGAGCCACATAGGGCCTGGTACGGAACAAAACTATGACAAATCTCTTTCTGAAATGTTTCCGTTACTACTGACGTATTTTCCATACTCTGCTAATTGTATATTCTAATTTTGTTTGTGAGAAAGTTTCTATAAATAACGATAATTATATCATATGTAACCTCGAAAATTGAGGCTGAATTTTTCAATATTGCGGAATGATTTCCTCTCTCTTCTTTATTCGAAGAGATATGTCTCTTGTAACGACGTTTTGTGCGATCACATAGTCACCTAACTTTAGGAATTGTAAGTTCACAGAAAGAATAACGTTCCTCATTGATACAGCGCTCATTTGTGTAATTAGAATGATTTAATGTAATCTGTTTCATAAAGAAAAACTTTCCAACACTTACTTAGTGATACACCAGTTCGTTATAAACATTGCAAGGGCCCAACAGGTGTTACAGAAATGTGACGGTGGCGAGAAGTGTTACCACAGCTCCACGTTGTGCACCAGTTTGAAGCAAATATTAAAGTGAGCAATGAGGTTTCTCTCAGGGTATGCGTGGATGTGTGTGAGAAGGAAATTTTACAACACTGGAATGCCCGTCTCCAAATTATTTATTCACTGCTTCTTTTCTAACCTCAAAATGGAAGCTGCCGACCGAGGGTTACCAATCTCGGTTTATAGTGACTGAATGCTTATTATATTTATCGATAAATTTTGATGACCCGACAAATATTCGAGGCAGAACAAGTTGACCGCTCTAATAGGCTTGACGCCTCAGTCTCCTCTCCGCGGCTTCATGCCGAAGAATGTTTATAATGGCTTCCTAGCAACGATACAGCCATATCGGCTATACACCGACGACTGCCTTAACCACAACTGCGCGTGTATATATATATATAACTTTCCCCTTTCCAAATTCATTTAAACAAAGTCCCTTTGTGGCTGTTTTGTACGCCATTGTAAATGATCCAAAGAATTCGATATGCATATACGTCAAGTGACAATTCCTTTAGAAACATTCTAAGGACATTGCTTCTTACATTCATGACATTGTTACAGACTTTCCCCAACTGAACTGAACTTGCCCTTGGACGTCACAAAGAACCAACATTCCTTTGACGTCTATCATTATTCTTTGCTCCTGCAAACCATAATTTCGGTATCACAGGACATTCAACTTTCAGGATAAGGGGAAAACTCCACCGTCAAGTCATATCGGACGAGCAATGACATAATGTTAAAATGAGTACCGCATACATAGAGCTTAGAGTTACCAAAATTTCACCTTTCAGGACAAGAGAAAATCAACATAGTTGTCATATCGCACGAGGAATGAAATCATGTTAAAATGAGTACAGGATACATAGAGCTTAGAGTTACAAGACTTTAATCTTTGAGAATAAGGGGAAACTTCCAACATTAAATCATATCGTACGAGAGTTGAAGTAATGTTCAAATGAGTACAGGATACATAGAGCTTAGAGTTACCAGACATTCATCTTTCAGGTTAACACAAAATCTCCAACGCTAGGTCATATCGGAAGAGGAATGAAATAATGTTTAAATGAGTACAGAACACAGAGAGCTTAGAGAATGTTTCTATAAATAACAATAATTATACCATATTTAACCTCGAATATTGAGGCTGAATTATTCTATATTTTGGAATGATTTACCCTCTCTTCCTTATTCGAAGAGATATGTCTCTTGTAAAGACGTTTTGAGCGATCACATAGTCGCCTAACATTCGGAATTGTAAGTTCACAGAAAGAATAACACTCCTAATTTATATAGCGCTCATTTGTGTAACTAGAATGATGTAATGTAATCTGTTGCATAAAGCAAAACTTTCCAACACTTACTTAGTGATACACCAGTTCGTTATAAACAATGCAACGGCGCAACCAAACATTCATATTTCAGGATGAGGGGAAACCTCCAACGTTAAGTCATTACGGACGAGAAATGAAATAATGTTTAAAAGAGTACAGGACACATAGAGCTTAGTGATACCAGACATTCACCTTTCAGGGTAAGAGAAAATGACCATCGTTAAGTCATGTCGCACGAGGAATGAAGTAATGTTAAAATGAGTACAGGGTAGATAGAGCTTAGGGTTACCACACTTTCACCTCTCAGGATAAGAAAAAATTACCATCGTTAAGTCATATCGCACGAGGAATGGCATAATGTTCAAATGAGTACAGGACGCATAGAGCTTAGGGTAAACCGACATTGATCTTTCAGGGTAAGAGAAAATATCCACCGTTAAATCGTATCGTACCAGGAATGAATAATGTTTAAATGAGTACAGGACACAGAGACCTTAGACTAACCAGACGTTCATCTTTCAGGGTAAGAGAAAAGCTGCAGCGTTAAGTCATATCGTACGAAGGATGTAATAATGTTAAAATGAGTACACGACACAGAGAGCTTTCAGTAACCAGACAGTCCTTTTCAGGATAAGAGAAAAGCTCCTACGTTACGTCTTATCGGACGAGGAATGAAATGAGGTTCAAATTAGTACAGGGTACATAGAGCTTAGTGTTACCAGACATTCATTTTTCAGGGTAAGGGAAAAGCTCCAAAGTTAAGTCTTATCGGACGAGAAATGAAAAATTTTCAAATGAGTACAGGACACATAGAGCTTAGTGTTACCAGACATTCATATTTCAGGGTAAGAGAAACGCTCCAACGTTAAGTCTTATCGGACGAGGAATGAAAGTATTTTCAAATAAGTACAAAACACATAGAGCTTAGTGTTAACAGACATTCGTCGTTCAGGCTAAGATAAAAGCTCCAACGTTAAGTCTTATTGGACGAGGAATGAAATAATTTAATATGAGTACAGGACACAGAGAGCCTGCAGTTACCAAACATATATTTTCAAGATAAGAGAAAGGCTCCAACGTTAAGTCTTATCGGACGGGATTTGAAATAATGTCCAAATGAGTGCAGGGCACATAGAGCTTAGTGTTACCAGACATTCCTCTTTTAGGTAAGAGAAAAGCTCCAAAGTTAAGTCTTATCGGACGAGGAATGAAAGAATTTTCAAATGAGTACAGGACACATACAGCTTAGTGTTACCAGATATTAATTTTTCAGCATAAGAGAAAGCTCTAACGTTAAGTCTTACCGGAAGATGAACGAAAGAATTTTCAAATGAGTACAGCACACATAGACCTTAGTGTTACCATACATTCTTCTTTCAGGGTAACACAAAGGCTCCATCGCTAAGTCATATCGGAAGAGGAACGAAATAATGTTTAAATGAGTACAGGACACAGAGAGCTTAGAGTGAACAGACATTCATCTATCAGGATATGATAAAATATCCAACGTAAAGTCGTATCGTACGAGGAACGAAATAATGTTCAAATGAATACAGGGCACATAGAGCTTAGGGTAAACAGACATACATCTGAAATTAAAGTTTTAAGATAACGGAAAACCTCCACCGTTAAGTCATATTGGACCAAGTTTAATGGAGGTTCATCATGGCATATCACTTAAATTTCACTTGAAGTTGAGCTATGGACACTATATCATGAACTGGTTTAATTATTCACAAAAACAACGCTTACGGGAACTGTAATGAAAACATAAACAATAGTTGAATACGTTATACTTATGTAAGTGCTCGCAGACCTCTATTCCGAAATACTGTTATTCTGATCGGACTATATTGACATATATATATATGTATGTAATAATGCTCCCACTGATCATTTCAAGATTTCGCTCGTCTTACGCAAAGTATTAACACCATTGTGTTCTTTTCGTAAAAAGGTTCCTTAATAATTAAGATAAATTTATATATGAAAAGCAATTAAGCTAGCGCGTCATCTTTAGCCTCCAACGCGAACTGTGTGTTTCATGACACTTCCACTGCGTGTCGCTGTGGTCGTGCCTACTGACTAAACACGCGCGCATTTGAGTTGCAGGTTTGTACCGATTAGACTTGTTCCATACTCTGCGAATTGTATATTCTAATTGTGTTTATGAGAATGTTTCTATAGAAAATAATAATTATCTCATATTTAACCTCGAAAATTGAGACTGAATGATTTACTCTCTCTTCTTTATTCGAAGAGATGTGTCTCTTGTAAAGACGTTTTGTGCGATCACATAGTCAGCTAACATTAGGAATTGTAAGTTCACAGAAAGAATAACATTCCTCGTTTACATAGGTCTCATTTTTGTAATTAGTATGATTTAATGTAATCTGTTTCATAAAGCAAAACTTTCCAACACTTCCTTAGTGATACACCAGTTCGTTATTAACAATGCAACGGCCCAATCAGACATTCATCTTTCAGTATAAGGGAAAACTCCAACGTTAAGTCGTATCGGACGAGCAATGATATAATGTTAAAATGAGTAACGGATACATAGAGCATAGGGTTACCAAACTTTCATCTTTCAGGGTAAGAGAAAATCACCATAGTTAAGTCATATCGGACGAGTAATGAAATAATGTTTAAATGAGTAAAGGACACGTAGAGCTTAGTGTTACCAGACATTCATCTTTCAGGGTAAGGTAAAACCTCCAACGATAAATCTTATCGGACGAGGAAGGAAACTATGTTTAAATGAGTACAGGACACATAGAGCTTGGTGTGGCCAGACATTCGTCTTTCAGAATAATCGAAAACCTCCAACGTTAAGTCATATCAGACGAGGAATGAAATAATGTTTAAATGAGAACAGGCACATAGTGCTTAATGTTGCCAGGCATTCATCTTTCAGGGTAAGAGAAAAGCTCCAACGGTAAGTTTTATCGGACGAGGAACGAAATGAAGTGAATATAAGTACAGGACCCAGAGAGCTTGCAGTTACCAGACATTCATTTTTAGGGTAAGAGAAATTCTCCAACGTTAGGTCTTATCGGACGAGATTTGAAATAACGTCCAAATGAGTGCACTGCACATAGAGCTTAATGTTACCAGACATCCCTCTTTCAGGTAAGAGAAAAGATCCAAACTTAAGTCTTATCGGACGAGGAATGAAAGAATTTTCAAATGAGTACAGGACACATACAGCTTAGTGTTACCAGACATTCATTTTTCAGCATAAGAGAATAGCTCTAACGTTAAGTCTTACCGGAAAATGAATGAAAGAATTTTCAAATAAGTACAGGACACATAGAGCTTAGTGTTACCAGACATTCATCTTTCAGAGTAACACAAATGCTCCATCGTTAAGTTATATCGGAAGAGGAACGAAATAATGTTTAAATGAGTACAGGACACAGAGAGCCTAGAGTATACAGACTTTCATCTTTCAGGACAAGATAAAATATCCAAAGAAAAGACATATCGTACGAGGAGCGAAATAATGTTCAAATAAGTACAGGACACATGGAGCGTAGGTTAAACAGACATACATCTTTCAATATGAGCGAAATTCTCCAAAGTTAAGTACTATCGGACGAGGCATGAAGGATTTTTAAAATGAGTACAGGACACAGAAAATTTGCAGTTAACAGACATTCATCTTTCAGGGTAAGAGAAATATACAACTTTAAGTCATATCGGATGACGAATGACGTGGTGCACTAAGTTTTAGTTCCATAGAGCTCAGAGTTACCTCGCATTTACATTGGCATGATGTTTCGGAATTAGTGAAAATCTCAAACGCTATGGCATATCGTACGATGAATGAATTGTTTAAATGTGTACAGAATACCTAGAGGTGAGTGCTAGCATACATTTATCTTTCAGGATGAGGGAAAACCTGCAACATTAAGTCATATCGCACAAGGATTGAAATGATGTTCAGGTGAGTACAGGATACATAGAGCTATGGACACTATATCATAAGCTGCTTTAGTTATTCACAAAAATTAACGCTTAACAGCATGAAATGGCAATGAAAGTATAAATACTAATTGAATACGTTATATTTATATAAGAGTTCGCAGACCTCTGTTCCGAAATTCTGTTATTCTGAATGGACTATATTGACACACACACACACATATATATATATATATATATATATATATAAGTAATAATGCTCCCAATTATTATTTCCAGATTTCGCTCAAGTCTTGCGTGAAGTATTGACACCATTGTCCTCACGTTTTTATATGGTTCTTTAATAATTATATCAAATTTATATATGAAAAGCAATTAACCCAGACCGTCATCTTTAGCATCCAACATGTACTCGGTGTGACAGGACACTTCCATTGCGTGTCGCTGTGGTCGTACCTAGTGAATAATCGCGCGGGCATTTGAACTGCAGGTCTGTACCGATTATACTTGTTCCATACTCTGCTGATTGTATATGTTAATTTTGTTTGCGAGAATATTTCTGAAAATAGCAATCAATATATCATATTTAACCTCGAATATTGAGGATGATTTTTTCAATATTTTGGAAAGATTTACTCTCTCTTCTTTATTCGAACAGATATGTCTCCTGTAAAGATGTTTTGTGCGATCACATAGTCACCTAACATTCGGAACTGTAAGTTCACAGAAAGAATTAGACTCCTCATTAATACAGCGCTCATTTGTGTAAATAGAACGACCTAACCAGACATTCATCTTTCAGGATAAGGGAAATCCTGCAACGTTAAGTCATATCGGACGAGGAATGAAATTATGGTTAAATGAGTAAAAGAAACATAGAGCTTAATGTTACCAGACATTCATCTTTCAGGGTAAGAGAAAACCTCCAACGTTAAGTCTTATCGGACGAGGACTGAAATAATGTTTAAATGAGTACAGGACACATAGAGCTTAGTGTTAACAGACATTCATCTTTCAGGGTAAGAGAAAAGCTCCAAAGTTAAGTCTTATCGGACGAGGAATTAAATAATGTTTAAATGAGTACAGGACACATAAAGCTTAATGTTACCAGACATTCATCTTTCAGGGTAAGAGAAAAGCTCCAACGTTAAGTCTTATCGGAAAAAGAATGAAATGATGTGAATATAAGTACAGGTAACAGAGAGCTTACAGTTACCAGACATACATTTTCAGGATAAGAGGAATTCTCCAACGTTAAGTCTTATCGGACGAGATTTGAAACAATGTCCAAATGAGTGCAGGGCACCTAAAGCTTAGTGTTAGCAGACATTCCTCTTTCAGGGTATGAGAAAAGCTCCAAAGTTAAGTCTTATCGGCTGAGGAATGAAAGAATTTTCAAATGAGTAGAGGACACATAGAGCTTAATGTTACCAAACATTCATTTTTCAGGATAAGAGAAAAGCTCTAAAGTTAAGTCTTTCCGGAAGAGGAATGAAAGAATTTTCAAATGAGTATGGGACACATAGAGCTTAGTGTTACCAGACAGTCATCTTTCAGGGTAACACAAAGGCTCCATCGCTAAGTCATATCGGAAGAGGAACGAGATAATGTTTAAATGAGTACAGGACACAGAGTGCTAAGAGCAAACAGACATTCATCTTTCAGGATAAGATAAAATATTTAACGTAAAGCCATATCGTACGAGGAACGAAATAATGTTCATATGAGTACCGGGCACATTGAGCTTAGGGTAAACAGACATACGTCTGTCATTAAAGTTTTAAAATAACGGAAAACCTCCACCGTTAAGTAATATTGGACCAAGTTTAATGGAGCTTCATCATAGCATATTACTTTCAATTCAAGTTCAGCTATGGACACTATACCATTAACTGCTTTAATTATTCACAAAAATCAACGCTTAAGGGAATAGTAATGAAAACATAAATAATAGTTGAATGCGTTAATACTTATGCAAGTGTTCGCAGACCTCCGTTCCGAAATACTGTTATTCTGATCGGACTATATCGACATATATATATATATATATATATATATATACGTAATAATGCCCCACTTATTATTTCAAGATTTCGCTCTTCTTAAGCAAAGTATTAACACCATTGTCTTCACGTCATAAAAAGGTTCCTTAATAATTAAGATAAATTTATATATGAAAAGCAATTTAGCTAGCCCGTCATCTGTAGCCTGCAAAACATTCCTTGTGTTTCACGACACTTCCACTGCGTGTCGCTGTGGTCGTACCTACTGACTAAACACGCGCGCATTTGAACTGCAGGTCTGTACCGATTATACTTGTTCCATACTCTGCTAATTGTATATTATGATTTTGTTTGTGAGAATGTTTCTATAAATAACAATAATTATATCGTATTTAACCTCGAAAATTGGGTTGAATTTTTCAATATTTCGGAATGATTTACTCTCTCTTCTTTATTCGAAGAGATATGTCACTTGTAAAGACGTTTTGTGCGATCACATAGTCACCTAACTTTAGTAATTGTTAGTTCACAGAAAGAATAACGTAGCTCATTGTTATAGCGCTCATTTGTGTAATTAGAATGATTTAATGGAATCTGTTTCATAAAGCAAAGCTTTCCAACACTTACTTAGTCATACACCAGTTCGTTATAAACAATGCAAAGGCGCAACCAGACATTCATCTTTCAGTATAAGCGGAGACTTCCAACGTAAAGTCATATCGGACGAGCAATGAAATAATGTTAAAATGAGTACCAGATACATAGAGCTAAGAGTCACCAAACTTTCACCTTTCAGGGTAAGAGAAAATCACCATAGTTAAGTCATATCGGACGAGGAATGAAATAATGTTTAAATGAGTACAGGATACATAGAGCTTAGAATTACCAGACTTTCGTCCTTCAGAATAAGGGGAAACCTCCAACGTTAAGTCATATCGTGCGAGGAATGAACAATGTTCAAATGAGTACAGGACACATAGAGCTTAGTGTTACCAGACATTCATCTTTCAGGGTAACACAAAATCTCCATCGCTAGGTCATATCGGAAAAGGAATGAAATAATGTTTAAATGAGTACAGGTCACTGAGAGCTTAGAGTAAACAGACATTCACCTTTCAGGATAAGAGAAAATATCCAACGTAAAGTCATATCGGACGAGGAATGAAATAATGTTTGAATGTGTGCAGGATAAATAGAGCTTAGATTTACCAGACATTCATCCTTCAAGGTAAGAGAAAGGCTCCAACGGGAGTCTTATCAGACAAGGAAGGAAAGAATGTTCAAATGAGTACAGGACTCATGGAGCTTAGTGGTCCCACACATTCATCTTTCAGGATGAGAGAAGAGCTCCAACGTTAAGCCACATCGGACGAGGAATGAAATAATGTTAAATTGAATACAGGACACAGAGAGCTTGGTGTTACTAGACATTCATTTTAAGGATAAGGGAGAAGCTCCATCGTTAATTCATATCAGATGAGGAATGACATAAAGTTCAAATGAGTAGAGGACACATAGAACTTAGAGTAAACAGACATACATCTTTCAGGATAAGAGCAAATATCCAACGTTAAATCATATCGGACGAGAAACAAAAAAATGTTCAAGTGAGCACGGGACACAAAGGGCTTACAGTTACCATATATTAATATTTCAGGATAACAGAAAACCTACAAAGTTAAGTCATATCGTACGGGAAATGAAATGATGCCCACATGAGAACAGGGTACATAGAGCTTACAGTTATCAGATATTCATGTTTCAGGATAACAGGAAACCTGCTACGTTAAGTCATATCGGAGGAGGAATGAAATGATGTTCACATGATTACAGCGTACATAGAGCTTACAGTTACCAGATATTCATGTTTCAGGAAAACAGAAAACCTGCAACGTTAAGTCTTATCGGACGAGATTTGAAACAATGTCCAAATGAGTGCAGGGCACATAAAGCTTAGTGTTAGCAGACATTCCTCTTTCAGGGTATGAGAAAGCTCCAAAGTTAAGTCTTATCGGCTGAGGAATGAAAGAATTTTCAGATGAGTAGAGGACACATAGAGCTTAATGTTACCAGACATTCATTTTTCAGGATAAGAGAAAAGCTCTAACGTTAAGTCTTTCCGGAAGAGGAATGAAAGAATTTTCAAATGAGTATGGGACACATATAGCTTAGTGTTACCAGACAGTCATCTTTCAGGGTAACACAAAGGCTCCATCGCTAAGTCATATCGGAAGAGGAACGAGATAATGTTTGAATGAGTACAGGACACAGAGTGCTTAGAGCAAACAGACATTCATCTTTCAGGATAAGATAAAATATCCAACGTAAAGCCATATCGTACGAGGAACGAAATAATGTTCAAATGAGTACAGGACACATAGAGCTTAGTGTTACCAGACATTCATATTTCAGGGTAAGAGAAACGCTCCAACGTTAAGTCTTATCGGACGAGGAATGAAAGTATTTTCAAATAAGTACAAAACACATAGAGCTTATTGTTAACAGACATTCGTCGTTCAGGCTAAGATAAAAGCTCCAACGTTAAGTCTTATTGGATGAGGAATGAAATAATTTAATATGAGTACAGGACACAGAGAGCCTGCAGTTACCAAACATATATTTTCAAGATAAGAGAAAGGCTCCAACGTTAAGTCTTATCGGACGGGATTTGAAATAATGTCCAAATGAGTGCAGGCTCATAGAGCTTAGTGTTACCAGACATTCCTCTTTCAGGTAAGAGAAAAGCTCCAAAGTTAAGTCTTATCGGACGAGGAATGAAAGAATTTTCAAATGAGTACAGGACACATACAGCTTAGTGTTACCAGATATTCATTTTTCAGCATAAGAGAAAGCCCTAACGTTAAGTCTTACCGGAAGATGAACGAAAGAATTTTCAAATGAGTACAGCACACATAGACCTTAGTGTTACCATACATTCTTCTTTCAGGGTAACACAAAGGCTCCATCGCTAAGTCATATCGGAAGAGGAACGAAATAATGTTTAAATGAGTACAGGACACAGAGTGCTTAGAGCAAACAGACATTCATCTTTCAGGATAAGATAAAATATCCAACGTAAAGCCATATCGTACGAGGAACGAAATAATGTTCAAATGAGTAGAGGGCACATTGAGCTTAGGGTAAACAGAGATACTTCTGACATTAAAGCTTTAAAATAACGGAAAACCTCCACCGTTAAGTAATATTGGACCAAGTTTAATGGAGCTTCATCATAGCATATTACTTTCAATTCAAGTTCAGCTATGGACACTATACCATTAACTGCTTTAATTATTCACAAAAATCAACGCTTAAGGGAATAGTAATGAAAACATAAATAATAGTTGAATGCGTTGATACTTATGCAAGTGTTCGCAGACCTCCGTTCCGAAATACTGTTATTCTGATCGGACTATATCGACATATATATATAATAATAATGCTCCCACTTATTATTTCAAGATTTCGCTCAAGTCTTACGCAAAGTATTAGCACCATTGTCCTCAAATCTTAAAAAGGTTCCTTAATAATTAAGCTAAATTTATATATGAAAAGCCATTAATCTGGCGCGTCATCTTTAGCCTACAACACGTACTTTGTGTTTCATGACACTTCCACTGCAAGCCGCTGTGGTCGTACCTACTGACTAAACACGCGGGCATTTGAACTACAGGTCTGTACCGATTATACTTTTTCCATACTCTGCTAATTGTGTAATCTAATTTTGTTTGTGAGAATGTTTCTATAAATAAAAATAATTATATCTTTTTTAACGTCGAAAATTGAGGATGAATTTTTCAATATTTCGGAATGATTTACTCTCTCTACTTTATTCGAAGAGATATGTCTCTTGTAAAGACGTTTTGTGCGATCACATAGTCAGCTAACATTAGGAATTGTAAGTTCACAGAAGGAATAACATTCCTCGTTTACATAGGGCTCATTTTAGTAATTAGTATGATTTAATGTAATCTGTTTCATAAAGCAAAACTTTCCAACAATTCCTTAGTGATACAACAGTTCGTTATTAACAATGCAACGGCCCAATCAGACATTCATCTTTCAGTATACGGGAAAACTCCAACGTTAAGTCGTATCGGACGAGCAATGATATAATGTTAAAATGAGTACCGGATACATAGAGCATAGGGTTACCAAACTTTCACCATTCAGGGTAAGAGAAAATCACCATAGTTAAGTCATATCGGACGAGGAATGAAATAATGTTTAAATGAGTAAAGGACACATAGAGCTTAGTGTTACCAGACATTCATCTTTCAGGGTAAGAGAAAACCTCCAACGATAAATCTTATCGGACGAGAAAGGAAATTATGTTTAAATGAGTACAGGACACATAGAGCTTGGTGTGGCCAGACATTCGTCTTTCAGGATAAGAGAAAATATTAAAGGTTAAGTCATTTTGTACGATGAAAGAAATAATGTTCAAATGAGTACAGGATACATAGAGCTTAGTGTTACCAGACATTCATTTTTCAGGGTAAGAGAAAAGCTCCAAAGTCAAGTCTTATCGGATGAGAAATGAAAAATTTTCAAATGAGTACAGGACACATAGAGCTTAGTGTTACCAGACATTCATATTTCAGGGTAAGAGAAACGCTCCAACGTTAAGTCTTATCGGACGAGGAATGAAAGTATTTTCAAATAAGTACAGAACACATAGAGCTTAGTGTTAACAGACATTCGTCGTTCAGGCTAAGATAAAAGCTCCAACGTTAAGTCTTATTGGACGAGGAATGAAATAATTTAATATGAGTACAGGACACAGAGAGCCTGCAGTTACCAAACATATATTTTCAAGATAAGAGAAAGGCTCCAACGTTAAGTCTTATCGGACGGGATTTGAAATAATGTCCAAATGAGTGCAGGGCACATAGAGCTTAGTGTTACCAGACATTCCTCTTTCAGGTAAGAGAAAAGCTCCAAAGTTAAGTCTTATCGGACGAGGAATGAAAGAATTTTCAAATGAGTACAGGACACATACAGCTTAGTGTTACCAGATATTCATTTTTCAGCATAAGAGAAAGCTCTAACGTTAAGTCTTACCGGAAGATGAACGAAAGAATTTTCAAATGAGTACAGCACACATAGACCTTAGTGTTACCATACATTCTTCTTTCAGGGTAACACAAAGGCTCCATCGCTAAGTCATATCGGAAGAGGAACGAAATAATGTTTAAATGAGTACAGGACACAGAGAGCTTAGAGTGAACAGACATTCATCTATCAGGATAAGATAAAATATCCAACGTAAAGTCGTATCGTACGAGGAACGAAATAATGTTCAAATGAATACAGGGCACATAGAGCTTAGGGTAAACAGACATACATCTGAAATTAAAGTTTTAAGATAACGGAAAACCTCCACCGTTAAGTCATATTGGACCACGTTTAATGGAGGTTCATCATGGCATATCACTTACATTTCACTTGAAGTTGAGCTATGGACACTATATCAAGAACTGGTTTAATTATTCACAAAAATCAATGCTTACGGGAACTGTAATGAAAACATAAACAATAGTTGAATACGTTATACTTATGTAAGTGCTCGCAGACCTCTGTTCCGAAATACTGTTATTCTGATCGGACTATATTGACATATATATATATATATATATATATATATGTAATAATGCTCCCACTGATCATTTCAAGATTTCGCTCGTCTTACGCAAAGTATTAACACCATTGTGTTCTTTTCGTAAAAAGGTTCCTTAATAATTAAGATAAATTTATATATGAAAAGCAATTAAGCTAGCGCGTCATCTTTAGCCTCCAACGCGAACTGTGTGTTTCATGACACTTCCACTGCGTGTCGCTGTGGTCGTGCCTACTGACTAAACACGCGCGCATTTGAGTTGCAGGTTTGTACCGATTATACTTGTTCCATACTCTGATAATTGTATATTCTAATTGTGTTTGTGAGAGTGTTTCTATAAAAAATAATAATTATCTCATATTTAACCTCGAAAATTGAGACTGAATGATTTACTCTCTCTTCTTTATTCGAAGAGATGTGTCTCTTGTAAAGACGTTTTGTGCGATCACATAGTCAGCTAACATTAGGAATTGTAAGTTCACAGAAAGAATAACATTCCTCGTTTACATAGGTCTCATTTTTGTAATTAGTATGATTTAATGTAATCTGTTTCATAAAACAAAACTTTCCAACACTTCGTTAGTGATACACCAGTTCGTTATTAACAATGCAACGGCCCAATCAGACATTCATCTTTCAGTATAAGGGAAAACTCCAACGTTAAGTCGTATCGGACGAGCAATGATATAATGTTAAAATGAGTAACGGATACATAGAGCATAGGGTTACCAAACTTTCACTTTTCAGGGTAAGAGAAAATCACCATAGTTAAGTCATATCGGACGAGTAATGAAATAATGTTTAAATGAGTAAAGGACACATAGAGCTTAGTGTTACCAGACATTCATCTTTCAGGGTAAGAGAAAACCTCCAACGATAAATCTTATCGGACGAGGAAGGAAACTATGTTTAAATGAGTACAGGGCACATAGAGCTTGGTGTGGCCAGACATTCGTCTTTCAGAATAATCGAAAACCTCCAACGTTAAGTCATATCAGACGAGGAATGAAATAATGTTTAAATGAGAACAGGCACATAGTGCTTAATGTTGCCAGGCATTCATCTTTCAGGGTAAGAGAAAAGCTCCAACGGTAAGTTTTATCGGACGAGGAACGAAATGAAGTGAATATAAGTACAGGACAAAGAGAGCTTGCAGTTACCAGACATTCATTTTTAGGGTAAGAGAAATTCTCCAACGTTAGGTCTTATCGGACGAGATTTGAAATAACGTCCAAATGAGTGCACTGCACATAGAGCTTAATGTTACCAGACATCCCTCTTTCAGGTAAGAGAAAAGATCCAAACTTAAGTCTTATCGGACGAGGAATGAAAGAATTTTCAAATGAGTACAGGACACATACAGCTTAGTGTTACCAGACATTCATTTTTCAGCATAAGAGAATAGCTCTAACGTTAAGTCTTACCGGAAAATGAATGAAAGAATTTTCAAATGAGTACAGGACACATAGAGCTTAGTGTTACCAGACATTCATCTTTCAGAGTAACACAAATGCTCCATCGTTAAGTTATATCGGAAGAGGAACGAAATAATGTTTAAATGAGTACAGGACACAGAGAGCCTAGAGTATACAGACTTTCATCTTTCAGGACAAGATAAAATATCCAAAGAAAAGACATATCGTACGAGGAGCGAAATAATGTTCAAATAAGTACAGGACACATAGAGCTTAGGGTAAACAGACATACATCTTTCAATATGAGCGAAATTCTCCAAAGTTAAGTACTATCTGACGAGGCATGAAGGATTTTTAAAATGAGTACAGGACACAGAAAATTTGCAGTTAACAGACATTCATCTTTCAGGGTAAGAGAAATATACAACTTTAAGTCATATCGGATGACGAATGACGTGGTGCACTAAGTTTTAGTTCCATAGAGCTCAGAGTTACCTCGCATTTACATTGGCATGATGTTTCGGAATTAGTTAAAATCTCAAACGCTATGGCATATCGTACGATGAATGAATTGTTTAAATGTGTACAGAGTACCTAGAGGTGAGTGCTAGCATACATTTATCTTTCAGGATGAGGGAAAACCTGCAACATTAAGTCATATCGCACAAGGATTGAAATGATGTTCAGGTGAGTACAGGATACATAGAGCTATGGACACTATATCATAAGCTGCTTTAGTTATTCACAAAAATTAACGCTTAACAGCATGAAATGGCAATGAAAGTATAAATACTAATTGAATACGTTATATTTATATAAGAGTTCGCAGACCTCTGTTCCGAAATTCTGTTATTCTGAATGGACTATATTGACACACACACACACACACACACTCACACACACACACACACACACACACATATATATATATATATATAAGTAATAATGCTCCCAATTATTATTTCCAGATTTCGCTCAAGTCTTGCGTGAAGTATTGACACCATTTTCCTCACGTTTTTATATGGTTCTTTAATAATTATATCAAATTTATATATGAAAAGCAATTAACCCAGACCGTCATTTTAGCATCCAACATGTACTCGGTGTGACAGGACACTTCCATTGCGTGTCGCTGTGGTCGTACCTAGTGAATAATCGCGCGGGCATTTGAACTGCAGGTCTGTACCGATTATACTTGTTCCATACTCTGCTGATTGTATATGTTAATTTTGTTTGCGAGAATATTTCTGAAAATAGCAATCAATATATCATATTTAACCTCGAATATTGAGGATGAATTTTTCAATATTTTGGAAAGATTTACTCTCTCTTCTTTATTCGAACAGATATGTCTCCTGTAAAGATGTTTTGTGCGATCACATAGTCACCTAACATTCGGAACTGTAAGTTCACAGAAAGAATTAGACTCCTCATTAATATAGCGCTCATTTGTGTAACTAGAACGACCTAACCAGACATTCATCTTTCAGGATAAGGGAAATCCTGCAACGTTAAGTCATATCGGACGAGGAATGAAATTATGGTTAAATGAGTAAAAGAAACATAGAGCTTAATGTTACCAGACATTCATCTTTCAGGGTAAGAGAAAACCTCCAACGTTAAGTCTTATCGGACGAGGACTGAAATAATGTTTAAATGAGTACAGGACACATAGAGCTTAGTGTTAACAGACATTCATCTTTCAGGGTAAGAGAAAAGCTCCAACGTTAAGTCTTATCGGAAAAAGAATGAAATGATGTGAATATAAGTACAGGTAACAGATACCTTACAGTTACCAGACATACATTTTCAGGATAAGAGGAATTCTCCAACGTTAAGTCTTATCGGACGAGATTTGAAGCAATGTCCAAATGAGTGCAGGGCACCTAAAGCTTAGTGTTAGCAGACATTCCTCTTTCAGGGTATGAGAAAAGCTCCAAAGTTAAGTCTTATCGGCTGAGGAATGAAAGAATTTTCAAATGAGTAGAGGACACATAGAGCTTAATGTTACCAGACATTCATTTTTCAGGATAAGAGAAAAGCTCTAAAGTTAAGTCTTTCCGGAAGAGGAATGAAAGAATTTTCAAATGAGTATGGGACACATAGAGCTTAGTGTTACCAGACAGTCATCTTTCAGGGTAACACAAAGGCTCCATCGCTAAGTCATATCGGAATAGGAACGAGATAATGTTCAAATGAGTACAGGGCACATTGAGCTTAGGGTAAACAGACATACGTCTGTCATTAAAGTTTTAAAATAACGGAAAACCTCCACCGTTAAGTAATATTGGACCAAGTTTAATGGAGCTTCATCATAGCATATTACTTTCACTTCAAGTTCAGCTATGGACACTATACCATTAACTGCTTTAATTATTCACAAAAATCAACGCCTAAGGGAATAGTAATGAAAACATAAATAATAGTTGAATGCGTTAATACTTATGCAAGTGTTCGCAGACCTCCGTTCCGAAATACTGTTATTCTGATCGGACTATATCGACATATATATATACGTAATAATGCTCCCACTTGTTATTTCCAGATTTCGCTCTTTTTAAGCAAAGTATTAACACCATTGTCTTCACGTCATAAAAAGGTTCCTTAATAATTAAGATAAATTTATATATGAAAAGCAATTTAGCTAGCCCGTTATCTGTAGCCTGCAAAACATTCCTTGTGTTTCACGACACTTCCACTGCGTGTCGCTGTGGTCGTACCTACTGACTAAACACGCGCGCATTTGAACTGCAGGTCTGTACCCATTATACTTGTTCCATACTCTGCTAATTGTATATTATGATTTTGTTTGTGAGAATGTTTCTATAAATAACAATAATTATATCATATTTAACCTCGAAAATTGGGTTGAATTTTTCAATATTTCGGAATGATTTACTCTCTCTTCTTTATTCGAAGAGATATGTCACTTGTAAAGACGTTTTGTGCGATCACATAGTCACCTAACTTTAGTAATTGTTAGTTCACAGAAAGAATAACGTAGCTCATTGTTATAGCGCTCATTTGTGTAATTAGAATGATTTAATGGAATCTGTTTCATAAAGCAAAGCTTTCCAACACTTACTTAGTCATACACCAGTTCGTTATAAACAATGCAAAGGCCCAACCAGACATTCATCTTTCAGTATAAGCGGAGACTTCCAACGTAAAGTCATATCGGACGAGCAATGAAATAATGTTAAAATGGGTACCAGATACATAGAGCTAAGAGTCACCAAACTTTCACCTTTCAGGGTAAGAGAAAATCACCATAGTTAAGTCATATCGGACGAGGAATGAAATAATGTTTAAATGAGTACAGGATACATAGAGCTTAGAATTACCAGACTTTCGTCCTTCAGAATAAGGGGAAACCTCCAACGTTAAGTCATATCGTGCGAGGAATGAACAATGTTCAAATGAGTACAGGACACATAGAGCTTAGTGTTACCAGACATTCATCTTTCAGGGTAACACAAAATCTCCATCGCTAGGTCATATCGGAAAAGGAATGAAATAATGTTTAAATGAGTACAGGACACTGAGAGCTTAGAGTAAACAGACATTCACCTTTCAGGATAAGAGAAACTATCCAACGTAAAGTCATATCGGACGAGGAATGAAATAATGTTTGAATGTGTGCAGGATAAATAGAGCTTAGATTTACCAGACATTCATCCTTCAAGGTAAGAGAAAGGCTCGAACGGGAGTCTTATCGGACAAGGAAGGAAAGAATGTTCAAATGAGTACAGGACTCATGGAGCTTAGTGGTCCCACACATTCATCTTTCAGGATGAGAGAAGAGCTCCAACGTTAAGCCACATCGGACGAGGAATGAAATAATGTTAAATTGAATACAGGACACAGAGAGCTTGGTGTTACTAGACATTCATTTTAAGGATAAGGGAGAAGCTCCATCGTTAATTCATATCAGATGAGGAATGACATAAAGTTCAAATGAGTAGAGGACACATAGAACTTAGAGTAAACAGACATACATCTTTCAGGATAAGAGCAAATATCCAACGTTAAATCATATCGGACGAGAAACAAAAAAATGTTCAAGTGAGCACGGGACACAAAGGGCTTACAGTTACCATATATTAATATTTCAGGATAACAGAAAACCTACAAAGTTAAGTCATATCGTACTGGAAATGAAATGATGCCCACATGAGAACAGGGTACATAGAGCTTACAGTTATCAGATATTCATGTTTCAGGATAACAGGAAACCTGCTACGTTAAGTCATATCGGAGGAGGAATGAAATGATGTTCACATGATTACAGCGTACATAGAGCTTACAGTTACCAGATATTCATGTTTCAGGAAAACAGAAAACCTGCAACGTTAAGTCATATCGGACGTGGAATGATATATGTTCACATGAGTACAGGGTACATAGAGCTTACAGTTACCAGATATTCATGTTTAAGGATAACAAGAAAACCTGCACGGTAGGTCACATCGGACGAGGACTGAAATGATGTTCACAAAAGTTCAGGGTACATAGAGGTTACAGGTAACAGATATTGCGTGTCGCTGTGGTCGTACCTACTGAATGAACACGCGGGCATTTGAACTGCAGGTCTGTACCGATTATACCTGTGCCATACTCTGCTAATTGTTTATGTTAATTTAGTTTGCGAGAATGTTACTGAAAATGGAACTCATTATATCACATTTAACCTCGAATAGTGAGGCTGAATTTCTCAATATTTTGGAATGATTTACTCTCTCTTCTTTATTCGAACAGATATTATCCTGTAAGGATGTTTTGTGCGATCACATAGTCACCTATCATTCGGAACTGTAAGTTCACAGAAAGAATTAGACTCCTCATTAATATAGCGCTCATTTGTGTAAATAGAACGACCTAAACAGACATTCATCTTTCAGGATAAGGGAAATCCTCCAACGTTAAGTCATATCGGACGAGGAATGAAATTATGGTTAAAAGAGTAAAAGAAACATAGAGCTTAATGTTACCAGACATTCATCTTTCAGGGTAAGAGAAAACCTCCAACGTTAAGTCTTATCGGACGAGGACTGAAATAATGTTTAAATGAGGACAGGACACATAGAGCCTAGTGTTAGCAGACATTCATCTTTCAGGGTAAGAGAAAAGCTCCAAAGTTAAGTCTTATCGGACGAGGAATTAAATAATGTTTAAATGAGTACAGGACACATAAAGCTTAATGTTACCAGACATTCATCTTTCAGGGTAAGAGATAAGCTCCAACGTTAAGTCTTATCGGAAAGAGAATGAAATGATGTGAATATAAGTACAGGTAACAGAGAGCTTACAGTTACCAGACATACATTTTCAGGATAAGAGAAATTCTCCAACGTTAAGTCTTATCGGACGAGATTTGAAACAATGTCCAAATGAGTGCAGGGCACATAAAGCTTAGTGTTAGCAGACATTCCTCTTTCAGGGTATGAGAAAAGCTCCAAAGTTAAGTCTTATCGGCTGAGGAATGAAAGAATTTTCAAATGAGTAGAGGACACATAGAGCTTAACGTTACCAGACATTCATTTTTCAGGATAAGAGAAAAGCTCTAAAGTTAAGTCTTTCCGGAAGAGGAATGAAAGAATTTTCAAATGAGTATGGGACACATAGAGCTTAGTGTTACCAGACAGTCATCTTTCAGGGTAACACAAAGGCTCCATCGCTAAGTCATATCGGAAGAGGAACGAGATAATGTTTAAATGAGTACAGGACACAGAGTGCTTAGAGCAAACAGACATTCATCTTTCAGGATAAGATAAAATATTTAACGTAAAGCCATATCGTACGAGGAACGAAATAATGTTCAAATGAGTACAGGGCACATTGAGCTTAGGGTAAACAGACATACGTCTGTCATTAAAGTTTTAAAATAACGGAAAACCTCCACCGTTAAGTAATATTGGACCAAGTTTAATGGAGCTTCATCATAGCATATTACTTTCAATTCAAGTTCAGCTATGGACACTATACCATTAACTGCTTTAATTATTCACAAAAATCAACGCTTAAGGGAATAGTAATGAAAACATAAATAATAGTTGAATGCGTTAATACTTATGCAAGTGTTCGCAGACCTCCGTTCCGAAATACTGTTATTCTGATCGGACTATATCGACATATATATATATATATATATATATATATATATATATATATATATATATATATATATACGTAATAATGCTCCCACTTATGATTTCAAGATTTCGCTCTTCTTAAGCAAAGTATTAACACCATTGTCTTCACGTCATAAAAGGTTCCTTAATAATTAAGATAAATTTATATATGAAAAGCAATTTAGCTAGCCCGTCATCTGTAGCCTGCAAAACATTCCTTGTGTTTCACGACACTTCCACTGCGTGTCGCTGTGGTCGTACCTACTGACTGAACACGCGCGCATTTGAACTGCAGGTCTGTACCGATTATACTTGTTCCATACTCTGCTAATTGTATATTATGATTTTGTTTGTGAGAATGTTTCTATAAATAACAATAATTATATCATATTTAACCTCGAATATTGGGTTGAATTTTTCAATATTTCGGAATGATTTACTCTCTCTTCTTTATTCGAAGAGATATGTCACTTGTAAAGACGTTTTGTGCGATCACATAGTCACCTAACTTTAGTAATTGTTAGTTCACAGAAAGAATAACGTAGCTCATTGTTATAGCGCTCATTTGTGTAATTAGAATGATTTAATGGATTCTGTTTCATAAAGCAAAGCTTTCCAACACTTACTTAGTCATACACCAGTTCGTTATAAACAATGCAAAGGCCCAACCAGACATTCATCTTTCAGTATAACCGGAGACTTCCAACGTAAAGTCATATCGGACGAGCAATGAAATAATGTTAAAATGAGTACCAGATACATAGAGCTTAGAGTCACCAAACTTTCACCTTTCAGGGTAAGAGAAAATCACCATAGTTAAGTCATATCGGACGAGGAATGAAATAATGTTTAAATGAGTACAGGATACATAGAGCTTAGAATTACCAGACTTTCGTCCTTCAGAATAAGGGGAAACCTCCAACGTTAAGTCATATCGTGCGAGGAATGAACAATGTTCAAATGAGTACAGGACACATAGAGCTTAGTGTTACCAGACATTCATCTTTCAGGGTAACACAAAATCTCCATCGCTAGGTCATATCGGAAAAGGAATGAAATAATGTTTAAATGAGTACAGGACACTGAGAGCTTAGAGTAAACAGACATTCACCTTTCAGGATAAGAGAAACTATCCAACGTAAAGTCATATCGGACGAGGAATGAAATAA
Source organism: Mantis religiosa (assembly GCA_030765055.1). NCBI lineage: Eukaryota > Metazoa > Arthropoda > Insecta > Mantodea > Mantidae > Mantis > Mantis religiosa. Next base: position 415,925,811 of record CM060950.1, read on the forward strand.
TGTTTGAATGTGTGCAGGATAAATAGATCTTAGATTTACCAGACATTCGTCCTTCAAGGTAAGAGAAAGGCTCGAACGGGAGTCTTATCGGACAAGGAAGGAAAGAATGTTCAAATGAGTACAGGACTCATGGAGCTTAGTGGTCTCACACATTCATCTTTCAGGATGAGAGAAGAGCTCCAACGTTAAGCCACATCGGACGAGGAATGAAATAATGTTAAATTGAATACAGGACACAGAGAGCTTGGTGTTACTAGACATTCATTTTAAGGATAAGGGAGAAGCTCCATCGTTAATTCATATCAGATGAGGAATGACATAAAGTTCAAATGAGTAGAGGACACATAGAACTTAGAGTAAACAGACATACATCTTTCAGGATAAGAGCAAATATCCAACGTTAAATCATATCGGACGAGAAACAAAAAAATGTTCAAGTGAGCACGGGACACAAAGGGCTTACAGTTACCATATATTAATATTTCAGGATAACAGAAAACCTACAAAGTTAAGTCATATCGTACGGGAAATGAAATGATGCCCACATGAGAACAGGGTACATAGAGCTTACAGTTATCAGATATTCATGTTTCAGGATAACAGGAAACCTGCTACGTTAAGTCATATCGGAGGAGGAATGAAATGATGTTCACATGATTACAGCGTACATAGAGCTTACAGTTACCAGATATTCATGTTTCAGGAAAACAGAAAACCTGCAACGTTAAGTCATATCGGACGTGGAATGATATATGTTCACATGAGTACAGGGTACATAGAGCTTACAGTTACCAGATATTCATGCTTCAGGACTACAAGAAAACCTGCACGGTAGGTCACATCGGACGAGGACTGAAATGATGTTCACAAAAGTTCAGGGTACATAGAGGTTACAGGTAACAGATATTGCGTGTCGCTGTGGTCGTACCTACTGAATAAACACGCGGGCATTTGAACTGCAGGTCTGTACCGATTATACTTGTTCCATACTCTGCTAATTGTTTATGTTAATTTAGTTTGCGAGAATGTTTCTGAAAATGAAACTCATTATATCACATTTAACCTCGAATAGTGAGGCTGAATTTTTCAATATTTTGGAATGATTTACTCTCTCTTCTTTATTCGAACAGATATTATCCTGTAAGGAGGTTTTGTGCGATCACATAGTCACCTATCATTCGGAACTGTAAGTTCACAGAAAGAATTAGACTCCTCATTAATATAGCGCTCAATTGTGTAAATAGAACGACCTAAACAGACATTCATCTTTCAGGATAAGGGAAATCCTCCAACGTTAAGTCATATCGGACGAGGAATGAAATTATGGTTAAAAGATTAAAAGAAACATAGAGCTTAATGTTACCAGACATTCATCTTTCAGGGTAAGAGAAAACCTCCAACGTTAAGTCTTATCGGACGAGGACTGAAATAATGTTTAAATGAGGACAGGACACATAGAGCCTAGTGTTAGCAGACATTCATCTTTCAGGGTAAGAGAAAAGCTCCAAAGTTAAGTCTTATCGGACGAGGAATTAAATAATGTTTAAATGAGTACAGGACACATAAAGCTTAATGTTACCAGACATTCATCTTTCAGGGTAAGAGATAAGCTCCAACGTTAAGTCTTATCGGAAAGAGAATGAAATGATGTGAATATAAGTACAGGTAACAGAGAGCTTACAGTTACCAGACATACATTTTCAGGATAAGAGAAATTCTCCAACGTTAAGTCTTATCGGACGAGATTTGAAACAATGTCCAAATGAGTGCAGGGCACATAAAGCTTACTGTTAGCAGACATTCCTCTTTCAGGGTATGAGAAAAGCTCCAAAGTTAAGTCTTATCGGCTGAGGAATGAAAGATATTTCAAATGAGTAGAGGACACATAGAGCTTAATGTTACCAGACATTCATTTTTCAGGATAAGAGAAAAGCTCTAAAGTTAAGTCTTTCCGGAAGAGGAATGAAAGAATTTTCAAATGAGTATGGGACACATAGAGCTTAGTGTTACCAGACAGTCATCTTTCAGGGTAACACAAAGGCTCCATCGCTAAGTCATATCGGAAGAGGAACGAGATAATGTTTAAATGAGTACAGGACACAGAGTGCTTAGAGCAAACAGACATTCATCTTTCAGGATAAGATAAAATATTTAACGTAAAGCCATATCGTACGAGGAACGAAATAATGTTCAAATGAGTACAGGGCACATTGAGCTTAGGGTAAACAGACATACGTCTGTCATTAAAGTTTTAAAATAACGGAAAACCTCCACCGTTAAGTAATATTGGACCAAGTTTAATGGAGCTTCATCATAGCATATTACTTTCAATTCAAGTTCAGCTATGGACACTATACCATTAACTGCTTTAATTATTCACAAAAATCAACGCTTAAGGGAGTAGTAATGAAAAATAATAGTTGAATGCGTTAATACTTATGCAAGTGTTCGCAGACCTCCGTTCCGTAATACTGTTATTCTGATCGGACTATATCGATATATATATATATATATATATAATAATAATGCTCCCACTTATTATTTCAAGATTTTGCTCAAGTCTTACGCAAAGTATTAACACCATTGTCCTCAAATCTTAAAAAGGTTCCTTAATAATTAAGCTAAATTTATATATGAAAAGCCATTAATCTAGCGCGTCATCTTTAGCCTACAACACGTACTTAGTGTTTCATGACACTTCCACTGCAAGCCGCTGTGGTCGTACCTACTGACTAAACACGCGCGCATTTGAACTGCAGGTCTGTACCGATTATACTTTTTCCATACTCTGCTAATTGTGTATTCTAATTTTGTTTGTGAGAATGTTTCTATAAATAAAAAGTAATTATATCTTTTTTAACGTCGAAAATTGAGGATGAATTTTTCAATATTTCGGAATGATTTGCTCTCTCCACTTTATTCGAAGAGATATGTCTCTTGTAAAGACGTTTTGTGCGATCACATAGTCACCTAACATTAGGAATTGTAAGTTCACAGAAAGAATAACATTCCTCGTTTACATAGGGCTCATTTTTGTAATTAGTATGATTTAATGTAATCTGTTTCATAAACCAAATCTTTCCAACACTTCCTTAGTGATACACCAGTTCGTTATTAACAATGCAACGGCCCAATCAGACATTCATCTTTCAGTATAAGCGAAAACTCCAACGTTAAGTCGTATCGGACGAGCAATGATATAATGTTAAAATGAGTACCGGATACATAGAGCATAGGGTTACCAAACTTTCACCTTTCAGGGTAGGAGAAAATCACCATAGTTAAGTCATATCGGACGAGGAATGAAATAATGTTTAAATGAGTAAAGGACACATAGAGCTTAGTGTTACCAGACATTCATCTTTCAGGGTAAGAGAAAACCTCCAACGATAAATCTTATCGGACGAGGAAGGAAGTTATGTTTAAATGAGTACAGGACACATAGAGCTTGGTGTGGCCAGACATTCGTCTTTCAGGATAAGAGAAAATATTAAACGTTAAGTCATTTTGTACGATGAAAGAAATAATGGTCAAATGAGTACAGGATACATTGAGCTTAGTATTACCAGACATTCATGCTTTATGATAAGAGAAAACCTCCATCGTTAAGTCATATTGGCCCAAGTTTAATGGAGCTTCATCATAGAATATTACTTTCACTTCAAGTTCAGCTAAGGACACTATATCATGAACTGCTTTAATTATGCACAAAAATTAACGCTTAACAGCATGAAATGGTAATGAAAGTATAAATACTAATTGAATACGATATATTTATATAAGTGTTCGCTGACCTCTGTTCCGAAATACTGTTATTCTGATTGGACCATATTGACATTTATAGGTAATAAAGCCCCACTTATTATTTCCAGATTTCGCTCAAGTCTTGCGTGAAGTATTGTCACCATTGTCCTCACGTTTTTATAAGGTTCCTTAATAACAAAGTCAAATTTATATATATAAAAAGCAATTAACCTAGACCGTCATCTTTAGCATCCAACATGTACTTTGTGTTACACGACACTTCCACTGCGTGTCGCTGTGGTCGTACCTACTGAATAAACACGCGGGCACTTGAACTGCAGGTCTGTACCGATTATACTTGTTCCATACTCTGCTGATTGTTTATGTTAATTTAGTTTGCGAGAATGTTTCTGAAAATGGAACTCATTATATCACATTTAACCTCGAATAGTGAGGCTGAATTTTTCAATATTTTGGAATGATTTACTCTCTCTTCTTTATTCGAACAGATATTATCCTTTAAGGAGGTTTTGTGCGATCACATAGTCACCTATCATTCGGAACTGTAAGTTCACAGAAACAATAACACTCCTCATTAATATAGCGCTCATTTTTGTAACTAGAACGACCCAACCAGACATTCATCTTTCAGGATAAGGGGAAACCTCCAACGTTACGACATATCGGACGAGGACTGAAATAATGTTTAAATGAGTAAAGGACACATAGAGCTTAATGTTACCAGACATTCATCTTTCAAGATAAGGGGAAACCTCCAACGTTAAGACATATCGGACGAGGACTGAAATAATGTTTAAATGAGTAAAGGACACATAGAGCTTAATGTTACCAGACATTCATCTTTCAGTGTAAGAGAAAAGCTCCAACGTTAAGTCTTACCGGACGAGGACTGAAATAATGTTTAAATGAGGACAGGACACATAGAGCCTAGTGTTAGCAGACATTCATCTTTCAGGGTAAGAGAAAAGCTCCAAAGTTAAGTCTTATCGGACGAGGAATTAAATAATGTTTAAATGAGTACAGGACACATAAAGCTTAATGTTACCAGACATTCATCTTTCAGGGTAAGAGATAAGCTCCAACGTTAAGTCTTATCGGAAAGAGAATGAAATGATGTGAATATAAGTACAGGTAACAGAGAGCTTACAGTTACCAGACATTCATTTTCAGGATAAGAGAAATTCTCCAACGTTAAGTCTTATCGGACGAGATTTGAAGCAATGTCCAAATGAGTGCAGGGCACATAAAGCTTACTGTTAGCAGACATTCCTCTTTCAGGGTATGAGAAAAGCTCCAAAGTTAAGTCTTATCGGCTGAGGAATGAAAGAATTTTCAAATGAGTAGAGGACACATAGAGCTTAATGTTACCAGACATTCATTTTTCAGGATAAGAGAAAAGCTCTAAAGTTAAGTCTTTCCGGAAGAGGAATGAAAGAATTTTCAAATGAGTATGGGACACATAGAGCTTAGTGTTACCAGACAGTCATCTTTCAGGGTAACACAAAGGCTCCATCGCTAAGTCATATCGGAAGAGGAACGAGATAATGTTTAAATGAGTACAGGACACAGAGTGCTTAGAGCAAACAGACATTCATCTTTCAGGATAAGATAAAATATTTAACGTAAAGCCATATCGTACGAGGAACGAAATAATGTTCAAATGAGTAGAGGGCACATTGAGCTTAGGGTAAACAGACATACGTCTGTCATTAAAGTTTTAAAATAACGGAAAACCTCCACCGTTAAGTAATATTGGACCAAGTTTAATGGAGCTTCATCATAGCATATTACTTTCAATTCAAGTTCAGCTATGGACACTATACCATTAACTGCTTTAATTATTCACAAAAATCAACGCTTAAGGGAGTAGTAATGAAAACATAAATAATAGTTGAATGCGTTAATACTTATACAAGTGTTCGCAGACCTCCGTTCCGTAATACTGTTATTCTGATCGGACTATATCGATATATATATATAATAATAATGCTCCCACTTATTATTTCAAGATTTCGCTCAAGTCTTACGCAAAGTATTAACACCATTGTCCTCAAATCTTAAAAAGGTTCCTTAATAATTAAGCTAAATTTATATATGAAAAGCCATTAATCTAGCGCGTCATCTTTAGCCTACAACACGTACTTAGTGTTTCATGACACTTCCACTGCAAGCCGCTGTGGTCGTACCTACTGACTAAACACGCGCGCATTTGAACTGCAGGTCTGTACCGATTATACTTTTTCCATACTCTGCTAATTGTGTATTCTAATTTTGTTTGTGAGAACGTTTCTATAAATAAAAAGTAATTATATCTTTTTTAACCTCGAAAATTGGGTTGAATTTTTCAATATTTCGGAATGATTTACTCTCTCTGCTTTATTCGAAGAGATATGTCACTTGTAAAGACGTTTTGTGCGATCACATAGTCACCTAACTTTAGTAATTGTTAGTTCACAGAAAGAATAACGTAGCTCATTGTTATAGCGCTCATTTGTGTAATTAGAATGATTTAATGGATTCTGTTTCATAAAGCAAAGCTTTCCAACACTTACTTAGTCATACACCAGTTCGTTATAAACAATGCAAAGGCCCAACCAGACATTCATCTTTCAGTATAACCGGAGACTTCCAACGTAAAGTCATATCGGACGAGCAATGAAATAATGTTAAAATGAGTACCAGATACATAGAGCTTAGAGTCACCAAACTTTCACCTTTCAGGGTAAGAGAAAATCACCATAGTTAAGTCATATCGGACGAGGAATGAAATAATGTTTAAATGAGTACAGGATACATAGAGCTTAGAATTACCAGACTTTCGTCCTTCAGAATAAGGGGAAACCTCCAACGTTAAGTCATATCGTGCGAGGAATGAACAATGTTCAAATGAGTACAGGACACATAGAGCTTAGTGTTACCAGACATTCATCTTTCAGGGTAACACAAAATCTCCATCGCTAGGTCATATCGGAAAAGGAATGAAATAATGTTTAAATGAGTACAGGACACTGAGAGCTTAGAGTAAACAGACATTCACCTTTCAGGATAAGAGAAACTATCCAACGTAAAGTCATATCGGACGAGGAATGAAATAATGTTTGAATGTGTGCGGGATAAATAGAGCTTAGATTTACCAGACATTCATCCTTCAAGGTAAGAGAAAGGCTCGAACGGGAGTCTTATCGGACAAGGAAGGAAAGAATGTTCAAATGAGTACAGGACTCATGGAGCTTAGTGGTCTCACACATTCATCTTTCAGGATGAGAGAAGAGCTCCAACGTTAAGCCACATCGGACGAGGAATGAAATAATGTTAAATTGAATACAGGACACAGAGAGCTTGGTGTTACTAGACATTCATTTTAAGGATAAGGGAGAAGCTCCATCGTTAATTCATATCAGATGAGGAATGACATAAAGTTCAAATGAGTAGAGGACACATAGAACTTAGAGTAAACAGACATACATCTTTCAGGATAAGAGCAAATATCCAACGTTAAATCATATCGGACGAGAAACAAAAAAATGTTCAAGTGAGCACGGGACACAAAGGGCTTACAGTTACCATATATTAATATTTCAGGATAACAGAAAACCTACAAAGTTAAGTCATATCGTACGGGAAATGAAATGATGCCCACATGAGAACAGGGTACATAGAGCTTACAGTTATCAGATATTCATGTTTCAGGATAACAGGAAACCTGCTACGTTAAGTCATATCGGAGGAGGAATGAAATGATGTTCACATGATTACAGCGTACATAGAGCTTACAGTTACCAGATATTCATGTTTCAGGAAAACAGAAAACCTGCAACGTTAAGTCATATCGGACGTGGAATGATATATGTTCACATGAGTACAGGGTACATAGAGCTTACAGTTACCAGATATTCATGCTTCAGTACTACAAGAAAACCTGCACGGTAGGTCACATCGGACGAGGACTGAAATGATGTTCACAAAAGTTCAGGGTACATAGAGGTTACAGGTAACAGATATTGCGTGTCGCTGTGGTCGTACCTACTGAATAAACACGCGGGCATTTGAACTGCAGGTCTGTACCGATTATACTTGTTCCATACTCTGCTAATTGTTTATGTTAATTTAGTTTGCGAGAATGTTTCTGAAAATGAAACTCATTATATCACATTTAACCTCGAATAGTGAGGCTGAATTTTTCAATATTTTGGAATGATTTACTCTCTCTTCTTTATTCGAACAGATATTATCCTGTAAGGAGGTTTTGTGCGATCACATAGTCACGTATCATTCGGAACTGTAAGTTCACAGAAAGAATTAGACTCCTCATTAATATAGCGCTCAATTGTGTAAATAGAACGACCTAAACAGACATTCATCTTTCAGGATAAGGGAAATCCTCCAACGTTAAGTCATATCGGACGAGGAATGAAATTATGGTTAAAAGAGTAAAAGAAACATAGAGCTTAATGTTACCAGACATTCATCTTTCAGGGTAAGAGAAAACCTCCAACGTTAAGTCTTATCGGACGAGGACTGAAATAATGTTTAAATGAGGACAGGACACATAGAGCCTAGTGTTAGCAGACATTCATCTTTCAGGGTAAGAGAAAAGCTCCAAAGTTAAGTCTTATCGGACGAGGAATTAAATAATGTTTAAATGAGTACAGGACACATAAAGCTTAATGTTACCAGACATTCATCTTTCAGGGTAAGAGATAAGCTCCAACGTTAAGTCTTATCGGAAAGAGAATGAAATGATGTGAATATAAGTACAGGTAACAGAGAGCTTACAGTTACCAGACATACATTTTCAGGATAAGAGAAATTCTCCAACGTTAAGTCTTATCGGACGAGATTTGAAACAATGTCCAAATGAGTGCAGGGCACATAAAGCTTACTGTTAGCAGACATTCCTCTTTCAGGGTATGAGAAAAGCTCCAAAGTTAAGTCTTATCGGCTGAGGAATGAAAGAATTTTCAAATGAGTAGAGGACACATAGAGCTTAATGTTACCAGACATTCATTTTTCAGGATAAGAGAAAAGCTCTAAAGTTAAGTCTTTCCGGAAGAGGAATGAAAGAATTTTCAAATGAGTATGGGACACATAGAGCTTAGTGTTACCAGACAGTCATCTTTCAGGGTAACACAAAGGCTCCATCGCTAAGTCATATCGGAAGAGGAACGAGATAATGTTTAAATGAGTACAGGACACAGAGTGCTTAGAGCAAACAGACATTCATCTTTCAGGATAAGATAAAATATTTAACGTAAAGCCATATCGTACGAGGAACGAAATAATGTTCAAATGAGTACAGGGCACATTGAGCTTAGGGTAAACAGACATACGTCTGTCATTAAAGTTTTAAAATAACGGAAAACCTCCACCGTTAAGTAATATTGGACCAAGTTTAATGGAGCTTCATCATAGCATATTACTTTCAATTCAAGTTCAGCTATGGACACTATACCATTAACTGCTTTAATTATTCACAAAAATCAACGCTTAAGGGAGTAGTAATGAAAACATAAATAATAGTTGAATGCGTTAATACTTATGCAAGTGTTCGCAGACCTCCGTTCCGTAATACTGTTATTCTGATCGGACTATATCGATATATATATATATATAATAATAATGCTCCCACTTATTATTTCAAGATTTCGCTCAAGTCTTACGCAAAGTATTAACACCATTGTCCTCAAATCTTAAAAAGGTTCCTTAATAATTAAGCTAAATTTATATATGAAAAGCCATTAATCTAGCGCGTCATCTTTAGCCTACAACACGTACTTAGTGTTTCATGACACTTCCACTGCAAGCCGCTGTGGTCGTACCTACTGACTAAACACGCGCGCATTTGAACTGCAGGTCTGTACCGATTATACTTTTTCCATACTCTGCTAATTGTGTATTCTAATTTTGTTTGTGAGAATGTTTCTATAAATAAAAAGTAATTATATCTTTTTTAACGTCGAAAATTGAGGATGAATTTTTCAATATTTCGGAATGATTTGCTCTCTCCACTTTATTCGAAGAGATATGTCTCTTGTAAAGACGTTTTGTGCGATCACATAGTCACCTAACATTAGGAATTGTAAGTTCACAGAAAGAATAACATTCCTCGTTTACATAGGGCTCATTTTTGTAATTAGTATGATTTAATGTAATCTGTTTCATAAACCAAATCTTTCCAACACTTCCTTAGTGATACACCAGTTCGTTATTAACAATGCAACGGCCCAATCAGACATTCATCTTTCAGTATAAGCGAAAACTCCAACGTTAAGTCGTATCGGACGAGCAATGATATAATGTTAAAATGAGTACCGGATACATAGAGCATAGGGTTACCAAACTTTCACCTTTCAGGGTAGGAGAAAATCACCATAGTTAAGTCATATCGGACGAGGAATGAAATAATGTTTAAATGAGTAAAGGACACATAGAGCTTAGTGTTACCAGACATTCATCTTTCAGGGTAAGAGAAAACCTACAACGATAAATCTTATCGGACGAGGAAGGAAGTTATGTTTAAATGAGTACAGGACACATAGAGCTTGGTGTGGCCAGACTTTCGTCTTTCAGGATAAGAGAAAATATTAAACGTTAAGTCATTTTGTACGATGAAAGAAATAATGGTCAAATGAGTACAGGATACATTGAGCTTAGTATTACCAGACATTCATGCTTTATGATAAGAGAAAACCTCCATCGTTAAGTCATATTGGCCCAAGTTTAATGGAGCTTCATCATAGAATATTACTTTCACTTCAAGTTCAGCTAAGGACACTATATCATGAACTGCTTTAATTATGCACAAAAATTAACGCTTAACAGCATGAAATGGTAATGAAAGTATAAATACTAATTGAATACGATATATTTATATAAGTGTTCGCTGACCTCTGTTCCGAAATACTGTTATTCTGATTGGACCATATTGACATTTATAGGTAATAAAGCCCCACTTATTATTTCCAGATTTCGCTCAAGTCTTGCGTGAAGTATTGTCACCATTGTCCTCACGTTTTTATAAGGTTCCTTAATAACAAAGTCAAATTTATATATATAAAAAGCAATTAACCTAGACCGTCATCTTTAGCATCCAACATGTACTTTGTGTTACACGACACTTCCACTGCGTGTCGCTGTGGTCGTACCTACTGAATAAACACGCGGGCACTTGAACTGCAGGTCTGTACCGATTATACTTGTTCCATACTCTGCTGATTGTTTATGTTAATTTAGTTTGCGAGAATGTTTCTGAAAATGGAACTCATTATATCACACTTAACCTCGAATAGTGAGGCTGAATTTTTCAATATTTTGGAATGATTTACTCTCTCTTCTTTATTCGAACAGATATTATCCTTTAAGGAGGTTTTGTGCGATCACATAGTCACCTATCATTCGGAACTGTAAGTTCACAGAAACAATAACACTCCTCATTAATATAGCGCTCATTTTTGTAACTAGAACGACCCAACCAGACATTCATCTTTCAGGATAAGGGGAAACCTCCAACGTTACGACATATCGGACGAGGACTGAAATAATGTTTAAATGAGTAAAGGACACATAGAGCTTAATGTTACCAGACATTCATCTTTCAAGATAAGGGGAAACCTCCAACGTTAAGACATATCGGACGAGGACTGAAATAATGTTTAAATGAGTAAAGGACACATAGAGCTTAATGTTACCAGACATTCATCTTTCAGTGTAAGAGAAAAGCTCCAACGTTAAGTCTTACCGGAAGAGAAATGAAAGAATTTTCAAATGAGTACAGGCACATAGGTTTTAGTGTTACCGGACATTCATCTTTCAGGGTAACACAAAGGCTGCATCGCTGAGTCATATCGGAAGAGGAACGAAATAATGTTTAAATGAGTACAGGACACAGAGAGCTTAGAGTAAACAGAAATACATCTTTCAGGATAAGATAAAATATCCAACGTAAAGTCATAACGCACGATGAACTAAATAATGTTCAAATGAGTACAGGGCACATAGCACTTAGGGTAAACAGACATACATCTGACATTAAAGTGTTAAGATAACGGAAAACCTCCACCGTTAAGTCATATTGGACCAAGTTTAATAGAGCTTCGTAGCATATTACTTACATTTCACTTGAAGTTCAGCTATGAACACTATATCATGAACTGCTTTAATTATTCACAAAAATCAATGCTTACGGGAATGGTAATGAAAAAATTCACAAAAATCAATGCTTTACGAAAATGAAAGATTTTTCAAAGGAGTACAGGGCACATAGAGCTTAGTGATACCAGACATTCATTTTGCAGGGTAAGAGAAAAGCTCCAACGTTATGTGTTATCGGACGAGGAATGAAACAATTTCAATATGAGTCCTCACGTTTTTGTCAGGTCGCTTAATAATTAAGACAAATTTTTATATGAAAAGCAATTAAATTACCGCGTCATCTGTAGACTCTAAAATGTACTTTGTGTTTCATGACAGTTCCACTGCGTGTCGCTGTTGTTGTGCCTACTGACTAAACAAGCGCGCATTTGAACTGCAGGTCTGTACCGATTATACTTGTTCCATACTCTGCTGATTGTATATGTTAATTTTGTTTGCGAGAATGTTTCTGTATTTTGCAATAATTATATCATATTTAACCTTGAATATTTAGGCGGAATTTTTAATCTTTTGGTATGATTTACTGTCTCTCTCTTCCTTATTCGAACAGATATGTCACCTGTAAAGACGTTTTGTGCAATCACATAGTCATCTATCATACGGAATTGTAAGTTCACAGAAAGAATAACACTCTTCATTGATGTAGCGCTAATTTGTGTAACTAGAATGATTTAATGTAATCTGTTTCATAAAGCAAAACTTTCCAACACTTACTTAGTGATACAGGAGTTCGTTAAAAACAATGCAACGGCCCAACCAGACATTCATCCTTCAGGATAAGGGCAACCTCCAAGGTTAAGTCATATTGGACAAGGAATGAAATTACGTTTGAAAGAGTAAACGACACATAGAGCTTAGTGTTACCAGACATTCATCTTTCAGGCTAAGAGGAAATCACCATCGTTAAATCATATCGCACGAGGAATGAAATAATGTTAAAATGAGCACAGAATACATGGAGCTTAGAGTTACTAGATTTTCATCTTTCAGGGTAAGACAAAGGCTCCATCTTTAAGTAATATCGTACGAGGAATGATCGAATGTTCATATGAGTAAAGACACATAGAGCTTAGAGTAAACAGACATTGATCTTCCAGGGTAAGAGAAAATATCCAACGTGAAGTCATATCGTACCAGCAATGAAATGCTGTTTAAATGAGTACAGGACACATAGAGCTTAGTGTTACCAAACATTCATTTTTCAGGGTAAGAACAACACTCCATTATTAAGTCTTCTCGTACTAAGAATGAAAGAATTTTCAAAGGAGTACAGGGCACATAGAGCTTAGTGTTACCAGACATTCATTTTCAGGGTAAGAGAACAGCTCCAACGGTATGTCTTAGCGGACGAGGAATGAAATAATGTGAATATGAGTACAGGATACATAGAGCTTAGTGTTACCAAACTTTAACCCTTCAGGGTAAGAGAAAATCACCATCGTTAAGGCGTATCGCACGAGGAGTGAAATAATGTTAAAATGAGTAGAGGAAACATAGAGCTTAGAGTTACCAGAGTTTCATCTTTCAGGGTAAGACAAAGGCTCCATTTTAGGTCATATCATACGAGGAATGAAATAATGTTCAAATGACTACAGGACACATCGAGCTTAGAGTAAACAGACATTGATCTTCCAGGGTAAGAGAAAATATCCAACGTTAAGTCATATCGTACCAGGAATGTAATAATATTTAAATGAGTACAGGACACAGAGAGCTTAGACAAAACAGACATTCATCTTTCAGTGTAAGAGAAAATTTCCAGCGTTAAGTCATATCATACGAAGAATGAAATAATGTTAAAATGAGTACACGACACAGAGAGCTCGCAGATACCAGACAGTAATTTTCAGGATAAGAGAAATGCTCCAACGTTAAGTCTTATCGGACGAGGAATGAAATAATGTTCAAATCAGTACAGGGTACAAAGAGCTTAGTGTTACCATACATTTATTTTTTAGGGTAAGATAAAAGCTCCAAAGCTTAGTCTTATCGGCCGAGAAATGAAAGAATTTTCAAATGAGTACAGGACACATAGAGCATAGACTTACCAGACATTCAAGTTTCAGGGTAAGAGAAACGCTCCAACGTTAAGCCTTATCGGACGAGGAATGAAACAATTTTAAAATGAGTACAGGACACATAGAGCTTATTCTTACCAGACATTCATCTTTCAGGGTAAGAGAAACGCTCCAACGTTAAGTCCTAACGGACGAGGAGAGAAATAAATTTAATGAGTACAGGACACAGAGAGCTTGCAGTTACCAGCCATTCATTTTCAGGATAGGAGTGAGGCTCCAAAGTTAAGTCTTATCGGGCGAGGAATAAAATAATGTCCAAATGAGTACTGGGCACATAGGGCTTAGAGTTACCAGACATTCATCTTTCATGAAAAGAGATAAGCTCCTACGAGAAGCTTATCGGAAGAGGACTGAAAGAATGTTCAGGTGAGTACAGGACACATAGAGCTTAGTGGTACCACACATTCATCTTTCAGGATAACAGAAAATCTCCAAGGTAAATTCATATCGGACGAGGAATGAAATAATGTTCAAATGAGTACAGGATACATAAATCTCAGAATTACCAGACATTTATGTTTCCAGATGATGGAAAACCTCCATCTTTAAGTCATATTGGAGCAACTTTAATGGAGCTTCAACATGGCATATTACTTTCACACCAACTTCAACTATGGACACTATGTCGTGAACTGCTTTAATTGTTCAAAAAAATTAACTTTGAATATCAGGTAATGGTAGTGAAGGAATAAATACTAATTGAATACGTTATATTTATATAAGTGTTCGCAGACCTCTGTTCCGAAATACTGTTATTCTGTTCGGACTATATTGACATATTTATATATGTAAGAATGCTGCCACATATTATTTCCAGATTTCAATGAAGTCTTACGTAAAATATTAAAACCACTGTCCTTAAGTCTTAAAAAGGTACCTTAATAATTAAGACAATTATAGATATGAAAAGCAACTAAGCTAGCGCGTCATCTGTTGCCTCCAACATGTACTTTGTGTTTCATGACACTTCCACTGCGTGTCGCTGTGGTCGTGCCTACTGACTAAACACGCGCGCATTTGAACTGCAGCTCTGTACCGATTATACTTCTCCCATACTCTGCTGATTGTATATGTCAATTTGTTTGCGAGAATGTTTCTGTAAATTGCAATACTTATATCACATCTAACCTCGAATATTTGACTAAACACGCGCGCATTTGAACTGCAGCTCTGTACCGATTATACTTCTCCCATACTCTGCTGATTGTATATGTCAATTTTGTTTGCGAGAATGTTTCTGTAAATTGCAATAATTATATCATATCTAACCTCGAATATTGAGGCTGAATTTTTCAATATTTTGGAATGATTTACTCTCTCTGTCTTCCTTATTCGAACAGATATGTCTCTTGTAGAGACGTTTTGTGCAAACACATAGTCACCTAATATTCGGAATTGTAAGTTCACAGAAAGATTAACACACCTCATTGAATTAGCGCTCATTTGTGTAACTAGAATGATTTAATGCAATCTGTTTCATAAAGCAACACTTAGTAAGTGATACACCACTTCGTTATAAACAATGCAACGGTCCAACCAGACATTCCTCTTTCAGGGTAAGAGAAAAGCTCCAACGTTAAGTCTTAGGGGACGAGGAATTAAATAATTTTCAAATGACTACAGGAAACTTCGAGCTTAGAGTAAACAGAAATTGATCTTTCAGGGTAAGAGAAAATAGCCAACGTTAAGTCATATCGTACCATGAATGTAATAATGTTTAAATGAGTACAGGACACAGAGAGCTTAGACTAAACAGACATTCATCTTTCAGGGTAAGAGAAAAGCTCCAGCGTTAAGTCATATCGTACGAAGCGTGAAATAATGTTAAAATGAGTACACGAAACAGAAAGCCTGCAGATACCGGACAGTAATTTTGAGGATAAGCGAAAAGCTCCAACGTTAAGTCTTATCGGACGAGGAATGAAATAATGTCCAAATGAGTACAGGGTACAAAGAGCATAGTGTTACCATTCATTTATTTTTCAGGGTAAGAGAAAAGCTCCAAAGATAAGTCTTATCGGACGAGAAATGAAAGAATTTTCAAATGAGTACAGGACACATAGAGCTTAGTGTTACCAGACATTCATTTTTCGGGGTAAGAGAAACGCTCCAACGTTAAGCCTTATCGGAAGAGGAATGAAAGAATTTTCAAATGATTACATAACACATAGAGCTTATTTTTACCAGACATTCATCTTTCAGGGTAAGAGAAAGGCTCCAACGTTTAGTCCTATCGGACGAGGAATGAAGTAAATTTAATATGAGAACAGGACACAGAGAGCTTGCAGTTACCAGCCATTCATTTTCAGGATAAGAGAAACGCTCCAACATTAAGTCTTATCGGACGAGAAATAAAATAATGTCCAAATGAGTACAGGGCACATCGCGTTTAGAGTTACCAGACATTCATCTTTCATGATAAGGGAAAAGCTCCAAAGAGAATAGTATCCGACGAGGAATGAAAGAATATTCAACGGAGTACAGGACGCATATAGCTTAGTGGTACCACACATTCATCTTTCAGGATAAGAGAAAAATTCCAAAGTTAAGTCTTAGGGGACGAGGAATGAAGGAATTTTCAAATGAGTACAGGACACAGAGAGCTTAGTGTTACTACACATTCATCTTTCAGGGTAAGAGAAAATCTCCAACTTTAAGTCTTATCGGACGAGAAATGAAATAATGTCCAAATGAGTACAGGTCACATAGAGCTTACAGTTACCAGACATTCATCTTTCAGGGTAAGAGAAAATCTCCAACGTTAAGTCTTATCGGACGAGGAATGAAAGAATTTTCAAATGAGTACAGGACACAGAGAGCTTCCAGTTACCAGACATTCATCTTTCAGGGTAAGAGAAAATCTACAACGTTAAGTCTTATCGGACGAGGAATGAAAGAATTTTCAAATGAGTACAGGACACATAGAGCTTTGTGTTACCAGACATTCATTTTCAGGGTAAGAGAAAAGCTCCAAAGTTAAGTCTTATCGGACAAGGAATGAAATAATGTTAATATGAGTACAGGACACACAGAGCTTGCAATTACCAGATATTCATTTTCAGGATAAGAGAAAGGCCCCAAGGTTAAGTCTTATCGGACGAGGAATGAAATAATGTCCAAATGAGTACAGGTCAAATAGGGCTTAGAGTTACCAGACATTCATCTTTCATAATAAGAGAAAAGCTCCAACGAGAATCTTATCGGACGAGGAATGAAAGGATTTTCAAATTAGTACGTGACACATAGGGCTTAGAGTTACCAGACATTCATCTTTCATGAAAAGAGAAAAGCTCCAACGAGAATCTTATCGGAAGAGAAATGAAAGAATTTTCAGGTGAGTACAGGACACATAGAGCTTAGTGGTACCACACATTCATCTTTCAGGATAACAGAAAATCTCCAAGGTAAATTCATATCGGACGAGGAATGAATTAATGTTCAAATGAGTACAGGATACGAAGATCTTAGCATTACCAGACCTTCATGTTTCAAGATGATGGAAAACCTCCATCTTTAAGTCATATTGGACCAACTTTAATGGAGCTTCAACATGGTATATTACTTTCACTTCAAGTTCACATATGGACACTATGTCGTGAACTGCTTTAATTATTCATAAAAATTAACTCTGAATATAAGGTAATGGTAGTGAAGGAATAAATACTAATTGAATACGTTATATTTATATAAGTGTTCGCAGAACTCCGTTCCGAAATACTGTTATTCTGTTCGGACTATATTGACATATATATATATATGTAATAATGCTCCCACATATTATTTCCAGATTTCGCTCAAGTCCTATGTAAAATATTAACACCACTGTACTCAAGTCTAAAAAGGTACCTTAATAATTAAGACAAATATAGAAATGAAAAGCAACTAAGCTAGCGCGTCATCTGTTGCCCCAACATGTACTTTGTGTTTCATGACACTTCCACTGCGGGTCGCTAGGTCGTGCCTACTGACTAAATACGCGCGCATTTGAACTGCAGGTCTGTACCGATTATACTTGTTCCATTCTCTGCTGATTGTATATGTTAATTTTGTTTGCGAGAATGCTTCTCTAAATTGCAATAATTATATCATATTTAACCTCGAATATTGAGGCTAAATTTTTCAATATTTTGGAATGATTTACTCTCTCTCTCTCTCTCTCTCTCTTCCATATTCGAACAGATATGTCTCTTGTAGAGACGTTTTGTGCAATCACATAGTCACCTAATATACGGAATTGTAAGTTCACTGAAAGAATAACACTCCTCATTGAATTAGCGCTCATTTGTGTAACTAGAATGATTTAATGTAATCTGTTTTATAATGCAAAACTTTCCAACACTTACTGATACACCACTTCGTTATAAACAATGCAACGGCCCAACCAGACATTCCTCTTTCAGGGTAAGAGAAAAGCTCCTACGTTAAGTCTTAGGGGACGAGGAATTAATTAATGCTCAAATGACTACAGGAAACATCGAGCTTAGAGTAAACAGAAACTGATCTTTCAGGGTAAGAGAAAATAGCCAACGTTAAGTCATATCATACCAGGAATGTAATAATGTTTAAATGAGTACAGGACACAGAGAGCTTAGACTAAACAGACATTCATCTTTCAGGGTAAGAGAAAAGCTCCAGCGTTAAGTCATATCGTACGAAGCATGAAATAATGTTAAAATGAGTACACGAAACAGAAAGCTTGCAGATAACGGACAGTAATTTTGAGGATAAGCGAAAAGCTCCAACGTTAAGTCTTATCGGACGAGGAATGAAATAATGTTCAAATGAGTACAGGGTACAAAGAGCTTAGTGTTACCATACATTTATTTTTCAGGGTAAGAGAAAAGCTCCAAAGCTAAGTCTTATCGGTCGAGAAATGAAAGAATTTTCAAATGACTACAGGACACATCGAGCTTAGAGTAAACAGACATTGATCTTCCAGGGTAAGAGAAAATATCCAACGTTAAGTCATATCGTACCAGGAATGTAATAATATTTAAATGAGTACAGGACACAGAGAGCTTAGACAAAACAGACATTCATCTTTCAGTGTAAGAGAAAATTTCCAGCGTTAAGTCATATCATACGAAGAATGAAATAATGTTAAAATGAGTACACGACACAGAGAGCTCGCAGATACCAGACAGTCATTTTCAGGATAAGAGAAATGCTCCAACGTTAAGTCTTATCGGACAGGAATGAAATAATGTTCAAATCAGTACAGGGTACAAAGAGCTTAGTGTTACCATACATTTATTTTTTAGGGTAAGATAAAAGCTCCAAAGCTTAGTCTTATCGGCCGAGAAATGAAAGAATTTTCAAATGAGGACAGGACACATAGAGCATAGACTTACCAGACATTCATGTTTCAGGGTAAGAGAAACGCTCCAACGTTAAGCCTTATCGGACGAGGAATCAAACAATTTTAAAATGAGTACAGGACACATAGAGCTTATTCTTACCAGACATTCATCTTTCAGGGTAAGAGAAACGCTCCAACGTTAAGTCCTACCGGACGAGGAACGAAATAAATTTAATATGAGTACAGGACACAGAGAGCTTGCAGTTACCAGCCATTCATTTTCAGGATAGGAGAGAGGCTCCAAAGTTAAGTCTTATCGGGCGAGGAATAAAATAATGTCCAAATGAGTACAGGGCACATAGGGCTTAGAGTTACCAGACATTCATCTTTCATGAAAAGAGAAAAGCTCCTACGAGAAGCTTATCGGAAGAGGAATGAAAGAACGTTCAGGTGAGTACAGGACACATAGAGCTTAGTGGTACCACACATTCATCTTTCAGGATAACAGAAAATCTCCAAGGTAAATTCATATCGGACGAGGAATGAAATAATGTTCAAATGAGTACAGGATACATAGATCTCAGAATAACCAGACATTCATGTTCCAAGATGACGGAAAACCTCCATCTTTAAGTCATATTGGACCAACTTTAATGGAGCTTCAACATGGCATATTACTTTCACTTCAAATTCAACTATGGACACTATGTCGTGAACTGCTTTAATTGTTCATAAAAATTAACTTTTCATATGAGGTAATGGTAGTGAAGGAATAAATACTAATTGAATACGTTATATTTATATAAGTGTTCGCAGACCTCTGTTCCGAAATACTGTTATTCTGTTCGGACTATATTGACATATATATGTAAGAATGCTGCCACATATTATTTACAGATTTCAATGAAGTCCTACGTAAAATATTAAAACCACTGTCCGCAAGTCTTAAAAAGGTACCTTAATAATTAAGACAAATATAGATATGAAAAGCAACTAAGCTAGAGCGTCATCTGTTGCCTCCAACATGTACTTTGTGTTTCATGACACTTCCACTGCGTGTCGCTGTGGTCGTGCCTACTGACTAAACACGCGCGCATTTGAACTGCAGCTCTGTACCGATTATATTTCTCCCATACTCTGCTGATTGTATATGTCAATTTTGTTTGCGAGAATGATTCTGTAAATTGCAATAATTATATCATATTTAACCTCGAATATTGAGGCTGAATCTTTCAATATTTTGGAATGATTTACTCTCTCTGTCTTCCTTATTCGAACAGATATGTCTCTTGTAGAGACGTTTTGTGCAATCACATAGTCACCTAATATTCGGAATTGTAAGCTCACAGAAAGATTAACACACCTCATTGATATAGCGCTCATTTGTGTAACTAGAATGATTTAATGTAATCTGTTTCATAAAGCAACACTTAGTAAGTGATACACCACTTCGTTATAAACAATGCAACGCCCCAACCAGACATTCCTCTTTCAGGGTAAGCGAAAAGCTCCAACGTTAAGTTTTAGGGGACGAGGAATTAAATAATTTTCAAATGACTACTGGAAACTTCGAGCTTAGAAAAAACAAAAACTGATCTTTCAGGGTAAGAGAAAATAGCCAACGTTAAGTCATATCGTACCAGGAATGTAATAATGTTTAAATGAGTACAGGACACAGAGAGCTTAGACTAAACAGACATTCATATTTCAGGGTAAGAGAAAAGCTCCAGCTTTAAGTCATATCGTACGAAGCATGTAATAATGTTAAAATGAGTACACGAAACAGAAAGCTTGCAGATAACGGACAGTAATTTTGAGGATAAGCGCAAAGCTCCAACGTTAAGTCTTATAGGACGAGGAATGAAATAATGTTCAAATGAGTACAGGGTACAAAGAGCTTAGTGTTACCATACATTTATTTTTCAGGGTAAGAGAAACGCTCCAACGTTAAGCCTTATCGGACGAGGAATGAAAGGATTTTCAAATGATTACAGAACACATAGAGCTTATTTTTACCAGACATTCATCTTTCAGGGTAAGAGAAAATCTCCAACGTTAAGTCCTATCGGACGAGGAATGAAATAAATTTAATATGAGAACAGGACACAGAGAGCTTGCAGTTACCAGCTATTCATTTTCAGGATAAGAGAAACGCTCCAACGTTAAGTCTTATCGGGCGAGGAATAAAATAATATCCAAATGAGTACAGGGCACATAGCGTTTAGAGTTACCAGACATTCATCTTTCGTGATAAGGGAAAAGCTCCAACGAGAATATTATCGGACGAGGAATGAAAGAATGTTCAAAGGAGTACAAGGACACATAGAGCTTAGTGGTACCTCACATTCATCTTTCAGGATAAGAGAAAAATTCCAAAGTTAAGTCTTGAGGGACGAGGAATGAAGGAATTTTCAAATGAGTACAGGACACAGAGAGCTTAGTGTTTCCAGACATTCATCTATCAGGGTAAGAGAAAATCTCCAACGTTAAGTCTTATCGGACGAGGAATGAAAGAATTTTAAAATGAGTACAGGACGCATAGAGCTCAGTGTTACCAGACATTCATTTTCAGGTTAAGAGAAAAGCTCCAAAGTTAAGTCCTATCGGACAAGGAATGAAATAATGTTAATATGAGTACAGGACACACAGAGCTTGCAATTACCAGATATTCATTTTCAGGATAAGAGAAAGGCTCCAAGGTTAAGTCTTATCGGACGAGGAATGAAATAATGTCCAAATGAGTACAGGTCACATAGAGCTTAGAGTTACCAGACATTCATCTTTCATGATAAGAGAAAAGCTCCAACGAGAATCTTATCGGACGAGGAATGAAAGGATTTTCAAATAAGTACGTGACACATAGAGCTTAGTGTTACCAAACATTCATATTTCAGGGTAACAGAAAAACTCAAACTTTAAATCTTATCGGACGAGGAATGAAATAATTTTAATATGAGTACAGGACACAGAGAGCTTGCAGTTACCAGACATTCATTTAAAGCATAAGAGAAAGGCTCCAACGTTAAGCCTTATCGGACGAGGAATGAAATAATGTCCATATGAGTACAGCGCACATAGAGCTTATTGTTTCCAGACATTCATCTTTCAGACTAAGAATAAAGCTCCAAAGCTCAGTCATATCGGACGAGGAATGAAAGAATATTCAAATGAGAACGGGACACATAGAGCTTATTGTTACCAGACATTCATCCTTCAGTGTAACACAAAGGTTCCATCGCTAAGTCATATCGGAAGAGGAATGAAATAAGGCCTAAATGAGTACAGCTCACATAGAGCTTAGAGGAAACAGCCATTCATCTTTCAGGATAAGAGAAAATCTCCAAGGTAAATTCATATCGGACAAGAAATGAAATAGTGTTCAAATGAGTACATGATACATAGATCTTAGAATTACCAGACATTCATGTTTTAAGATAAGGGGAAACCTCCATCGTTAAGTCATATTGGTCCAAGTTTAATGGAGCTTCATCATAGCATATTACTTTCACTTCAAGTTCAACTGTGGACACTATATAATGAACTGCTTTAATTATTCACAAAAATTAACTGTGGAGAAAGCAATGGTAATGAAAGAATAAATACTAATTGAATACGTTATATTTATTAAAGTGTTCGCAGACGTCTGTTCCGAAATACTGTTATTCTGATCGGACTATATTGACATATATATATATATATATATATATATATAGTAATGCTCCCACTTATTATTTCCAGATTTCGCTCAAGTCTTACGTGAAGTAATTACACCATTGTCCTCAGGTTTTTATCAGGTCCCTTATTAATTAGGACAAATTTATATATGAAAAGCAATTAAGCTAGCCTGTCATCTGTAGCCTACAACATGTACTTTGTGTTACACGGCACTTCCATACTGTGTCGATGTGGTCGTACCTACTGACTAAACAAGGGCGCATATGAACTGCAGGTATGTACCGATTATACTTGTTTCATACTCTGCTTATTGTATATGTTGATTTTGTTGGCGAGAATGTTTCTGAAGATATCAATAATTATATCATATTTAACCTCAAATATTGAGTCTGAATTTTTCAATATTTTGGAATGATTAACTCTCTTCCTTATTCGAACAGATATGTCTCCTGTAAAGACGTTTTGTGCGATCACATAGTCACTTAACATTCGGAATGTCAGTCCACAGAAAGAATAACACTCCTAATTAATATAGCGCTCATTTGTGGAACTAGAATGATTTAATGTAATCTGTTTCATAAAGCAAAACTTTCCAACACTTATTAGTGATACACCAGTTCGTTATAAACAATGCAACGGCCCAAACAAACATTCATCTTTCAAGATAAGGGAAAACCTCCAACGTTAAGTCATATCGGGCGAGGAATGAAATAATGTTTAAAAGAGTAAAGGACTCATAGAGCTTAGTTTTACCAGACATTCTATTTTCAGGGTAAGAGAAAATCTCCAACGTTAAGTCTTAGCGGACGAGGAATGAAATAATGTGAATATGAGTACAGGATACATAGGGCTTAGTGTTACCAGACTTTAACCCTTCAGGGTAAGAGAAAATCACCATCGTTAAGCCGTATCGCACGAAGAGTGAAATAATGTTAAAATGAGTAGAGGAAACATAGAGCTTAGAGTTACCAGAGTTTCATCTTTCAGTGTAAGACAAAGGCTCCATTTTAGGTCATATCGTACGAGGAATGAAATAATGTTCAAATGACTACAGGACACATCGAGCTTAGAGTAAACAGACATTGATCTTCCAGGGTAAGAGAAAATATCCAACGTTAAGTCATATCGTACCAGGAATGTAATAATATTTAAATGAGTACAGGACACAGAGAGCTTAGACAAAACAGACATTCATCTTTCAGTGTAAGAGAAAATTTCCAGCGTTAAGTCATATCATACGAAGAATGAAATAATGTTAAAATGAGTACACGACACAGAGAGCTCGCAGATACCAGACAGTCATTTTCAGGATAAGAGAAATGCTCCAACCTTAAGTCTTATCGGACGAGGAATGAAATAATGTTCAAATCAGTACAGGGTACAAAGAGCTTAATGTTACCTACATTTATTTTTTAGGGTAAGATAAAAGCTCTAAAGCTTAGTCTTATCGGCCGAGAAATGAAAGAATTTTCAAATGAGTACAGGACACATAGAGCATAGACTTACCAGACATTCATGTTTCAGGGTAAGAGAAACGCTCCAACGTTAAGCCTTATCGGACGAGGAATCAAACAATTTTAAAATGAGTACAGGACACATAGAGCTTATTCTTACCAGACATTCATCTTTCAGGGTAAGAGAAACGCTCCAAAGTTAAGTCCTACCGGACGAGGAACGAAATAAATTTAATATGAGTACAGGACACAGAGAGCTTACAGTTACCAGCCATTCATTTTCAGGATAGGAGAGAGGCTCCAAAGTTAAGTCTTATCGGGCGAGGAATAAAATAATGTCCAAATGAGTACAGGGCACATAGGGCTTAGAGTAACCAGACATTCATCTTTCATGAAAAGAGAAAAGCTCCTACGAGAAGCTTATCGGAAGAGGAATGAAAGAACGTTCAGGTGAGTACAGGACACATAGAGCTTAGTGGTACCACACATTGATCTTTCAGGATAACAGAAAATCTCCAAGGTAAATTCATATCGGACGAGGAATGAAATAATGTTCAAATGAGTACAGGATACATAGATCTCAGAATAACCAGACATTCATGTTCCAAGATGACGGAAAACCTCCATCTTTAAGTCATATTGGACCAACTTTAATGGAGCTTCAACATGGCATATTACTTTCACTTCAACTACAACTATGGACACTATGTCGTGAACTGCTTTAATTGTTCATAAAAATTAACTTTGAATGTCAGGTAATGGTAGTGAAGGAATAAATACTAATTGAATACGTTATATTTATATAAGTGTTCGCAGACCTCTGTTCCGAAATACTGTTATTCTGTTCGGACTATATTGACATATATATATATGTAAGAATGCTGCCACATATTATTTACAGATTTCAATGAAGTCTTACGTAAAATATTAAAACCACTGTCCTCAAGTCTTAAAAAGGTACCTTAATAATTAAGACAAATATAGATATGAAAAACAACTAAGCTAGAGCGTCATCTGTTGCCTCCAACATGTACTTTGTGTTTCATGACACTTCCACTGCGTGTCGCTGTGGTCGTGCCTACTGACTAAACACGCGCGCATTTGAACTGCAGCTCTGTACCGATTATATTTATCCCATACTCTGCTGATTGTATATGTCAATTTTGTTTGCGAGAATGTTTCCGTAAATTGCAATAATTATATCATATTTAACCTCGAATATTGAGGCTGAATTTTTCAATATTTTGGAATGATTTACTCTCTCTGTCTTCCTTATTCGAACAGATATGTCTCTTGTAGAGACGTTTTGTGCAATCACATAGTCACCTAATATTCGGAATTGTAAGTTCACAGAAAGATTAACACACCTCATTGATATAGCGCTCATTTGTGTAAATAGAAGGATTTAATGTAATCTGTTTCATAAAGCAACACTTAGTAAGTGATACACCACTTCGTTATAAACAATGCAACGCCCCAACCAGACATTCCTCTTTCAGGGTAAGCGAAAAGCTCCAACGTTAAGTCATATCGTACGAAGCATGTAATAATGTTAAAATGAGTACACGAAACAGAAAGCTTGCAGATAACGGACAGTAATTTTGAGGATAAGCGAAAAGCTCCAACGTTAAGTCTTATAGGACGAGGAATGAAATAATGTTCAAATGAGTACAGGGTACAAAGAGCTTAGTGTTACCATACATTTATTTTTCAGGGTAAGAGAAAAGCTCCAAAGCTAAGTCTTATCGGACGAGAAATGAAAGAATTTTCAAATGAGTACAGGACACATAGAGCTTAGTGTTACCAGACATTCATGTTTCAGGATAAGAGAAACGCTCCAACGTTAAGCCTTATCGGACGAGGAATGAAAGGATTTTCAAATGATTACAGAACACATAGAGCTTATTTTTACCAGACATTCATCTTTCAGGGTAAGAGAAAATCTCCAACGTTAAGTCCTATCGGACGAGGAATGAAATAAATTTAATATGAGAACAGGACACAGAGAGCTTGCAGTTACCAGCTATTCATTTTCAGGATAAGAGAAACGCTCCAACGTTAAGTCTTATCGGACGAGGAATGAAATAATATCCAAATGAGTACAGGGCACATAGCGTTTAGAGTTACCAGACATTCATCTTTCATGATAAGGGAAAAGCTCAAACGAGAATATTATCGGACGAGGAATGAAAGAATGTTCAAAGGAGTACAAGGACACATAGAGCTTAGTGGTACCTCACATTCATCTTTCAGGATAAGAGAAAAATTCCAAAGTTAAGTCTTAGGGGACGAGGAATGAAGGAATTTTCAAATGAGTACAGGACACCGAGAGCTTAGTGTTTCCAGACATTCATCTTTCAGGGTAAGAGAAAATCTCCAACGTTAAGTCTTATCGGACGAGGAATGAAAGAATTTTAAAATGAGTACAGGACACATAGAGCTCAGTGTTACCAGACATTCATTTTCAGGTTAAGAGAAAAGCTCCAAAGTTAAGTCTTATCGGACAAGGAATGAAATAATGTTAATATGAGTACAGGACACACAGAGCTTGCAATTACCAGATATTCATTTTCAGGATAAGAGAAAGGCTCCAAGGTTAAGTCTTATCGGACGAGGAATGAAATAATGTCCAAATGAGTACAGGTCACATAGAGCTTAGAGTTACCAGACATTCATCTTTCATGATAAGAGAAAAGCTCCAACGAGAATCTTATCGGACGAGGAATGAAAGGATTTTCAAATAAGTACGTGACACATAGAGCTTAGTGTTACCAAACATTCATATTTCAGGGTAACAGAAAAATTCAAACTTTAAATCTTATCGGACGAGGAATGAAATAATTTTAATATGAGTACAGGACACAGAGAGCTTGCAGTTACCAGACATTCATTTAAAGGATAAGAGAAAGGCTCCAACGTTAAGCCTTATCGGACGAGGAATGAAATAATGTCCAAATGAGCACAGCGCACATAGAGCTTATTGTTTCTAGACATTCATCTTTCAGACTAAGAGAAAAGCTCCAAAGCTCAGTCATATCGGACGAGGAATGAAAGAATATTCAAATGAGAACAGGACACATAGAGCTTATTGTTACCAGACATTCATCCTTCAGTGTAACACAAAGGTTCCATCGCTAAGTCATATCGGAAGAGGAATGAAATAAGGCCTAAATGAGTACAGCTCACATAGAGCTTAGAGGAAACAGCCATTCATCTTTCAGGATAAGAGAAAATCTCCAAGGTAAATTCATATCGGACAAGAAATGAAATAGTGTTCAAATGAGTACATGATACATAGATCTTAGAATTACCAGACATTCATGTTTTAAGATAAGGGGAAACCTCCATCGTTAAGTCATATTGGTCCAAGTTTAATGGAGCTTCATCATAGCATATTACTTTCACTTCAAGTTCAACTATGGACACTATATAATGAACTGCTTTAATTATTCACAAAAATTAACTGTGGAGAAAGCAATGGTAATGAAAGAATAAATACTAATTGAATACGTTATATTTATTAAAGTGTTCGCAGACCTCTGTTCCGAAATACTGTTATTCTGATCGGACTATATTGACATATATATATATATATATATATATATATATATATATATATATATATATATATATATATATATAGTAATGCTCCCACTTATTATTTCCAGATTTCGCTCAAGTCTTACGTGAAGTAATTACACCATTGTCCTCAGGTTTTTATCAGGTCCTTTAATAATTAGGACAAATTTATATATGAAAAGCAATTAAGCTAGCCTGTCATCTGTAGCCTACAACATGTACTTTGTGTTACACGGCACTTCCATACTGTGTCGATGTGGTCGTACCTACTGACTAAACACGCGCGCATATGAACTGCAGGTATGTACCGATTATACTTGTTTCATACTCTGCTTATTGTATATGTTGATTTTGTTGGCGAGAATGTTTCTGAAAATATCAATAATTATATCATATTTAACCTCAAATATTGAGTCTGAATTTTTCAATATTTTGGAATGATTAACTCTCTTCCTTATTCGAACAGATATGTCTCCTGTAAAGACGTTTTGTGCGATCACATAGTCACTTAACATTCGGAATGTAAGTCCACAGAAAGAATAACACTCCTAATTAATATAGCGCTCATTTGTGGAATTCGAATGATTTAATGTAATCTGTTTCATAAAGCAAAACTTTCCAACACTTATTAGTGATACACCAGATCGTTATAAACAATGCAACGGCCCAACCAAACATTCATCTTTCAAGATAAGGGAAAACCTCCAACGTTAAGTCATATCGGGCGAGGAATGAAATAATGTTTAAAAGAGTAAAGGACTCATAGAGCTTAGTTTTACCAGACATTCTATTTTCAGGGTAAGAGAAAATCTCCAACGTTAAGTCTTAGCGGACGAGGAATGAAATAATGTGAATTTGAGTACAGGATACATAGGGCTTAGTGTTACCAGACTTTAACCCTTCAGGGTAAGAGAAAATCACCATCGTTAAGGCGTATCGCACGAAGAGTGAAATAATGTTAAAATGAGTAGAGGAAACATAGAGCTTAGAGTTACCAGAGTTTCATCTTTCAGGGTAAGACAAAGGCTCCATTTTAGGTCATATCGTACGAGGAATGAAATAATTTTCAAATGACTACAGGACACATCGAGCTTAGAGTAAACAGACATTGATCTTCCAGGGTAAGAGAAAATATCCAACGTTAAGTCATATCGTACCAGGAATTTAATAATATTTAAATGAGTACAGGACACAGAGAGCTTAGACAAAACAGACATTCATCTTTCAGTGTAAGAGAAAATTTCCAGCGTTAAGTCATATCATACGAAGAATGAAATAATGTTAAAATGAGTACACGACACAGAGAGCTCGCAGATACCAGACAGTCATTTTCAGGATAAGAGAAATGCTCCAACCTTAAGTCTTATCGGACGAGGAATGAAATAATGTTCAAATCAGTACAGGGTACAAAGAGCTTAATGTTACCATACATTTATTTTTTAGGGTAAGATAAAAGCTCTAAAGCTTAGTCTTATCGGCCGAGAAATGAAAGAATTTTCAAATGAGTACAGGACACATAGAGCATAGACTTACCAGACATTCATGTTTCAGGGTAAGAGAAACGCTCCAACGTTAAGCCTTATCGGACGAGGAATCAAACAATTTTAAAATGAGTACAGAACACATAGAGCTTATTCTTACCAGACATTCATCTTTCAGGGTAAGAGAAACGCTCCAACGTTAAGTCCTACCGGACGAGGAACGAAATAAATTTAATATGAGTACAGGACACAGAGAGCTTGCAGTTACCAGCCATTCATTTTCAGGATAGGAGAGAGGCTCCAAAGTTAAGTCTTATCGGGCGAGGAATAAAATAATGTCCAAATGAGTACAGGGCACATAGGGCTTAGAGTAACCAGACATTCATCTTTCATGAAAAGAGAAAAGCTCCTACGAGAAGCTTATCGGAAGAGGAATGAAAGAACGTTCAGGTGAGTACAGGACACACAGAGCTTAGTGGTACCACACATTCATCTTTCAGGATAACAGAAAATCTCCAAGGTAAATTCAAATCGGACGAGGAATGAAATAATGTTCAAATGAGTACAGGATACATAGATCTCAGAATAACCAGACATTCATGTTCCAGGATGACGGAAAACCTCCATCTTTAAGTCATATTGGACCAACTTTAATGGAGCTTCAACATGGCATATTACTTTCACTTCAACTTCAACTATGGATACTATGTCGTGAACTGCTTTAATTGTTCATAAAAATTAACTTTGAATGTCAGGTAATGGTAGTGAAGGAATAAATACTAATTGAATACGTTATATTTATATAAGTGTTCGCAGACCTCTGTTCCGAAATACTGTTATTCTGTTCGGACTATATTGACATATATATATGTAAGAATGCTGCCACATATGATTTCCAGATTTCAATGAAGTCTTACGTAAAATATTAAAACCACTGTCCTCAAGTCTTAAAAAGGTACCTTAATAATTAAGACAAATATAGATATGAAAAGCAACTAAGCTAGAGCGTCATCTGTTGCCTCCAACATGTACTTTGTGTTTCATGACACTTCCACTGCGTGTCGCTGTGGTCGTGCCTACTGACTAAACACGCGCGCATTTGAACTGCAGCTCTGTACCGATTATATTTCTCCCATACTCTGCTGATTGTATATGTCAATTTTGTTTGCGAGAATGTTTCTGTAAATTGCAATAATTATATCATATTTAACCTCGAATATTGAGGCTGAATTTTTCAATATTGTGGAATGATTTACTCTCTCTGTCTTCCTTATTCGAACAGATATGTCTCTTGTAGAGACGTTTTGAGCAATCACATAGTCACCTAATATTCGGAATTGTAAGTTCACAGAAAGATTAACACACCTCATTGATATAGCGCTCATTTGTGTAACTAGAATGATTTAATGTAATCTGTTTCATAAAGCAACACTTAGTAAGTGATACACCACTTCGTTATAAACAATGCAACGCCCCAACCAGACATTCCTCTTTCAGGGTAAGCGAAAAGCTCCAACGTTAAGTTTTAGGGGACGAGGAATTAAATAATTTTCAAATGACTACAGGAAACTTCGAGCTTAGAAAAAACAGAAACTGATCTTTCAGGGTAAGAGAAAATAGCCAACGTTAAGTCATATCGTACCAGGAATGTAATAATGTTTAAATGAGTACAGGACACAGAGAGCTTAGACTAAACAGACATTCATCTTTCAGGGTAAGAGAAAAGCTCCAGCGTTAAGTCATATCGTACGAAGCATGTAATAATGTTAAAATGAGTACACGAAACAGAAAGCTTGCAGATAACGGACAGTAATTTTGAGGATAAGCGAAAAGCTCCAACGTTAAGTCTTATCGGACGAGGAATGAAATAATGTTCAAATGAGTACAGGGTACAAAGAGCTTAGTGTTACCATACATTTATTTTTCAGGGTAAGAGGAAAGCTCCAAAGCTAAGTCTTATCGGACGAGAAATGAAAGAATTTTCAAATGAGTACAGGACACATAGAGCTTAGTGTTACCAGACATTCATGTTTCAGGGTAAGAGAAACGCTCCAACGTTAAGCCTTATCGGACGAGGAATGAAAGGATTTTCAAATGATTACAGAACACATAGAGCTTATTTTTACCAGACATTCATCTTTCAGGGTAAGAGAAAATCTCCAACGTTAAGTCCTATCGGACGAGGAATGAAATAAATATAATATGAGAACAGGACACAGAGAGCTTGCAGTTACCAGCTATTCATTTTCAGGATAAGAGAAACGCTCCAACGTTAAGTCTTATCGGACGAGGAATAAAATAATGTCCAAATGAGTACAGGGCACATAGCGTTTAGAGTTACCAGACATTCATCTTTCATGATAAGGGAAAAGCTCCAACGAGAATATTATCGGACGAGGAATGAAAGAATGTTCAAAGGAGTACAAGGACACATAGAGCTTAGTGGTACCTCACATTCATCTTTCAGGATAAGAGAAAAATTCCAAAGTTAAGTCTTAGGGGACGAGGAATGAAGGAATTTTCAAATGAGTACAGGACACAGAGAGCTTAGTGTTTCCAGACATTCATCTTTCAGGGTAAGAGAAAATCTCCAACGTTAAGTATTATCGGACGAGGAATGAAAGAATTTTAAAATGAGTACAGGACACATAGAGCTCAGTGTTACCAGACATTCATTTTCAGGTTAAGAGAAAAGCTCCAAAGTTAAGTCTTATCGGACAAGGAATGAAATAATGTTAATATGAGTACAGGACACACAGAGCTTGCAATTACCAGATATTCTTTTTCAGGATAAGAGAAAGGCTCCAAGGTTAAGTCTTATCGGACGAGGAATGAAATAATGTCCAAATGAGTACAGGTCACATAGAGCATAGAGTTACCAGACATTTATCTTTCATGATAAGAGAAAAGCTCCAACGAGAATCTTATCGGACGAGGAATGAAAGGATTTTCAAATAAGTACGTGACACATAGAGCTTAGTGTTACCAAACATTCATATTTCAGGGTAACAGAAAAACTCAAACTTTAAATCTTATCGGTCGAGGAATGAAATAATTTTAATATGAGTACAGGACACAGAGAGCTTGCAGTTACCAGACATTCATTTAAAGGATAAGAGAAAGGCTCCAACGTTAAGCCTTATCGGACGAGGAATGAAATAATGTCCAAATGAGTACAGCGCACATAGAGCTTATTGTTTCCAGACATTCATCTTTCAGACTAAGAGAAAAGCTCCAAAGCTCAGTCATATCGGACGAGGAATGAAAGAATATTCAAATGAGAACGGTACACATAGAGCTTATTGTTACCAGACATTCATCCTTCAGTGTAACACAAAGGTTCCATCGCTAAGTCATATCGGAAGAGGAATGAAATAAGGCCTAAATGAGTACAGCTCACATAGAGCTTAGAGGAAACAGCCATTCATCTTTCAGGATAAGAGAAAATCTCCAAGGTAAATTCATATCGGACAAGAAATGAAATAGTGTTCAAATGAGTACATGATACATAGATCTTAGAATTACCAGACATTCATGTTTTAAGATAAGGGGAAACCTCCATCGTTAAGTCATATTGGTCCAAGTTTAATGGAGCTTCATCATAGCATATTACTTTCACTTCAAGTTCAACTATGGACACTATATAATGAACTGCTTTAATTATTCACAAAAATTAACTGTGGAGAAAGCAATGGTAATGAAAGAATAAATACTAATTGAATACGTTATATTTATTAAAGTGTTCGCAGACCTCTGTTCCGAAATACTGTTATTCTGATCGGACTATATTGACATATATATAGTAATGCTCCCACTTATTATTTCCAGATTACGCTCAAGTCTTACGTGAAGTAATTACACCATTGTCCTCAGGTTTTTATCAGGTCCCTTAATAATTAGGACAAATTTATATATGAAAAGCAATTAAGCTAGCCTGTCATCTGTAGCCTACAACATGTACTTTGTGTTACACGGCACTTCCATACTGTGTCGATGTGGTCGCACCTACTGACTAAACACGCGCGCATATGAACTGCAGGTATGTACCGATTATACTTGTTTCATACTCTGCTTATTGTATATGTTGATTTTTTTGGCGAGAATGTTTCTGAAAATAGCAATAATTATATCATATTTAACCTCAAATATTGAGTCTGAATTTTTCAATATTTTGGAATGATTAACTCTCTTCCTTATTCGAACAGATATGTCTCCTCTAAAGACGTTTTGTGCGATCACATAGTCACTTAACATTCGGAATGTAAGTCCACAGAAAGAATAACACTCCTAATTAATATAGCGCTCATTTGTGGAACTCGAATGATTTAATGTAATCTGTTTCATAAAGCAAAACTTTCCAACACTTATTAGTGATACACCAGTTCGTTATAAACAATGCAACGGCCCAACCAAACATTCATCTTTCAAGATAAGGGAAAACCTCCAACGTTAAGTCATATCGGGCGAGGAATGAAATAATGTTTAAAAGAGTAAAGGACTCATAGAGCTTAGTTTTACCAGACATTCTATTTTCAGGGTAAGAGAAAATCTCCAACGTTAAGTCTTAGCGGACGAGGAATGAAATAATGTGAATATGAGTACAGGATACATAGGGCTTAGTGTTACCAGACTTTAACCCTTCAGGGTAAGAGAAAATCACCATCGTTAAGGCGTATCGCACGAAGAGTGAAATAATGTTAAAATGAGTAGAGAAAACATAGAGCTTAGAGTTACCAGAGTTTCATCTTTCAGGGTAAGACAAAGGCTCCATTTTAGGTCATATCGTACGAGGAATGAAATAATGTTCAAATGACTACAGGACACATCGAGCTTAGAGTAAACAGACATTGATCTTCCAGGGTAAGAGAAAATATCCAACGTTAAGTCATATCGTACCAGGAATGTAATAATATTTAAATGAGTACAGGACACAGAGAGCTTAGACAAAACAGACATTCATCTTTCAGTGTAAGAGAAAATTTCCAGCGTTAAGTCATATCATACGAAGAATGAAATAATGTTAAAATGAGTACACGACACAGAGAGCTCGCAGATACCAGACAGTCATTTTCAGGATAAGAGAAATGCTCCAACCTTAAGTCTTATCGGACGAGGAATGAAATAATGTTCAAATCAGTACAGGGTACAAAGAGCTTAATGTTACCATACATTTATTTTTTAGGGTAAGATAAAAGCTCTAAAGCTTAGTCTTATCGGCCGAGAAATGAAAGAATTTTCAAATGAGTACAGGACACATAGAGCATAGACTTACCAGACATTCATGTTTCAGGGTAAGAGAAACGCTCCAACGTTAAGCCTTATCGGACGAGGAATCAAACAATTTTAAAATGAGTACAGGACACATAGAGCTTATTCTTACCAGACATTCATCTTTCAGGGTAAGAGAAACGCTCCAACGTTAAGTCCTACCGGACGAGGAACGAAATAAATTTAATATGAGTACAGGACACAGAGAGCTTGCAGTTACCAGCCATTCATTTTCAGGATAGGAGAGAGGCTCCAAAGTTAAGTCTTATCGGGCGAGGAATAAAATAATGTCCAAATGAGTACAGGGCACATAGGGCTTAGAGTAACCAGACATTCATCTTTCATGAAAAGAGAAAAGCTCCTACGAGAAGCTTATCGGAAGAGGAATGAAAGAACGTTCAGGTGAGTACAGGACACACAGAGCTTAGTGGTACCACACATTCATCTTTCAGGATAACAGAAAATCTCCAAGGTAAATTCAAATCGGACGAGGAATGAAATAATGTTCAAATGAGTACAGGATACATAGATCTCAGAATAACCAGACATTCATGTTCCAGGATGACGGAAAACCTCCATCTTTAAGTCATATTGGACCAACTTTAATGGAGCTTCAACATGGCATATTACTTTCACTTCAACTTCAACTATGGATACTATGTCGTGAACTGCTTTAATTGTTCATAAAAATTAACTTTGAATGTCAGGTAATGGTAGTGAAGGAATAAATACTAATTGAATACGTTATATTTATATAAGTGTTCGCAGACCTCTGTTCCGAAATACTGTTATTCTGTTCGGACTATATTGACATATATATATGTAAGAATGCTGCCACATATGATTTCCAGATTTCAATGAAGTCTTACGTAAAATATTAAAACCACTGTCCTCAAGTCTTAAAAAGGTACCTTAATAATTAAGACAAATATAGATATGAAAAGCAACTAAGCTAGAGCGTCATCTGTTGCCTCCAACATGTACTTTGTGTTTCATGACACTTCCACTGCGTGTCGCTGTGGTCGTGCCTACTGACTAAACACGCGCGCATTTGAACTGCAGCTCTGTACCGATTATATTTCTCCCATACTCTGCTGATTGTATATGTCAATTTTGTTTGCGAGAATGTTTCTGTAAATTGCAATAATTATATCATATTTAACCTCGAATATTGAGGCTGAATTTTTCAATATTGTGGAATGATTTACTCTCTCTGTCTTCCTTATTCGAACAGATATGTCTCTTGTAGAGACGTTTTGAGCAATCACATAGTCACCTAATATTCGGAATTGTAAGTTCACAGAAAGATTAACACACCTCATTGATATAGCGCTCATTTGTGTAACTAGAATGATTTAATGTAATCTGTTTCATAAAGCAACACTTAGTAAGTGATACACCACTTCGTTATAAACAATGCAACGCCCCAACCAGACATTCCTCTTTCAGGGTAAGCGAAAAGCTCCAACGTTAAGTTTTAGGGGACGAGGAATTAAATAATTTTCAAATGACTACAGGAAACTTCGAGCTTAGAAAAAACAGAAACTGATCTTTCAGGGTAAGAGAAAATAGCCAACGTTAAGTCATATCGTACCAGGAATGTAATAATGTTTAAATGAGTACAGGACACAGAGAGCTTAGACTAAACAGACATTCATCTTTCAGGGTAAGAGAAAAGCTCCAGCGTTAAGTCATATCGTACGAAGCATGTAATAATGTTAAAATGAGTACACGAAACAGAAAGCTTGCAGATAACGGACAGTAATTTTGAGGATAAGCGAAAAGCTCCAACGTTAAGTCTTATCGGACGAGGAATGAAATAATGTTCAAATGAGTACAGGGTACAAAGAGCTTAGTGTTACCATACATTTATTTTTCAGGGTAAGAGGAAAGCTCCAAAGCTAAGTCTTATCGGACGAGAAATGAAAGAATTTTCAAATGAGTACAGGACACATAGAGCTTAGTGTTACCAGACATTCATGTTTCAGGGTAAGAGAAACGCTCCAACGTTAAGCCTTATCGGACGAGGAATGAAAGGATTTTCAAATGATTACAGAACACATAGAGCTTATTTTTACCAGACATTCATCTTTCAGGGTAAGAGAAAATCTCCAACGTTAAGTCCTATCGGACGAGGAATGAAATAAATATAATATGAGAACAGGACACAGAGAGCTTGCAGTTACCAGCTATTCATTTTCAGGATAAGAGAAACGCTCCAACGTTAAGTCTTATCGGACGAGGAATAAAATAATGTCCAAATGAGTACAGGGCACATAGCGTTTAGAGTTACCAGACATTCATCTTTCATGATAAGGGAAAAGCTCCAACGAGAATATTATCGGACGAGGAATGAAAGAATGTTCAAAGGAGTACAAGGACACATAGAGCTTAGTGGTACCTCACATTCATCTTTCAGGATAAGAGAAAAATTCCAAAGTTAAGTCTTAGGGGACGAGGAATGAAGGAATTTTCAAATGAGTACAGGACACAGAGAGCTTAGTGTTTCCAGACATTCATCTTTCAGGGTAAGAGAAAATCTCCAACGTTAAGTATTATCGGACGAGGAATGAAAGAATTTTAAAATGAGTACAGGACACATAGAGCTCAGTGTTACCAGACATTCATTTTCAGGTTAAGAGAAAAGCTCCAAAGTTAAGTCTTATCGGACAAGGAATGAAATAATGTTAATATGAGTACAGGACACACAGAGCTTGCAATTACCAGATATTCTTTTTCAGGATAAGAGAAAGGCTCCAAGGTTAAGTCTTATCGGACGAGGAATGAAATAATGTCCAAATGAGTACAGGTCACATAGAGCATAGAGTTACCAGACATTTATCTTTCATGATAAGAGAAAAGCTCCAACGAGAATCTTATCGGACGAGGAATGAAAGGATTTTCAAATAAGTACGTGACACATAGAGCTTAGTGTTACCAAACATTCATATTTCAGGGTAACAGAAAAACTCAAACTTTAAATCTTATCGGTCGAGGAATGAAATAATTTTAATATGAGTACAGGACACAGAGAGCTTGCAGTTACCAGACATTCATTTAAAGGATAAGAGAAAGGCTCCAACGTTAAGCCTTATCGGACGAGGAATGAAATAATGTCCAAATGAGTACAGCGCACATAGAGCTTATTGTTTCCAGACATTCATCTTTCAGACTAAGAGAAAAGCTCCAAAGCTCAGTCATATCGGACGAGGAATGAAAGAATATTCAAATGAGAACGGTACACATAGAGCTTATTGTTACCAGACATTCATCCTTCAGTGTAACACAAAGGTTCCATCGCTAAGTCATATCGGAAGAGGAATGAAATAAGGCCTAAATGAGTACAGCTCACATAGAGCTTAGAGGAAACAGCCATTCATCTTTCAGGATAAGAGAAAATCTCCAAGGTAAATTCATATCGGACAAGAAATGAAATAGTGTTCAAATGAGTACATGATACATAGATCTTAGAATTACCAGACATTCATGTTTTAAGATAAGGGGAAACCTCCATCGTTAAGTCATATTGGTCCAAGTTTAATGGAGCTTCATCATAGCATATTACTTTCACTTCAAGTTCAACTATGGACACTATATAATGAACTGCTTTAATTATTCACAAAAATTAACTGTGGAGAAAGCAATGGTAATGAAAGAATAAATACTAATTGAATACGTTATATTTATTAAAGTGTTCGCAGACCTCTGTTCCGAAATACTGTTATTCTGATCGGACTATATTGACATATATATAGTAATGCTCCCACTTATTATTTCCAGATTACGCTCAAGTCTTACGTGAAGTAATTACACCATTGTCCTCAGGTTTTTATCAGGTCCCTTAATAATTAGGACAAATTTATATATGAAAAGCAATTAAGCTAGCCTGTCATCTGTAGCCTACAACATGTACTTTGTGTTACACGGCACTTCCATACTGTGTCGATGTGGTCGCACCTACTGACTAAACACGCGCGCATATGAACTGCAGGTATGTACCGATTATACTTGTTTCATACTCTGCTTATTGTATATGTTGATTTTTTTGGCGAGAATGTTTCTGAAAATAGCAATAATTATATCATATTTAACCTCAAATATTGAGTCTGAATTTTTCAATATTTTGGAATGATTAACTCTCTTCCTTATTCGAACAGATATGTCTCCTCTAAAGACGTTTTGTGCGATCACATAGTCACTTAACATTCGGAATGTAAGTCCACAGAAAGAATAACACTCCTAATTAATATAGCGCTCATTTGTGGAACTCGAATGATTTAATGTAATCTGTTTCATAAAGCAAAACTTTCCAACACTTATTAGTGATACACCAGTTCGTTATAAACAATGCAACGGCCCAACCAAACATTCATCTTTCAAGATAAGGGAAAACCTCCAACGTTAAGTCATATCGGGCGAGGAATGAAATAATGTTTAAAAGAGTAAAGGACTCATAGAGCTTAGTTTTACCAGACATTCTATTTTCAGGGTAAGAGAAAATCTCCAACGTTAAGTCTTAGCGGACGAGGAATGAAATAATGTGAATATGAGTACAGGATACATAGGGCTTAGTGTTACCAGACTTTAACCCTTCAGGGTAAGAGAAAATCACCATCGTTAAGGCGTATCGCACGAAGAGTGAAATAATGTTAAAATGAGTAGAGAAAACATAGAGCTTAGAGTTACCAGAGTTTCATCTTTCAGGGTAAGACAAAGGCTCCATTTTAGGTCATATCGTACGAGGAATGAAATAATGTTCAAATGACTACAGGACACATCGAGCTTAGAGTAAACAGACATTGATCTTCCAGGGTAAGAGAAAATATCCAACGTTAAGTCATATCGTACCAGGAATGTAATAATATTTAAATGAGTACAGGACACAGAGAGCTTAGACAAAACAGACATTCATCTTTCAGTGTAAGAGAAAATTTCCAGCGTTAAGTCATATCATACGAAGAATGAAATAATGTTAAAATGAGTACACGACACAGAGAGCTCGCAGATACCAGACAGTCATTTTCAGGATAAGAGAAATGCTCCAACCTTAAGTCTTATCGGACGAGGAATGAAATAATGTTCAAATCAGTACAGGGTACAAAGAGCTTAATGTTACCATACATTTATTTTTTAGGGTAAGATAAAAGCTCTAAAGCTTAGTCTTATCGGCCGAGAAATGAAAGAATTTTCAAATGAGTACAGGACACATAGAGCATAGACTTACCAGACATTCATGTTTCAGGGTAAGAGAAACGCTCCAACGTTAAGCCTTATCGGACGAGGAATCAAACAATTTTAAAATGAGTACAGGACACATAGAGCTTATTCTTACCAGACATTCATCTTTCAGGGTAAGAGAAACGCTCCAACGTTGTCCTAACGGACGAGGAACGAAATAAATTTAATATGAGTACAGGACACAGAGAGCTTGCAGTTACCAGCCATTCATTTTCAGGATAGGAGAGAGGCTCCAAAGTTAAGTCTTATCGGGCGAGGAATAAAATAATGTCCAAATGAGTACAGGGCACATAGGGCTTAGAGTTAGCAGACATTCATCTTTCATGAAAAGAGAAAAGCTCCTAGGAGAAGCTTATCGGAAGAGGAATGAAAGAACGTTCAGGTGAGTA
Source organism: Mantis religiosa (assembly GCA_030765055.1). Lineage (NCBI taxonomy): Eukaryota > Metazoa > Arthropoda > Insecta > Mantodea > Mantidae > Mantis > Mantis religiosa. Next base: position 415,966,188 of record CM060950.1, read on the forward strand.
CAGAACACATAGAGCTTAGTGGTACCACACATTCATCTTTCAGGATAACAGAAAATCTCCAAGGTAAATTCATATCGGACGAGGAATGAAATAATGTTCAAAAGAGTACAGGATACATAGATCTCAGAATTACCAGACATTCATGTTTCAAGATGACGGAAAACCTCCATCTTTAAGTCATATTGGACCAACTTTAATGGAGCTTCAACATGGCATATTACTTTCACTTCAACTCCAACTATGGACACTATGTCGTGAACTGCTTTAATTGTTCATAAAAATTAACTTTGAATATCAAGTAATGGTAGTGAAGGAATAAATACTAATTGAATACGTTATATTTATATAAGTGTTCGCAGACCTCTGTTCCGAAATACTGTTATTCTGTTCGGACTATATTGACATATATATATGTAAGAATGCTGCCACATATTATTTACAGATTTCAATGAAGTCTTACGTAAAATATTAAAACCACTGTCCTCAAGTCTTAAAAAGGTACCTTAATAATTAAGACAAATATAGATATGAAAAGCAACTAAGCTAGAGCGTCATCTGTTGCCTCCAACATGTACTTTGTGTTTCATGACACTTCCACTGCGTGTCGCTGTGGTCGTGCCTACTGACTAAACACGCGCGCATTTGAACTGCAGCTCTGTACCGATTATATTTCTCCCATACTCTGCTGATTGTATATGTCAATTTTGTTTGCGAGAATGTTTCTGAAAATTGCAATAATTATATATTTTTTAACCTCGAATATTGAGGCTGAATTTTTCAATATTTTGGAATGATTTACTCTCTCTCTCTCTTCCTTATTCGAACAGATATGTCTCTTGTAGAGACGTTTTGTGCAATCACATAGTCACCTAATATTCGGAATTGTAAGTTCACAGAAAGATTAACACACCTAATTGATATAGCGCTCATTTGTGTAACTAGAATGATTTAATGTAATCTGTTTCATAAAGCAACACTTAGTAAGTGATACACCACTTCGTTATAAACAATGCAACGCCCCAACCAGACATTCCTCTTTCAGGGTAAGAGAAAAGCTCCAACGTTAAGTCTTAGGGGACGAGGAATTAAATAATTTTCAAATGACTACAGGAAACTTCGAGCTTAGAAAAAACAGAAATTGATCTCTCAGGGTAAGAGAAAATAGCCAACGTTAAGTCATATCGTACCAGGAATGTAATAATGTTTAAATGAGTACAGGACACGGAGAGCTTAGACTAAACAGACATTCATCTTTCAGGGTAAGAGAAAAGCTCCAGCGTTTAGTCATATCGTACGAAGCATGTAATAATGTTAAAATGAGTACACGAAACAGAAAGCTTGCAGATAACGGACAGTAATTTTGAGGATAAGCGAAAAGCTCCAACGTTAAGTCTTATAGGACGAGGAACGAAATAATGTTCAAATGAGTACAGGGTACAAAGAGCTTAGTGTTACCATACATCTATTTTTCAGGGTAAGAGAAAAGCTCCAAAGCTAAGTCTTATCGGACGAGAAATGAAAGAATTTTCAAATGAGTACAGGACACATAGAGCTTAGTGATACCAGACATTCATGTTACAGGGTAAGAGATACGCTCCAACGTTAAGCCTTATCGGACGAGGAATGAAAGGATTTTCAAATGATTACACAACACATAGAGCTTATTTTTACCAGACATTCATCTTTCAGGGTAAGAGAAAATCTCCAACGTTAAGTCCTATCGGACGAGGAATGAAATAAATTTAATATGAGAACAGGACACAGAGAGCTTGCAGTTACCAGCTATTCATTTTCAGGATAAGAGAAACGCTCCAACGTTAAGTCTTATCGGACGAGGAATAAAATAATATCCAAATGAGTACAGGGCACATAGCGTTTAGAGTTACCAGACATTCATCTTTCATGATAAGGGAAAAGCTCCAACGAGAATATTATCGGACGAGGAATGAAAGAATGTTCAAAGGAGTACAAGGACACATAGAGCTTAGTGGTACCTCACATTCATCTTTCAGGATAAGAGAAAAATTCCAAAGTTAAGTCTTAGGGGACGAGGAATGAAGGAATTTTCAAATGAGTACAGGACACAGAGAGCTTAGTGTTTCCAGACATTCATCTTTCAGGGTAAGAGAAAATCTCCAACGTTAAGTCTTATCGGACGAGGAATGAAAGAATTTTAAAATGAGTACAGGACACATAGAGCTCAGTGTTACCAGACATTCATTTTCAGGTTAAGAGAAAAGCTCCAAAGTTAAGTCTTATCGGACAAGGAATGAAATAATGTTAATATGAGTACAGGACACACAGAGCTTGCAATTACCAGATATTCTTTTTCAGGATAAGAGAAAGGCTCCAAGGTTAAGTCTTATCGGACGAGGAATGAAATAATGTCCAAATGAGTACAGGTCACATAGAGCATAGAGTTACCAGACATTTATCTTTCATGATAAGAGAAAAGCTCCAACGAGAATCTTATCGGACGAGGAATGAAAGGATTTTCAAATAAGTACGTGACACATAGAGCTTAGTGTTACCAAACATTCATATTTCAGGGTAACAGAAAAACTCAAACTTTAAATCTTATCGGTCGAGGAATGAAATAATTTTAATATGAGTACAGGACACAGAGAGCTTGCAGTTACCAGACATTCATTTAAAGGATAAGAGAAAGGCTCCAACGTTAAGCCTTATCGGACGAGGAATGAAATAATGTCCAAATGAGTACAGCGCACATAGAGCTTATTGTTTCCAGACATTCATCTTTCAGACTAAGAGAAAAGCTCCAAAGCTCAGTCATATCGGACGAGGAATGAAAGAATATTCAAATGAGAACGGGACACATAGAGCTTATTGTTACCAGACATTCATCCTTCAGTGTAACACAAAGGTTCCATCGCTAAGTCATATCGGAAGAGGAATGAAATAAGGCCTAAATGAGTACAGCTCACATAGAGCTTAGAGGAAACAGCCATTCATCTTTCAGGATAAGAGAAAATCTCCAAGGTAAATTCATATCGGACAAGAAATGAAATAGTGTTCAAATGAGTACATGATACATAGATCTTAGAATTACCAGACATTCATGTTTTAAGATAAGGGGAAACCTCCATCGTTAAGTCATATTGGTCCAAGTTTAATGGAGCTTCATCATAGCATATTACTTTCACTTCAAGTTCAACTATGGACACTATATAATGAACTGCTTTAATTATTCACAAAAATTAACTGTGGAGAAAGCAATGGTAATGAAAGAATAAATACTAATTGAATACGTTATATTTATTAAAGTGTTCGCAGACCTCTGTTCCGAAATACTGTTATTCTGATCGGACTATATTGACATATATATAGTAATGCTCCCACTTATTATTTCCAGATTACGCTCAAGTCTTACGTGAAGTAATTACACCATTGTCCTCAGGTTTTTATCAGGTCCCTTAATAATTAGGACAAATTTATATATGAAAAGCAATTAAGCTAGCCTGTCATCTGTAGCCTACAACATGTACTTTGTGTTACACGGCACTTCCATACTGTGTCGATGTGGTCGCACCTACTGACTAAACACGCGCGCATATGAACTGCAGGTATGTACCGATTATACTTGTTTCATACTCTGCTTATTGTATATGTTGATTTTTTTGGCGAGAATGTTTCTGAAAATAGCAATAATTATATCATATTTAACCTCAAATATTGAGTCTGAATTTTTCAATATTTTGGAATGATTAACTCTCTTCCTTATTCGAACAGATATGTCTCCTCTAAAGACGTTTTGTGCGATCACATAGTCACTTAACATTCGGAATGTAAGTCCACAGAAAGAATAACACTCCTAATTAATATAGCGCTCATTTGTGGAACTAGAATGATTTAATGTAATCTGTTTCATAAAGCAAAACTTTCCAACACTTATTAGTGATACACCAGTTCGTTATAAACAATGCAACGGCCCAACCAAACATTCATCTTTCAAGATAAGGGAAAACCTCCAACGTTAAGTCATATCGGGCGAGGAATGAAATAATGTTTAAAAGAGTAAAGGACTCATAGAGCTTAGTTTTACCAGACATTCTATTTTCAGGGTAAGAGAAAATCTCCAACGTTAAGTCTTAGCGGACGAGGAATGAAATAATGTGAATATGAGTACAGGATACATAGGGCTTAGTGTTACCAGACTTTAACCCTTCAGGGTAAGAGAAAATCACCATCGTTAAGGCGTATCGCACGAAGAGTGAAATAATGTTAAAATGAGTAGAGAAAACATAGAGCTTAGAGTTACCAGAGTTTCATCTTTCAGGGTAAGACAAAGGCTCCATTTTAGGTCATATCGTACGAGGAATGAAATAATGTTCAAATGACTACAGGACACATCGAGCTTAGAGTAAACAGACATTGATCTTCCAGGGTAAGAGAAAATATCCAACGTTAAGTCATATCGTACCAGGAATGTAATAATATTTAAATGAGTACAGGACACAGAGAGCTTAGACAAAACAGACATTCATCTTTCAGTGTAAGAGAAAATTTCCAGCGTTAAGTCATATCATACGAAGAATGAAATAATGTTAAAATGAGTACACGACACAGAGAGCTCGCAGATACCAGACAGTCATTTTCAGGATAAGAGAAATGCTCCAACCTTAAGTCTTATCGGACGAGGAATGAAATAATGTTCAAATCAGTACAGGGTACAAAGAGCTTAATGTTACCATACATTTATTTTTTAGGGTAAGATAAAAGCTCTAAAGCTTAGTCTTATCGGCCGAGAAATGAAAGAATTTTCAAATGAGTACAGGACACATAGAGCATAGACTTACCAGACATTCATGTTTCAGGGTAAGAGAAACGCTCCAACGTTAAGCCTTATCGGACGAGGAATCAAACAATTTTAAAATGAGTACAGGACACATAGAGCTTATTCTTACCAGACATTCATCTTTCAGGGTAAGAGAAACGCTCCAACGTTGTCCTACCGGACGAGGAACGAAATAAATTTAATATGAGTACAGGACACAGAGAGCTTGCAGTTACCAGCCATTCATTTTCAGGATAGGAGAGAGGCTCCAAAGTTAAGTCTTATCGGGCGAGGAATAAAATAATGTCCAAATGAGTACAGGGCACATAGGGCTTAGAGTTACCAGACATTCATCTTTCATGAAAAGAGAAAAGCTCCTAGGAGAAGCTTATCGGAAGAGGAATGAAAGAACGTTCAGGTGAGTACAGAACACATAGAGCTTAGTGGTACCACACATTCATCTTTCAGGATAACAGAAAATCTCCAAGGTAAATTCATATCGGACGAGGAATGAAATAATGTTCAAAAGAGTACAGGATACATAGATCTCAGAATTACCAGACATTCATGTTTCAAGATGACGGAAAACCTCCATCTTTAAGTCATATTGGACCAACTTTAATGGAGCTTCAACATGGCATATTACTTTCACTTCAACTCCAACTATGGACACTATGTCGTGAACTGCTTTAATTGTTCATAAAAATTAACTTTGAATATCAAGTAATGGTAGTGAAGGAATAAATACTAATTGAATACGTTATATTTATATAAGTGTTCGCAGACCTCTGTTCCGAAATACTGTTATTCTGTTCGGACTATATTGACATAAATATATGTAAGAATGCTGCCACATATTATTTACAGATTTCAATGAAGTCTTACGTAAAATACTAAAACCACTGTCCTCAAGTCTTAAAAAGGTACCTTAATAATTAAGACAAATATAGATATGAAAAGCAACTAAGCTAGAGCGTCATCTGTTGCCTCCAACATGTACTTTGTGTTTCATGACACTTCCACTGCGTGTCGCTGTGGTCGTGCCTACTGACTAAACACGCGCGCATTTGAACTGCAGCTCTGTACCGATTATATTTCTCCCATACTCTGCTGATTGTATATGTCAATTTTGTTTGCGAGAATGTTTCTGAAAATTGCAATAATTATATATTTTTTAACCTCGAATATTGAGGCTGAATTTTTCAATATTTTGGAATGATTTACTCTCTCTCTCTCTTCCTTATTCGAACAGATATGTCTCTTGTAGAGACGTTTTGTGCAATCACATAGTCACCTAATATTCGGAATTGTAAGTTCACAGAAAGATTAACACACCTAATTGATATAGCGCTCATTTGTGTAACTAGAATGATTTAATGTAATCTGTTTCATAAAGCAACACTTAGTAAGTGATACACCACTTCGTTATAAACAATGCAACGCCCCAACCAGACATTCCTCTTTCAGGGTAAGAGAAAAGCTCCAACGTTAAGTCTTAGGGGACGAGGAATTAAATAATTTTCAAATGACTACAGGAAACTTCGAGCTTAGAAAAAACAGAAATTGATCTCTCAGGGTAAGAGAAAATAGCCAACGTTAAGTCATATCGTACCAGGAATGTAATAATGTTTAAATGAGTACAGGACACGGAGAGCTTAGACTAAACAGACATTCATCTTTCAGGGTAAGAGAAAAGCTCCAGCGTTTAGTCATATCGTACGAAGCATGTAATAATGTTAAAATGAGTACACGAAACAGAAAGCTTGCAGATAACGGACAGTAATTTTGAGGATAAGCGAAAAGCTCCAAAGTTAAGTCTTATAGGACGAGGAATGAAATAATGTTCAAATGAGTACAGGGTACAAAGAGCTTAGTGTTACCATACATTTATTTTTCAGGGTAAGAGAAAAGCTCCAAAGCTAAGTCTTATCGGACGAGAAATGAAAGAATTTTCAAATGAGTACAGGACACATAGAGCTTAGTGATACCAGACATTCATGTTACAGGGTAAGAGATACGCTCCAACGTTAAGCCTTATCGGACGAGGAATGAAAGGATTTTCAAATGATTACACCACACATAGAGCTTATTTTTACCAGACATTCATCTTTCAGGGTAAGAGAAAATCTCCAACGTTAAGTCCTATCGGACGAGGAATGAAATAAATTTAATATGAGAACAGGACACAGAGAGCTTGCAGTTACCAGCTATTCATTTTCAGGATAAGAGAAACGCTCCAACGTTAAGTCTTATCGGACGAGGAATAAAATAATATCCAAATGAGTACAGGGCACATAGCGTTTAGAGTTACCAGAAATTCATCTTTCATGATAAGGGAAAAGCTCCAACGAGAATATTATCGGACGAGGAATGAAAGAATGTTCAAAGGAGTACAAGGACACATAGAGCTTAGTGGTACCTCACATTCATCTTTCAGGATAAGAGAAAAATTCCAAAGTTAAGTCTTAGGGGACGAGGAATGAAGGAATTTTCAAATGAGTACAGGACACAGAGAGCTTAGTGTTTCCAGACATTCATCTTTCAGGGTAACAGAAAATCTCCAACGTTAAGTCTTATCGGACGAGGAATGAAAGAATTTTCAAATGAGTACAGGACACATAGAGCTCAGTGTTACCAGACATTCATTTCCAGGTTAAGAGAAAAGCTCCAAAGTTAAGTCTTATCGGACAAGGAATGAAATAATGTTAATATGAGTACAGGACACACAGAGCTTGCAATTAACAGATATTCATTTTCAGGATAAGAGAAATGCTCCAAGGTTAAGTCTTATCGGACGAGGAATGAAATAATGTCCAAATAAGTACAGGTCACATAGAGCTTAGAGTTACCAGACATTCATCTTTCATGATAAGAGAAAAGCTCCAACGAGAATCTTATCGGACGAGGAATGAAAGGATTTTCAAATAAGAACGTGACACATAGAGCTTAATGTTACCAAACATTCATATTTCAGGGTAACAGAAAAACTCAAACTTTAAATCTTATCGGACGAGGAATGAAATAATTTTAATATGAGTACAGGACACAGAGAGCTTGCAGTTACCAGACATTCATTTAAAGGATAAGAGAAAGCCTCCAACGTTAAGCCTTATCGGACGAGGAATGAAATAATGTCCAAATGAGTACAGCGCACATAGAGCTTATTGTTTCCAGACATTCATCTTTCAGACTAAGAGAAAAGCTCCAAAGCTCAGTCATATCGGACGAGGAATGAAAGAATATTCAAATGAGAACGGGACACATAGAGCTTATTGTTACCAGACATTCATCCTTCAGTGTAACACAAAGGTTCCATCGCTAAGTCATATCGGAAGAGGAATGAAATAAGGCCTAAATGAGTACAGCTCACATAGAGCTTAGAGGAAACAGCCATTCATCTTTCAGGATAAGAGAAAATCTCCAAGGTAAATTCATGTCGGACAAGAAATGAAATAGTGTTCAAATGAGTACATGATACATAGATCTTAGAATTACCAGACATTCATGTTTTAAGATAAGGGGAAACCTCCATCGTTAAGTCATATTGGACCAACTTTAATGGAGCTTCAACATGGCATATTACTTTCACTTCAACTTCAACTATGGACACTATGTCGTGAACTGCTTTAATTGTTCATAAAAATTAACTTTGAATATCAGGTAATGGTAGTGAAGGAATAAATACTAATTGAATACGTTATATTTATATAAGTGTTCGCAGACCTCTGTTCCGAAATATTGTTATTCTGTTCGGACTATATTGACATATATATATATATATATGTAAGAATGCTGCCACATATTATTTCCAGATTTCAATGAAGTCTTACGTAAAATATTAAAACCACTGTCCTCAAGTCTTAAAAAGGTACCTTAATAATTAAGACAAATATAGATATGAAAAGCAACTAAGCTAGAGCGTCATCTGTTGCCTCCAACATGTACTTTGTGTTTCATGACACTTCCGCTGCGTGTCGCTGTGGTCGTGCCTACTGACTAAACACGCGCGCACTTGAACTACAGCTCTGTACCGATTATATTTCTCCCATACTCTGCTGATTGTATATGTCAATTTTGTTTGCGAGAATGTTTCTGTAAATTGCAATAATTATATCATATTTAACCTCGAATATTGAGGCTGAATTTTTCAATATTTTGGAATGATTTACTCTCTCTGTCTTCCTTATTCGAACAGATATGTCTCTTGTAGAGACGTTTTGTGCAATCACATAGTCACCTAATATTCGGAATTGTAAGTTCACAGAAAGATTAACAACCCTCATTGATATAGCGCTCATTTGTGTAACTAGAATGATTTAATGTAATCTGTTTCATAAAGCAACACTTAGTAAGTGATACACCACTTCGTTATAAACAATGCAACGCCCCAAACAGACATTCCTCTTTCAGGGTAAGAGAAAAGCTCCAACGTTAAGTCTTAGGGGACGAGGAATTAAATAATTTTCAAATGACTACAGGAAACTTCGAGCTTAGAAAAAACAGAAATTGATCTTTCAGGGTAAGAGAAAATAGCCAACGTTAAGTCATATCGTACCAGGAATGTAATAATGTTTAAATGAGTACAGGACACAGAGAGCTTAGACTAAACAGACATTCATCTTTCAGGGTAAGAGAAAAGCTCCAGCGTTAAGTCATATCGTACGAAGCATGAAATAATGTTAAAATGAGTACACGAAACAGAAAGCTTGCAGATAACGGACAGTAATTTTGAGGATAAGCGAAAAGCTCCAACGTTAAGTCTTATAGGACGAGGAATGAAATAATGTTCAAATGAGTACAGGGTACAAAGAGCTTAGTGTTACCATACATTTATTTTTCAGGGTAAGAGAAAAGCTCCAAAGCTAAGTCTTATCGGACGAGAAATGAAAGAATTTTCAAATCAGTACAGGACACATAGAGCTTTGTGTTACCAGACATTCATTTTCAGGGTAAGAGAAAAGCTCCAAAGTTAAGTCTTATCGGACAAGGAATGAAATAATGTTAATAAGAGTACAGGACACAGAGAGCTTGCAGTTACCAGCCATTCATTTTCAGGATAAGAGGAACGCTCCAACGTTAAGTCTTATCGGACGAGGAATAAAATAATGTCCAAATGAGTACAGGGCACATAGCGTTTAGAGTTACCAGACATTCATCTTTCATGATAAGGGAAAAGCTCCAACGTCAATATTATCGGACGAGGAATGAAAGAATGTTCAAAGGAGTACAAGGACACATAGAGCTTAGTGGTACCTCACATTCATCTTTCAGGATAAGAGAAAAATTCCAAAGTTAAGTCTTAGGGGACGAGGAAGGAAGGAATTTTCAAATGAGTACAGGACACAGAGAGCTTAGTGTTACCAGACATTCATCTTTCAGGGTAAGAGAAAATCTCCAACGTTAAGTCTTATCGGACGAGGAATGAAAGAATTTTCAAATGAGTACAGGACACATAGAGATTAGTGTTACCAGACATTCATTTTCAGGTTAAGAGAAAAGCTCCAAAGTTAAGTCTTATCGGACAAGGAATGAAATAATGTTAATATGAGTACAGGACACACAGAGCTTGCAATTACCAGATATTCATTTTCAGGATAAGAGAAAGGCTCCAAGGTTAAGTCTTATCGGACGAGGAATGAAATAATGTCCAAATGAGTACAGGTCACATAGAGCTTAGAGTTACCAGACATTCATCTTTCATGATAAGAGAAAAGCTCCAACGAGAATCTTATCGGACGAGGAATGAAAGGATTTTCAAATAAGTACGTGGCACATAGAGCTTAGTGTTACCAAACATTCATATTTCAGGGTAACAGAAAAACTAAAACTTTAAATCTTATCGGACGAGGAATGAAATAATTTTAATATGTGTACAGGACACAGAGAGCTTGCAGTTACCAGACATTCATTTAAAGTATAAGAGAAAGGCTCCAACGTTAAGCCTTATCGGACGAGGAATGAAATAATGTCCAAATGAGTACAGCGCACATAGAGCTTATTGTTTCCCGTCATTCATCTTTCAGACTAAGAGAAAAGCTCCAAAGCTCAGTCATATCGGACGAGGAATGAAAGAATATTCAACTGAGAACAGGACACATAGAGCTTATTGTTACCAGACATTCATCCTTCAGTGTAACACAAAGGTTCCATCGCTAAGTCATATCGGAAGAGGAATGAAATAAGGCCTAAATGAGTACAGCTCACATAGAGCTTAGAGGAAACAGCCATTCATCTTTCAGGATAAGAGAAAATCTCCAAGGTAAATTCATATCGGACAAGAAATGAAATAATGTTCAAATGAGTACATGATACATAGATCTTAGAATTACCAGACATTCATGTTTTAAGATAAGGGGAAACCTCCATCGTTAAGTAATATTGGTCCAAGTTTAATGGAGCTTCATCATAGCATATTACTTTCACTTCAAGTTCAACTATGGACACTATATAATGAACTGCTTTAATTATTCACAAAAATTAACTGTAGTGAAAGCAATGGTAATGAAAGAATAAATACTAATTTAATACGTTATATTTATTAAAGAGTTCGCAGACCTCTGTTCCAAAATAGTGTTATTCTGATCGGACTATATTGACATATATATATATATATATATATATATATATATATATAGTAATGCTCCCACTTATTATTTCCAGATTTCGCTCAAGTCTTACGTGAAGTAATTACACCATTGTCCTCAGGTTTTATCAGGTCCCTTAATAATTAAGACAAATTTATATATGAAAAGCAATTAAGCTAGCCTGTCATCTGTAGCCTACAACATGTACCTTGTGTTACACGGCACTTCCATACTGTGTCGATGTGGTCGTACCTACTGACTAAACACAAGCGCATTTGAACTGCAGGTATGTACCGATTATACTTGTTTCATACTCTGCTGATTGTATATGTTGATTTTGTTGGCGAGAATGTTTCTGAAAATAGCAATAATTATATCATATTTACCTCAAATATTGAGTCTGAATTTTTCAATATTTTGGAATGATTAACTCTCTTCCTTATTCGAACAGATATGTCTCCTGTAAAGACGTTTTGTGCGATCACATAGTCACTTCACATTTGGAATGTAAGTCCACAGAAAGAATAACACTCCTAATTAATTTAGCGCTCATTTGTGGAACTAGAATGATTTAATGTAATCTGTTTCATAAAGCAAAACTTTCCAACACTTATTAGTGATACACCAGTTCGTTATAAACAATGCAACGGCCCAACCAAACATTCATCTTTCAAGATAAGGGAAAACCTCCAACGTTAAGTCATATCGGGCGAGGAATGAAATAATGTTTAAAAGAGTAAAGGACTCTTAGAGCTTAGTTTTACCAGACATTCTATTTTCAGGGTAAGAGAAAAGCTCCAACGTTAAGTCTTAGCGGACGAGGAATGAAATAATGTGAATATGAGTACAGGTTACATAGAGATTAGAGTTACCAGACTTTCACCTTCAGGGTAAGAGAAAATCACCATCTTAAAGTCATATAGCAGGAGGAATGAAATAATGTTCAAATAACTACAGGACACATAAAGCTTAGAGTATACAGACATTGATCTTTCAGGGTAAGAGAAAATATCCAACGTTAAGTCATACCGTACCAGGAAGGAAATAATGTTTAAATGAGTACAGGACACAGAGAGCTTAGACTAAACAGACATTCATCTTTCAGGATAGGAGAAAAGCTCCAAGGTTAAGTACTATCGGACGAGGAATGAAATAATTTTCAAATGAGTACAGGGCACAAAGAGCTTGGTGTTACCAGATATTTATTTTTCAGGGTAAGAGAAAAGCTAAAAAGTTAAGTCTTATCGGACTTGAAATAAAATAATTTTCAAATGAGTACAGGACACATAGGGCTTAGAGTTACTATGCATTCATGTTTCAAGTTAAGAGAAAGCCTCCAAAGTTAAGTCTTATCGGACGAAAAATGAAGGAATTTTCAAATGAGTACAGGAGTCAGAGAGCTTAGTGTTACCAGACATTCATCTTTCAGGGTAAGAGAAAAGCTCCAAAGTTAAGTCTTATTGGACAAGGAATGAAATAATGTTCATATTGGTACAGGACACAGAGAGCCTGCACTTACCAGACATTCATTTTTAGGATAAGAGAAAGGCTCCAACTTTAAGTCTTATCGGACGAAGAATGAAATAATGTCCAAATGAGTACAGGGCACATTGAGCTTAGAGATACCAGACATTCATCTTTCATGATAAGAGAAAAGCTCCAACGAGAATATTATCGGACGAGGAATGAAAGGATGTTCTAATGAGTATAGGACACATAGAGCTTAGTGGTACCACACATTCATTTTCAGGATAAGAGAAAATCTCCGAGGTAAATTCATATCGGACGAGAAATGAAATAATGTTCAAATGAGTACAGGATATATAGATCTTAGTGTTACCAAACATTCATCTTTCAGGGTAAGAGAAAAGCTCCAAAGTTAAGTCTTAGGGGACGAGGAATGACATAATGTGAAATTGAGTACAGGATACATAGAGCTTAGGGTTAGCAGACTTTCATCCTTCAGGTAAGATAAAATCACAATCGTTAAGTCCTATCGCACGAGGAATGAAATAATGTTAAAATGAGAAGAGGATACAAAGAGCTTAGGGTTACCAGAGTTTCAACATTCAGTGTAAGACAAAGGCTCCATTTTAAGTCATATCTTTCGAGGAATGAAATAATGTTCAAATGAGTACAGGACACATAGATCTTGGAGTAAACAGACAATGATCTTTCAGGGTAAGAGAAAATATCCAACGTTAAGTCATACCGTACCAGGATTGAAATAATGTTTAAATGAGTACAGGACACAGAGAGCTAATACTAAACAGACATTCAACTTTCAGGATAAGAGAAAACCTCCACGGTTAAGTCTTATCGGACGAGGAATGAAAGAATTTTCAAATGAGTAGAGGGCACAAAGAGCTTAGTGTTACCAGACATTTATTTTTCAGTGTAAGAGAAAAGCTAAAAAGTTAAGTCTTATCGGACTAGAAATAAAAGAATTGTCAAATGAGTACAGAACACATAGGGCTTTGTGTTGCCATGCATTCATTTTTCAAGGTTAGAGAAAGGCTCCAGAGTTAAGTCTTACCGGACGAGGAATGAAGGAATTTTCAAATGAGTACAGGACACATAGAGCTTAGTGTTACCAGACATTCATCTTTCAGGGTAAGAGAAAAGCACCAAAGTTAAGTCTTATCGGGCAAGGAATGAAATAATGTTAATATGAGTACAGGACACACAGAGCTTGCAATTACCAGACATTCATTTTCAGCATAAGAGAAAGGCTCCAACGAGAATCTTATCGGACGAGGAATGAAAGAATGTTCAGATGAGTACAGGACACATAGAGCTTAGCGGTACCACACATTCATCTTTCAGGATAAGAGAAAATATTTAAGGTAAATTCATATCGGACGAGAAATGAAATAACGTTCAAATGAGTACAGGATACATAGATCTTAGAAGTACCAGACATTCATGTTTTAAGATAAGGGAAAACCTCCATTGTTAAGTCATATTGGACCAAGTTTAATGGAGCTTCATCATAGCATATTACTTTCACTTCAAGTTTAACTATGGACACTATATCAAGAACTGCTTTGTTTAATTCACATAAATTAACGTCTGTAGAGAAAGCAATGGTAATGAAAGAATAAATACTAATTGAATACGTTATATTTATAAAAGTATTCGCAGACCTCTGTTCCGAAAAACTGTTATTCTGATCGGACTATATTGACATATATATAGTAATGCTCCCACATATTATTTACAGGTTTCGCTGAAGTCTTACGTGAAGTAATTACACCATTTTCCTCAGGTTTTTATCAGGTCCCTTTATAATTTTGACAAATTTATATATGAAAAGCAATTAAGCTAGCCTGTCATCTGTAGCCTACAACATGTACTTTGTGTTACACGGCACTTCCATACTGTGTCGATGTGGTCGTACCTACTGACTAAACACGCGCGCATTTGAACTGCAGGTATGTACCGATTATACTTGTTTCATACTCTGCTGACTGTATATGTTGATTTTGTTGGCGAGAATGTTTCTGAAAATAGCAATAATTATATCATATTTAACCTCAAATATTGAGGCTGAATTTTTCAATATTTTGGAATGATTAACTCTCTTCCTTATTCGAACAGATATGTCTCCTGTAAAGACGTTTTGTGCGATCACATAGTCACTTAACATTCGGGACTGTAAGTCCACAGAAAGAATAACACTCCTAATTAATATAGCGCTCATTTGTGGAACTAGAATGATTTAATGTCATCTGTTTCATAAAGCAAAACTTTCCAACACTTATTAATGATACTCCAGTTCGTTATAAACAATGCAACGGCCCAACCAAACATTCATCTTTCAAGATAAGGGAAAACCTCCAACGTTAAGTCATATCGGGCGCGGAATGAAATAATGTTTAAAAGAGTAAAGGACACATAGGGCTTAGTTTTACCAGACATTCTATTTTCAGGGTAAGAGAAAAGCTCCAACGTTAAGTCTTAGCGGACGAGGACTGAAATAATGTTAATATGAGTACAGGTTACATAGAGCTTTGAGTTACCAGACTGTCACCTTCAGGGTAAGAGAAAATCACCATCGTTAAGTCATATAGCAGGAGGAATGAAATAATGTTCAAATAACTACAGGACACACAAAGCTTAGATTATACAGACATTGATCTTTCAGGGTAAGAGAAAATAACCAACGTTAAGTCATATCGTACCAGGAATGAAATAATGTTCAAATGAGTGCAGGACACAGAGAGCTTAGGCTAAAGAGACATTCATCTTTCAGGATAAGAGAAAAGCTCCAGCGTTAAGTCATATCGTACGAAGAATGAAATGATGTTAAAATGAGTACACAACACAGAAAGCTTGCAGTTACCAGACAGTCATTTTCAGGACAAGAGAAAAGCTCCGACGATAAGTCTTATCGGACGAGGAATGAAATATTTTTCAAATGAGTACAGGGTACAAAGAGCTTGGTGTTACCAGATATTTAGTTTTTAGTGTAAGAGAAAAGCTGCAAAGTTAAGTGTTATCGGACGAGGAATGAAAGGATTTTCAAATGAGTACAGGACACAGATAGCTTAGTGTTACCAGATATTCATCTTTCAGGGAAGAGAAAAGCTAAAACGTTAAGTCTTATCGGACGAGGAAAGAAATAATTTTATTATGAGTACAGCACATACAGAGCATGCTGCTACCAGACATTCACTTTCGGGATATCAGAAAGGCTCCAAAGTTAAGTCTTGTCGGACGAGGAATGAAAAAATGTCCAAATGAGTACAGGGCACATAGAGCTTAGTGTTACCAGACATTTATCTTTCAGAGTAGGAGAAAAGCTCCAAAGTTCAGTCTTATCGGACGAAGAATGAAGGGATCTTCAAATGAGTACAGGACACATAGAGCCTAGTGGTACCACGCATTCATCTTTCAGGATGAGAGAAGAGCTCCAACGTTAAGCCATTTCGGACGAGGAATGAAATAATGTTAAGATGAGTACAGGACACAGAGAGCTTAGAGTAAACAGACATTCATCTTTCAGGTTAAGAAGAAATCTCCAACGTTAAGTCATATCGTACGAGGAAACAAATAATGTTCAAGTGAGTACAGGGCACATAGAGCTTAGGGTAAACAGACATACATCTTTCAGTATGAGAGAAACTGGCCAAAGTTAAGTCATATCGGACGAGGCATGAAAGATTTTTAAAATGAGTGCAGGACACAAAGAAATTGCAGTTAACAGACATTTATCTTTCAGGATAAGAGAAAAATCCAACGTTAAGTCATATCTGATGACGAATGACATGGTGCAATAAGTTCAAGTTCCATAGAGCTCAGAGTTACCTTGCATTTGACATGACATTCTGTTTCGGAATTTGTGAAAAGCTCCAACGCTATAGCATATCGTACGATGAATGAATTGTTTAAATGTATACAGAGTATAGAACGAGGAATGAAGTAATGTTCAAATGAGTACAGGACACATAGAGCTTGGAGTAAACAGACATTGATATTTCAGGGGATAGAGAAAATATCCAACGTTAAGTCATATCGTACCAGGAATGAAATAATGTTAAAGTGAGTACAGGGCACAGAGAACTTAGACTAAACAGATATTCATCTTTCAGGGTAAGAGAAGAGCTCCAGCGTTAAGTCATATCGTACTAAGAATGAAATAATATTAAAATGAGTACACGTCACACAGAGCCTGCAGTTACCAGAGCGTCATTTTCGGGGTAAGGGAAACGCTCCAAGGATAATTCTTATCGGACGAGAAATGAAATAATGTTCAAATGAGTACAGGGTACAAACAGCTTAGTGTTACCAGACATTCATTTTTCAGGGTGAGAGAAGAGCTCCATCGCTTAGTCATATCGGAAGAAGAGTGAAATAATGTTTAAATGAGTACAGGACACATAGAGCTTAGAGTAAACAGACATTTTTCGTTCAGGATAAGAGAAAATATTCAAACGTAAAGTCATATCGGACGAGGAATGAAATAATGTTTAAATGAGTACATGATACATAGAGCTTAGAGTTACAAGATATTCATTTTTCAGGATAAGAGAGAAGCTCCAACGTTAAGTCTTATCGGACGCGGAATGAAAAAATGTTCAAATGAGTACAGGACACCTAAGCCTAGTGGTACCACACATTCATTTTTCAGGATGAGAGGAGAGCTCCAAAGTTAAGCCATTTCGGGCGAGGAATGAAATAATGTTAAAATGAATACAGGACACCGAGAGCTTAGAGTAAACGGACATTCATC
This sequence comes from Mantis religiosa, assembly GCA_030765055.1. Taxonomy (NCBI): domain Eukaryota; kingdom Metazoa; phylum Arthropoda; class Insecta; order Mantodea; family Mantidae; genus Mantis; species Mantis religiosa. The sequence goes on from CM060950.1 coordinate 415,983,802, forward strand.
TTTCAGGATAAGAGAAAATCTCCAACGTTAAGTCATATCGTACGATGAACGAAATAATGTTCAAATGAGTACAGGGCACATAGAGCCTAGGCTAAACAGACATAAACCTTTCAGTATGAGAGAAATTCTCCAGAGTTGAGTCATATCGGACGAGGCATGAAAATTTTTAAAATGAGTACAGTACACAGAGAATTTGCAGTTAACAGACATTCATCTTTCAGGATAAGAGAAAAATCATACGTTAAGTCATATCGGATGACGAATAACATGGTGCAATAAGTTCAAGTTCCATAGAGCTCAGAGTTACCTTGCATTAGACATGACACTCTGATTCGGAATTAGTGAAAAACTCCAACGCTATGGCATATCGTACGATGAAGGAATTGTTTAAATGTTGTACAGAGTACCTAGAGGTGAGTGTTAGCATTCATTTACCTTTCAGGATAAGGTGAAACCTGCAATATTATGTCATATCGCACAAGGAATGAAATGATGTTCAGATGAGTTCAGGGTACATAGAGCTTACATTTACCAGATATACATACTGCAGGATAACAGGAAACCTGCAACGATATGTCATATCGGACGGGGAATTAAATATGTTCACATGAGCACAGGGGACATAGAGCTTACAGTTACCAGATAGTCAAGTTTCAGGAAAACAGAAAACCTTTATTATTAATTCATATCGGACGGGGAATGAAATGATGTTCACATGAGTACAGGGTACATAGAGCTTACAGTTACCAGATATTCATGTTTCAGGAAAACAGAAACCTGCAACGTTAAGTCATATCGGGCGAGGAATAAAATAATGTTCAAATGAGTACAACACACATAAAGCTTAGAGTACACAGACATTCATCTTTCAGGATAAGAGCAAATATCCAACGTTAAGTCATATCGGACGAGGAACAAAATAATGTTCAAATGAGCACAGGGTACATAGAGCTTACAGTTACCAGATATTCATGTTTCAGGATAACAGAAAACCTTCAACGTTAGGTTACATCGGTCGGGAAATGAAATGATGTTCACATGAGTAGAGGTACATAGAGCGGACAGTTCCAGATATTCATATTTCAGGATAACAGAAAACTTGCAACGTTAAGTCATATCGGACGAGGAATGAAATAATGTTCACATGAATACAGGGTACATCAAACTTACAGTTACCAGATATTCATGTTTCAGGGTAACAGAAAACCTGCAATAATTAAGTCATATCGGACGGAGAATGAAATGATGTTCACATGAGCACAGGGTACATAGAGCTTACAGTTACCAGATGTTCATGTTTCAGGAAAGCAGAAAACCTGCACCGTTAAGTCATGTTGGACGTGGAATGAAATATGTTCAAAAGAGTACAGGGTACACAGAGCATACATTTACCAGATATTCATGTCTCAGGATAACAGAAAATCTGCAACATTAAGTCATATCGGACGAGGAATGAAATGATGTTCACATGAATACAGGGTACATAGAGCTTACAGATACCAGACATTCATTTTCAGGATTAGAGAAGACCGCCAAGGTTAATTCATATCGGACTAGAAATGAAATAATGTTCAAATGAGTACATGACAGACATAGCTTAGTGTTACCAGACATTCGGCTGTCAAGAGAGGAGAAAATCTTCAACGTTGAGTCATATTGTATGATAAATGAAATAATGTTCCAATGAGTACAGGACACATAGAGCTTTGAATTACAAGACATTCATGTTTTAAGATAAGGGAAAACCTCCATTGTTAAGTCATATTGGCCCAAGTTTAATGGAGCTTCATCATAGCATATTAGTTTCACTTCAAGTTCAGCTATGGACACTTAATCATGAACTGCTTTATTAAATCACAAAAATTAACGCTTAGTAGCATGAAGTGGTAATGAAGGTATAAATACTAATTGAATACGTTATACCTATATAAGTGTTCGCAAACCTCTGTTCGGAAATTCTGTTATTCTGATCGGACTATATTGACATATATACAATAATGCTCCCACTTATTATTTCCAGATTTCGCTCAAGTCTTACATAAAGGTTTAACACCATTGTCCTGAATATTTATAAGGTTTCTTAATAATTAAGAAAAATTTATATATGAAAATCAATTAAGCTAGCGCGTCATCTGTAGCCTCCAACATGTACTTTGTTTTACAGGACACTTCCACCGCGTGTCGCTGTGGTCCTACCTTCTGACCAAACACGTGCACATTTGAAGTGCAGGTCTGTACCGATTATGCTTGATTATGCTGATCGTATATGTTAATTTTGTTTGCGAGAATCTTTCTCTAAATAGCAATATTTATATCACATTTAACCTCGAATATTGAGGCTGAATTTTTCAATAAATTGGAATGATTTACTCTCTCTTCTTTATTCGAACAGATATATCTCCTGTAAAGAGATTTTGTGCACTCACATAGTCACCTAACGTTCGGAATTGTATGTTCACAAAAAGAATAACACTCCTCATTAATATAGCGCTCATTTTTGTAACTAGAATGATTTAATGTAATCTGTTTCATAAAGCAAAACTTTCCTACACTTAGTGATAAACCAGTTCGTTATAAACAATGCAGCGACCCAACCAAACATTCATCTTTTAGGATAAGGGAAAACCAACGTTAAGTCATATCGGGCGAGGAATGAAATAATGTTTAAATGAGTAAAGGACACATAGAGCTTAGTGTTACCAGACATTCATCTTTCAGGGTAAGAGAAAGCTCCAACGTTAAGTCTTCTCGGACGAGGAATGAAATAATGTGAATATGAGTACAGGATACATGGAGCTTAGAGTTACCAGACTTTCACCCTTCAGGGTAAGAGAAAATCACCATCGTTAAGTCATGTCGCACGAGGAATGAAATAATGTTCCAATGAGTACAGGACACATAGAGCTTAGAGTAAACATACATTAATTTTTCAGGGTAAGAAAAAATATCCAACGTTAAGTCATATCGTACCAGAAATGAAATAATGTTTAAGTGAGTAGAGGAGAAAGAGAGCTTAGACGAAACAGACATTCATCTTTCAGGGTAAGAGGAAATCTCCAACATTAAGTCATATCGCTCAAGGAACAAAATAATGGTAAATGAGCACGGGAAACATAGAGCTTACAGTTACCACATATTAATGTTTCAGGATAACAGAAAACCTGCAACTTTAAGTCATATCGGACGGGGAATGAAATGATGTTCACATGAGTACAGGGTACATTGAACTTACAGTTACCAGATATTGATGTTTCAGGAAACAGAAAACCTGCTACGTTAAGTCATATCGAACGGGGAATGAAGTGATGTTCACATGAGTACAGGGTACATAGAGCTTACAGTTACCAGATATTCATGTTTCAGTATAACAGTAAAACCTGCAACGTTAAGTCATATCGGACGAGGAATGAGATGATGTTCACATGAGTACAAGGTACATAGAGCTTAAAGGTACCAGATATTCAGGTTTTAGGATAACAGTAAACCTGCAACGCTAAGTCATATCGGACGAAGAATAAATTAATATTCTAATGATACCACGACACATAGAGCTTAGAGGTACCAGACATTCATATTTCAGGATAAGAGAAAATCTCCAAAGTAAATTCATATCGGACGCGAAATGAAATAATGTTCAAATGTGTACAGGACACATAGAGCTTAGAGTTACTAGGCATTCGTCTTTCAGGTTAAGAGAAAATCCTCAACGTTAAGTCATATTGTACGAGGAATGCAATAATGTTCAAATGTGTACAGGATACATAGAGCTTAGAATTACCAGACATTCAAGTTTTAAGATAAGGGAAAACCTCCATCGTTAAGTCATATTGGACCAAGTTTAATGGCGCTTCATCATAGCATATTACTTTCACTTAACCTGAAGTTCAGCTATTGACACAATTTACAAACTGCTTTAATTATTCACAAATATTAAGGCACAAAACTAAGAAATGGTCATGAAAACATAATTACTAATTGAATACGTTATACTTATATAAGTGTTCGCAGACCTCTGTTCCGAAATACTGTTATTCTGTATATATATGTTATAATGCTCCTACTTATTATTTCAAGTTTTCGCTGAAGCCTTACGTAGAGTATTGACACCATTGTCCTCACATTTTTATAAGGTTCCTTAATAATTAAGACAATTTTACATATGAAAAGCAATACAGCTGGCGCGTCATCTCTAGCCTCCAACCTGAACTTTGTGTTACACGACCCTTCCACTGCGTGTCGCTGTGGTCGTAGCTACTGACTAAACACGCGGGCATTTGAGTGCAGGTCTGTACCGATTAGACTTGTTGGACGTCGCTTTAAAATTAAAATATCTTTGTTCTCTACCACGAGCTTCCATAGTAGTTGCAGTACTTACCAGCCAAAGGTCAGCTCAGAGATTGTACCGGAAATGCATAGCTTAGAAGTACTAAATCTAGAAGAAAGTGTTTTCCAAAGTATACAATTCTCTACTTAACGCAATCATTTTAATGTAAAATATCGTATTAACTTTCTCGCATGTAACAAGTCAAGTACAGACAAACGTGTTAGACAATACTCCAAAATCATCGGTGATATTCTATAACAATATATACTTGCGTATTAGGGACAGCACACCTAATATTTACAAGTGCTGTTTCCATGTAAGTTGCTGCTAATACAAAATTATCATTGACCCACATAGTGACTGGTACGGAACTTAACTATGAAAAATCTCTTTCTGAAATGTTTCCGTCACTACTGATGTATTTTCCATACTCTGCTGACTGTATATTCTAATTTTGTTTGTGAGAATGTTTCTATAAATAACAAAAATTATATCGTATTTAACCAGGAATATTGAGACTAAATTTTTCAATATTTTGGGCTGATTTACTCTCTCTTCTTTATTAGAAGGGATATGTCTCCTTAAAGGCGTTCTTTGCGATCTAAGAGTCACCTAACATTCGGAATTGTAAGTTCACAAAAAAAAGTAACACTCCTCATTGATATAGCGCTCATTTGTGTAACTAGAATGATTTAATATAATCTGCTTCATAAAGCAATTTTTCCAGCACTTACTAAGTGATACACCAGTTCTTCATAAACAAAGCAACGGCCCAACCAAACATTCATCTTTCAGGATAAGGGGAAACCTCCAACTTTAAGTCATATCGGACGAGGAATGAAATAATTTATAATGAGTACAGGACACAGAGAACTTTAGGTTACCAGACTTTCAACTTTCAGGGTAGGATGAAAAATTGACTGTCAGAAATTGTAACCAACAATCTATTGACAATATTTATTTGCTTTAACTACTTTAGACTTTTGTTGGATCCTGTATCTGTTACAGTTTTTAGTCTTATATAACTTTTTATATTTATCTTTGTATCTTGAACTGACGTTTCCTATAACATATGCATTATGTTCCAAATGATGAAATAAAAATACAAGTCAGCTTTTCGAGTTAGATGTTGTTAAGTCAAGTATTTGCCGTATTAGCCGTTTGGTGGTGCAACTACACTGTGCCACCCAAGCTCTTTGACATCAGCTGTTGATACCTTTTAGATTAGACATTTATACATTTTTAGACATTCCTCAAGTGTGCTTTCAGAAGCTTTATTTGTACTTCCCAATGCCTAGGCACTCTTTCATGCCTATTGACAGAATTTTTGGCAATATTGAGAAGAAGGAACGATCAACGGATAAAAGTCTTAGTCCCTTCCACATCGGTAAAGCTGATCAAAGATTCACTATAGAAGAAGCCCATTGATGTCCATGTCGAACGTCTACTGAACGATAATGGGGAACATGATGGCACTCCAATTGTTGAAGTTTTCGATTTCAAAAATGACCTCGACCACGTCCTTGTAAGAAGTATTCTTGAATTCACTTTAATCCGGGGTGTGCTTCCAAAGAGGATGTTTACCAGAAGTTCATCACACAATGTCTTCCTCACTTTATCTTCCCCAGCCTCTTTTGAGGAGAGTAGTGAGGTTGGAAGCCTTACGCAAGACATGTGATAGTGCGAAAAACACATCAGATAAGCTTCGGAAGATTAAGAAGGCAAAATATTACGATGTTCGTTCACTGATGCAACATGTCACTCTGCCAGAAGGTATCACATTTAATGACACAATGTCATATGGAAGTGAGGTAGATGTAGTAGAGCTGGAGTGATGTTTTGATGACAATGTTGTATGTCATTCCATGAAGTGCATACTGGATTAGTCCACGGTAGAGATATATTGGTGAATGAATGAATGTGTAGTGTTTAACGCCCGCTTTTACTACACAGAGGTACACACTAGCGATCACGGCTATGACGCCGGCGTGTTTGAGCGTATGGTGGCTCCATAGGAAAAGAGCAAGACCCCTGCCCTGCCCCAACCACTAAACTCGCCCTCTGAGGTTTTCGGATATGATACTCTGTGACCTTTTTATTAAAGGCCAGCCCAAGCAGTTTTAGAGACTCATGTTTCCAAATTGTTTCTTTATTCATAATTACAATTAGTGAAGAAATGTTTACTTTGCCCCTGGTGAAAGTAGCTAACCTGAATCTGAAATTGTGGTGTTAGTCCATTCTTGCAGTGTGCTAATTGTACTTTGTAATCGTTCTTGAGTAGTCACTGAATTTTTTCCTGAACAAATTATACCTAAATCGTATGAAAAAGACTCGCACTAACTTGTGAATTTATTACATTTTGTATGTCATTAGGTGATACTAAGAAAAAGATAACAAAATAGATCCTTGGGGTATTTCATTTAAAGTATGAAAAATACTGGACATTATATCATTCACCCGTAATGGAATTTGCTCATTATGTAAAATATTATATACAAAATGTATCATATTTCCTACAATTGCCTGATCAAATAATGCTTCTAGAAGATGTCCACTATATCACATCGCAAGCATTCTCTGTATCAAGACGTAGAAGTCTCTGAAGGCTTATGGAATGTTGGATACCAATATGATCAGATTATCTAGAGAAGAATTGTGGAGTGAGAAACCAAACTGTAAAGGACTTAAAAAAGCTGTTGTTGGCTTTCGAATGTTTATTAGTAACCTTCTCCATTAGTTTACACTTTGTAACATTTAGTGTTACTGGGTCGATAACTTTCAGGGAGGCTGAGTTCTTATTAGGTTTGGATTTCTGTATTATAATAGCATGGTTCTGCTATGTAGAAAATTATTTTTCTGTTGGTATTAAATTTTAGATAGCTTATTTATAAATTTTCCTTCGGCTAGTAGATATTGGATAAATTCGTAAGATATCTATCAAGGTCAGGAGTGGAATGCCTCTGTCGTTTTCTCAAACCATAATGCGTCATTATATAGAATCTTAGCGTCAGAATTCACAATATATACTTAAAAATCAGGAGGTTGTGATTTATTGTGAAGAAATTTAAGGCCACAAATATCTAGAATCACAACAATATTGGTAAGGGTTTGGTAAGAGGTTGGGATGTACATAAGTTGGAGCTACACACTGTGTACCTCTGATCATTTAAATTTTGATCAATGTTTCTTTTCAATGAGTTATATTGGTCAAAGAAGAAACAAAATTAATCCAAATGATCTTTTCATATTATTTTATGATTTCTGTGAGCATATCCTCTACACTTGAAATAAAGTATTTTATTTTCCATAGTGAGAGAAGGCTTTATTCTTATCTCTAACACTCTATTGACATTCTTTGTTCCACCAGTGAACAGTTTTCTTGCGATCTTTGTGTGCAATATTAAAGTATGTAGTTGTTGTAGAGTTAAGTAGACATAAAATTTCTTTAACTTTCCTTTTACTATTAGTCTACTTTTATACCCATAATTTACTGCGGCTATTGAAGTCACCAAGCGATATAAATTGTTGTAGGAGTCTGTTAATTCAGACATTTTAAATTTTTGGCTGTTAGGTATATAAGGATTAAAGTTATATATTGTCAACGTGTGTCACTGTTATGCTGCTGCCACAAGCCGGAGCAGGGCGCGTGGGCAGAACAGAAAGAGACAGATAGATTCTCCAGAGCGTTCTCTCCATTGTTGTTGCCGCGAATTTTCTCGGATGGTGTAGTATTTAACGCCCGTTTTTACTACATACGGCACCGCAGGCGGTGACACTGATGATGCATGAAATGAAGATGGAGCATCGGTGGAATGAGATGGCGGGGGAAACTGGAGGTCCCGAAGAAAACCCGCCCCAACGCCGTGTTGTCCACAACAAATCCCACTTTGCGGTCGCCTGGGATCGAACCCGGGCCGCCTTGGTGAGAGCCAAGCGGTCTAACCACTGAGCCACGGCGTGGCCTTCTCGGATGGTCTGCGGCTTTCTAGAAACAATGGCTGGGGAGATATAAATACCGGCGAGTTGTTAGAAGCAGCAGTTACTTTTTGGTTATTGCGACAGTCGATGATTGAAGTGTACCGCAGTGATTTCTTTCATTTGTTTTCGTGCAGCAAAACACCGAGTCAGCCTTGAAGACAGCTGATTGTCAATTTCATATCTTTTTACTGCAGCAAAAGTTGTTCTAAATTTCTGCAAACCATATTTCCGAATCTACGTAGCCCACGCAGTCACAATATGGTATGAGAAATGAGAGCAAATTTGCCGTCACACATTAAATTCTCCAATTGACTCATATTGTTCCCCAGTAAACCACTAGGGGCTCTAAAATCCGAGATACACCGTTCGTGGCGACTTACTATCGTAAGTACTTAAGTCCCAGGCTTCATCATTTAACTCTTATTATCTAAGTTAATTTATGGAAATTAGTCGTTTCTTCACACTAGCCGTATACACACTAAGGTTTTGGATTGATAGAGTCGACTGTTCAAATCCCGGCCGTGTCATTGAATTTTTCATGTCGACTCTATTGTCGCGGCGACGGGCGTAAAAGGTTCTCTTAGAAATAGATAACAGACGTTAAAGTGTTTCATGGGCATAAAGAGCTTGCATAAGCAGATAAACATAGCGCCGGAGATAAAAGACTTACCGACACAGATAATGAGGTAAATGGGAATTTCTAGTGGCTTCTTCATTGATAGAGATATTTCGGTTTCTGGTTTGTTTTATAACAGTCTAGAAATTATCAGTGAGGTATTTAAGGGAGCGACGACTCGCCAAGAGGGATTCGTAAGCAGTAAACAGCTGAGCTGATGTTGTAAACAGATGTAATAAACACGCTGTTTGTTATTGTCATCGGCCTTGGTAGTTTGTGTTGTGTATGTGACGTTATGTTGTTACGTGAGAATTGAACAGTGTATTTCTACGGATATAAAGATCATTTGGAATATCTACAAATCGGACTTTTAATTATACGAACCCACAAGGTCACACTATCAAGGTATTTAATTATTGACTCCATTATTATTTAAACATTGAGTTATCCTCGTTTCCATTCTGCATTTTTTCTTCTTATTTATGTTCTGTTGATAAGACATGCTAATCACCTCCTAAATAAAATGAGGGAACGTGCTAATGTATAAGAGAGTACAAAACAGGCAGTTGTTCAGTGTTTCTTCTCATCTAAAACTGCGTCCATTGGCTGTGACATCAAAGGTTTAAGTGTACAAATCGTAGAACACAGTTCCATTTCTCTGATGCACACCTAATATATCAAACGGTAAAACGTCGCCGTATAGCTTCTGTATCCAAATGTGCTCTGACAGTATTCTCTTTGAATGTTCTGTTACAATTGCACACCACAAGCACACGAAACTAATAAACCACGCACCTCGAGCATTTTTCTCGGAATTGGCAGTTTCTTGCCTAAATAGGCTGTATTTAATTTTTGAAAGTGACAAGTACTTGTGCTTAAGCTGCTATAAGTGTTTCGTAAAAAATGGGATGAACACTTCTGTGTTCCGCGAAACCACTACGACGTGTATCATAAATTAATATTATTTTTAGACAAATTAAGTTAAAAGCCTGGCTTTGATCATCTCTGAGTATTGTTAAAAGAAAATAATTCTGCCACGCAGTGTAAAAAAAATTAACACTCCAGTGTAGCGAACTTTACTTTCTTGTGCAATGGCTCGTTCAGGTAGGCCGTGTTCGTGTTGATCGCACAAATATCAAATACCTTTACCACAAATACTTTTACCGCACTCATCTTGCATTGCGACCAACAACAAACCCACATCTACGTTTATTCATTAAGTATAGCAATAATAAACCAGTTGGAATAAATACATTTGAGAAAATACCTACTCTCGTTGCAAAATTTTTGGAACTGCACGATTATGCTCTTTATAGTGGACATTGTTTAAGGAGAACCTCTACTTCCCTTCTGGCAGATTCGGATGCAGACATGAGTACAATTAAACGCCATGGTGGTTGGAAATCATCTACCGTTGCCGAAGGCTACGTAGAACATTCCATCGTAAACAAGAAGAAAATTGCTTCACAGATTCCTTCAAATTCAGACAATGAGCCTATAGTAAATAGTGTAACTAACACTTCAAGTCCTACTTCCTCTACACTAGCAATACGTATTTCAAATTGCAGTAATTGCACTATAAACATCACAATTTCCTCAAAAGTACAGCAGGTTTAGCGCAACTTGTAACCCGTTAATAATGTCGCGAGCCCACTGCTGATCGAGGCGGCGAGGCATTCAAAGGGACGGGCAGTTAGGTGTACATAAAAGCTCGCCGAAATGGCGGGTCGTGGGGGAGACGTATTTCTCGAGAGTTCGCCTTTGTTCTAGCCCCGCCTTGATTGAGAAATTTATGGAATGTGAGTAATCTATAAAAAGGCAGCCCGCCACCACAGAGTCAGTGAGTCGTTAATTGTACTCGCGTGAGTGAACAGCTGGTGAGCTGTGTCGATGACCTTGCAAATTGTATTGTGTATGTGACGTAATTCTTGACTCCTGTTTACGAAGCGTGTTTCTACGGAAATAAAATGCAGTATTTGGTGTTTGTAACCTGCACTTTTGATTTCATGAACCCACAAAGTCACAATTGGTGTCAAAAAATGGGTATTTCGAAGATGGAGGCTGCTTTTTCATGGATTCTAGTGAAGAAGAACGAATTAGCAATGAAGACGGAAGCTGCAAACAGCAACCTGGCCGCAAAGTTGGAGATCACAAGTAAAAACATCGCCGCCGAGATGAAAGAAATAAAGACGGCTAACGACAGCCCCGCTGCCACTATGACCACGAAGATGGCCGAATTAACCACGGAAATGAAGGCTACGAACGAAGCCCTCGCCGTCAAATTTGAGGAGTAGTTTTGCGCCGTGAAGGAGGACGTAATAAATTTTGGCGAGCTCGTCGAAGACCTGGCGAGCCGCGTTAACAACCTTGAGGGAAAGGACAACACCAACTCTAAGTCCCTCAATGCCATGGTGGAGGAGATCGTCGGCAGAAGGATGAAAGATTTAAAGGCCGACGCATCCGGAGGCGACACAACATCTGCGCACGTCAAACCGCCGAAGTACGACGGAACGTCCACGTTCGAAGTCTTCCGCCGCCAATTCGACACGGTGGCCAAGCACAACAAGTTGTCATCAGAGGAGGAGGCCGCACAGATAATAGCCAGCCTCCAGGGACGGGCCGCAGAATTCCTTAACGGGGTCCACACAGCGGCGGCGCCCAAAGACATCTGGGAAGCACTGAAGATCCGCTTCGGCAAGCACCACTTGGCCACAGCCTACCGCAGCCAAATGAAGTCAAGGACGCAGCAGCTAGGGGAGACGCTGTAGCAGTTCGCCCTGGCAATTGAACAGTGGGCCAACAAAGCCTTGGTCACCCTCCCACCGGAATTCGTACACCGGGAAGCCGCCCACACGTTCGTTGACGGGGTACGAGACGTCGAGATACGTCAGCGCCTAATGCTCGGCGACAAAAAAAAAAAACCATTCACGAGGCGCTAATGGCTGCAATTGAAGATGGAGGCGGCCAAGGTGACGGCTCTTCCGGCGTCGAGATCAAGGAGAATCCGCTACACTGGAGATCGGAGAGCAGGTGAGGGACGCCGGCGAAGACCGAGTGGCGAGTTTTGAGGTGTGGACAGCCTTGACACCTGGAGAGAGACTGCCCACACCAGGTAGAGCAGCCGGAGAACCGAGAAAGTGCCGGTGTGGCGATGAGCGCGTGTGTGCCGTCAACAGCATCCCCTCGAGTGACACTGCGCTGTCAGCCAACGGATGGATGATAGCTTCATCGCGGACGGTTGAGTAAGAGGAAAGCCGTGCCGCCTGCTCGTAGACACAGGGGTAGCCATGACCGTCATCAGACCCGACGTGGCCAGGGGTTTGCCGTCGAGGAAACCAAGCCGAACATACCGCGAGCAGCCATGAGGAGCGCCCAGTGAGAGAACGGACTGGAGGACTGTGTACGTGCATCGGAGGAGTGTACGTAATTGCCAGCGCAAGGTGGAACTCTAACGGACGAACAGGTGAATCTTAATTGTGTGCGCTACGTAATTCTATGTAATCGGCAAGTGTTCCAACTGTAATTCGGTGGAAATAAAGAACATTTTGAGTTTGTGCAAATGGACTTTTAATTTCACAAAACCACAAGGTTACAACTGGTGTCATAAGTGGGATAACATCATCACCAAACATTACAGACATGAACGCGGCACTGGAAAACATTTTGGAGAAAATGTTGGAAATGAAGGCCGAACTGACCTCGGAAATGAAAGCGGCAAATAATAGCCTGGCCGCGGCACTGACAGAAATAAAGACGGCGAATGACAACTTCGCTGCAAAAACAGAAGCCGCAAATAACAACCTGGCCGCAGAGTTGAAAGAACTTAAGACGGCCGACGACAAACATCACCGAGAAGATGGAAGAAATAAAGAGCGAATTAACCACAGAAATGAGGGCAGCGAACGACAATCTGGCCACGGAAATGAAGGTAGCGAACGAGGTCCTCGCCGCCAAATTTGAGGAACAGTTGGCCTTGTACAGCTCATTTCATTTTGGCCCCAAATAGTACACAAACTCACGTAAAATGTCAGTGACCCCAAGTAGTAAAGAAACACACGTACAAGGCCAGGTAAGTTTAAAGGAGTTACAAACCGCGACAGAAACATATACGTGGGATTAATATACTTTACAAAGGCTGAAAAAACCTCTCAATAACGTAAATTTACTTTTAGGGAGAATTCATTTCCTTGTAATACTCATTTCATTTTGGCCCCATGTAGTACACACACTCACGTACATTGCCATTGACACCAAATAGTAAAGAAACACACGTACAAGGCCAGACAGCAGCAACTCTTGTAAGAAATCAATAATATGTGTTACAAATTACGTGACGGTGCAAAGACTTTAAAATAATCAATAAACCTGAACTTGTGTATACACTACCGTCTGGTACGATCATGTCATTAAACTAACTTTATAATGATATTACTCAAACATTCAAAGTACGTCGCAAACGGTAGAGATATTTACTAATTATCTTATAAGGTTAGGAAGAAGACATTTTCCTGTAGAAGTCATTATATTTTGGCCCCAAGTAGTAAAGAAACTCACATACAAGTCCAGAAATCAATCACATGTATAACACATTACGTAACGCTGTTGTTGACCTTCATTTGTTTTCCAAATGCAAAACATCGATATTTCTTGCTCCAGGCGAGATTGAATGTTGATATAGCTTTAACGTGAACTACAATGAAAGAGAATATATGTATCTACACTGTTGTGTCAATTGTCTTGTGTATACATGCAAACATCTCCTAACTTTTATTATATCCGTAAGAAGCAGTGCTATCGATCGATCGACGGCTGTCGGCTGTTCATGCATGTGTCTAAGTTGGCAATAGCCAGTCAGTCAGCCGTTCGGTCGTCCAACGTAACGCTGCAAAGAGTTTCAAATAATCAATAATCCTGAACCTGTGTATACACTGCCGTCTGGCACGATCACGTCAGTAAAACTTACTTTATAATGATATCACCCAAACATTCAAAGTACGTAGCAAACGGCAGAGATATTTAATAATTCCCGTATAAAGTTAGGAAGAAAACATTTCCCCGTAGGGGCCATTATATTTTCCCCCCAAGTAGTAAAGAAACTCACGTACAAGGGCAGAAATCAATAACATGTGTAACACATTACGTAACGCTAAGGTTGACCTTCATTTGTTTTCGAAATGCAAAACATCCACATTTCTTGCCCCAGACGTGATACAATGACAGAGGAACACCGACCTTATGTGTGGACGAATGACGCAGAAGGCACTTTACAGCATCTGAAGAAGACTCTGTGCAGTCGGTCAGGGCAAGTTACTTGGTAAGGTTTTTTCCGGGGTTTTCCCTTGTCCTGAAAGAAGAATGTGCAGTAACTCTAAGCTCTCTCGACCCTGGGTTCATTTGAGCATCATTTCATCCATTACATTCATGGTCCGATATGACTTAAAGTTGGAGTTAACGCTAATGAGTAAAGGGCACAGAGAGCTTAAAGTTATCAGACATTCGTCTTTCAGGAAAAGAGGAAACCTTCAACGTTAAGTCCTATCGGACGAGGGATGAAATAATGTTCAAATGAGTACAGGATACACAGATCTTAGAATTACCAGACATTCATGTTTGAAGATAAGTGAAAACCTCCATCGTTAAGTCATATTGGACCAAGTTTAATGGAGCTTCATCATTGCATATTTCTTTCTCTTCAAGTTCTACTATGGACACTATATCATGAATTGCTTTAACTCTTCACAAAAATTAACGTTGAATGTAATGAAATGGTAAGGAAAGAATAATTACTAATTGAATACGTTATATTTATATAAGTGTTCGCAGACCTCTGTTCCCAAATACTGTTATTCTGATCGCACTATATTGACACATGTATATGTAATAATGCTCCCACTTATTATTTCGAGATTTCGCTCAAGTCTAACGTGAAGTGTTGACACCATTGTCCTCTCGCTATTATAAGGTTCCTTAATAATTAAGACAAATTTATATACAAAAAGCAATTAAGCTAGCCCGTCATCTGTAGCCTCCAACACGTACTTTGTGTTACACGACACTTAAACTGCGTGTCGCTGTGGTCGTACCTACTGACTAAACACGCGCGCATTTGAACTGCAGGTCTATACCGATTATACTTGTTCCATACTCTGCTGATTGTATATAATAATTTTGTTTGCGAGAATGTTTCTATAAATATCAATAATTATATCATATTTAACCTCGAATATTTAAGCTGAATTTTTCAATATTTTGGAATGATTTACTCCCTCTTCTTTATTCGAACAGATATGTCTCTTGAGAAGAGGTTTTGTACGATCACATAGTCAACTAATATTCAGAATTGTATGTTCATAGAAAGATTAGCACTCCTCATTAATATAGCTAGAATGATTTAATGTAATCTGTTTCATAAAGCAAAACTTTCCAACACTACTTAGTGATACATCAGTTCGTTATAAACAATGCAACGGCCAAATTAGACATTCATCTTTCAGGATAAGGGGAAACCTCCAACGTTAAGGCATATCGGACGAGGAATGAAATAATGTTTAATTGAGTAAAGGACATATAGAGCTTAAAGTAAACCGACATTGATCTTTCAGGGTAAGAGAAAATAAACAACGTTAAGTCATATCGTACCAGGAATAAAATAAAGTTTAAATGAGTACAGGACACAGAGAGCTTAGACTAAACAGACATTCATCTTTCAGGGTATGAGAAAATCCCCAACGTTAAGTCTTATCGGACGAGGAATGAAAGGATTTTCAAATGAGTATAGGACTCATAGAGCTTAGTGTTAACAGACATTCATCTCTCAGGATAAGAGAAAGGCTCCAACGTTAAGCCTTATCGGACGAGGAATTTAATAATGTCCAACTGAGTACAGGGCAAATAGAGCTTAGTGTTACCAAACATTCATCTTTCAGAGTTGGAGAACAGCTCCAAGGCTAACCCTTATAGGACGAGGAATGAAAGAATTTTCAAATGAGTACAGGACAAATATAGCTTAGTGTTACCAGACATTGATTTTTCAGGGTAAGAGAAAAGCTCCAATGTTAAGTCAATTCGGACGAGGAATGGAAGAATTTTCAAATGAGTACAGGACACATAGAGCTTAGTGTTAGCAGACATTCATCTTTCAGTGTAACACAACGACACCATCGTTAAGTCATATCGGAAGAGGAATGAAATAATGTTTAAATGTGTACAGGACACATAGAGCTTAGAGTAAACAGACATTCATCTTTCAGAATAAGAGAAAATATCCAACGTAAAGTCATATCGGACGAGGAATGAAATAATGTTCAAATGAGTACAGGATACATAGAGCTTAGAGTTACAAGACATTCATATTTCAGGATATCAGAAAAGCTCCAAAGTTAAGTATTATCGGACGAAGAATGAAAGAATGTTCAAATGAGTACAGGACACATAGAGCTTAGTGGTACCACACATTCATCTTTCAGGATGAGAGAAGAGCTCCAACGTTAAGCAATTTCGGACGCGGAATGAAATAATGTTAAAATGACTACAGGACACATTGCGCTTGTTGCTACTAGACATTTATTTTTAGGAAAAGGGAGAAGCTCCAAAGCTGACTCATATCGCACGAGGAATGAAGTAATATTCAAATGAGTACAGGACACAGAGAGCTTAAAGTTACCGGACATTCATCTTTCAGGATAAGAGAAAACCTCCAAAGTTAGTTCATATTGGACGAGGAACGAAATAATGTTCAAATGAGTACAGGAAACACAGAGCTTAGTGGTTCCACACGTTCATCTTTCAGGATGAGAGAAGAGCTCCAAAGTTAAGCCATTTCGGACGAGGAATGAAATAATGTTACAATGCCTACAGGACACAGAGTGCTTGGTGTTACTAGACTTTCACTTTAAGGATAAGGGAGAGGCTCCAAAGCTAACTCATATCGCAAGAGGAATGAAATAATTTTCAAATGAGTAACGGACACAGAGAGCTTAGAGTTACGAGACTTTCATCTTTCAGGATAAGAGAAAACCTCCAACGTTAAATCATATCGGACGAGGAATTCAATAATGTTCAAATGAATACAGGACACAGAGAGCTTAGTGTAAACAGACATTCATCTTTTAGATAAGAGAAAATCTCCAACGTTAGATCATATCGTACAAGGAACGAAATAATGTTCAAATGAGTACAAGTCACATAGAGCTTAGGGTAAACAGACATACATCTTTCAGTATGAGAGAAATTCTTCAAAATTAGGTCATATCGGACGAGGCATCAAAGATTTTTAAAATGAGTACAGGACACCGACAATTTGCAGTTAACAGACATTCATCCTTGAGGATAAGAGAAAAATCCAACGTTAAGTCATATCGGATGACGAATGACATGGTGCAATATGTTCAAGTTCCATAGAGCATAGAGTAACCTTGCATTTGACATGACATTCTCTCTCGGGTTTAGTGAAAGGCTCCAACGCTATGACATATCGTGCGATGAATGAATTGTTTAAATGTGTACAGAGTACCTAGAGGTGAGTGTTAGCATTCATTTATCTTTCAGGGTAAGGGAAAAGCTGCAATATTAAGTCATATCGCACAAGGAGTGAAATATGTTCAGATGAGTACACGGTACATAGAGCTTACAGTTACCAGATATTCATGTATCAGCATGACAGAAAACCTGCAACGTTAAGTAATATCGGACGGGGAATGAAATGATGTTCACATGAGTACAGGGTACATAGAGCTTACAGTTACCAGATATTCTGTTTCAAGATAACAGGTTACCTGCAACGTTAAGTCATATCGGAGGAGGAATGAAATGACGTTCACATGAGTACAGGGTACGTAGAGCTTACAGTTACCAGATATTCATGTTTCAGGAAAACAGAGAAAACCTTCAACGTTAAGTCATATCGGACCGGGAATGAAACATGTTCAAATGAGCACAGGGTACATAGAGCTTAGAAGTACCAGATATTCATGTTTCAGTGTAAGAGGAAAGCTCCAACGTAAAGTCTTACCGGACGAGGAATGAAAGAATTTTCAAATGAGTACACGACACTTAGAGCTTAGTGTTACCAGACATTCATCTTTCAGGGTAACACAAATGCTCCATCGCTAAGTCATATCAGAAGAGGAATGAAATAATGTTTAAATGAATACAGGACACAGAGAGCTTGGAGTAAACAGACATTCATATTTCAGGATAAGAGAAAATATCCAACGAAGAGTCATACCGGACGAGGAATAAAATAATGGTCAGATAAGTATACGGCGCATAGAGCTTAGTGTTACCAGATATTCATCTTTCAGGTTAAGAGAAAAACTACAACGTTAAGTCTTATCGGACGAGGAATGAAAGAATTTTCAAATAAGTACGGGACACATAGAGCTTAGTGTCCCAGACCTTTACCTTTCAGGGTAACACAAAGGCTCCATCCTTCAGTCATATCGGAAGAGGAAAGAAATAATGTTTAAATGACTACAGCACAGAGAGAGCTTAGTGCAAACAGACATTCATCTTTCAGGATAAGAGAAAATATTCAACATAAAGTCATATCGGACGAGGAATGAAATAATGTTGAAATGAGTGCAGGATACATAGAGAATAGATTTAACAGACTTTCATCTTTCAAGATAAGAGAACATTTTCAACGAGATTCGTATCGTACGAGGAATGAAGGAATCTTCAAATGAGTACAGGACACACAGAGATTAGTAGTACCACACATTCACCTTTCAGGATGAGAGAAGAGCTCCAACGTTAAGCCATATCGGACAAGGAGTGAAATAATGTTAAAATTACTACAGGACACAGAGAGCTTGGTGTTACTAGACATTCGTTTTGAGGATAAGGGAGAGGCTCCATCTTTAATTCATATCGGACGAGGAACAAAATAATGTTCAAATGAGCACAGGGCACACAGAGCCTACAGTAACCAGTAATTCATGTTTCAGGGTATCAGAAAACCTGCAACGTTAAATTATATCGGACGGGGAATAAAATGATGTTCACATGAGTACAGGCTACATAGAGCTTACAGTTACCAGATATTCATATTTCAGGATAACAGAAAACCTGCAACGTTAAGTCATATCGGACGAGCAATGAAATGATGTTCACATGAGTACAGGGTACATCGAACTTAGCGTTACCAGATATTCATGTTACAGGAAAACAGAAAACCTGCAACGTTAAGACATATCGGACGGGCAATGAAATGATTTTCACATGAGTACAGGGTACATAGAGCTTACAGTTACCAGATATTCATATTTCAGTATAACAGAAAACCTGCAACGTTAAGTCATATCGGACGAGCAATGAAATGATGTTAGCATGAGTACAGGGTACAAGGAACTTACTGTTACCAGATATTCATGTTTCAGGATAACAGAAAACCTGCAAAGTTAAGTCATATCGGAACGAGGAATGAAATGCTGTTCACATGAGTACAGGGTACATAGAGCTTAGAGGTACCAGACATTCATCTTTCAGGATAAGAGAAAACCTCCAAGATAGATTCATATCGGACGAGAAATGAAATAATGTTCAAATGAGTACAGGACACATAGAGCTTAGTGTTCCCAGATATTCGTCTGTCAGGATAAGAGGAAATCTCCAACGTTAAGCCATATTGTACGAAAAATGAAATAATGTTCCAATGAAAACAGGATACATAGAGCTTAGAATTACCATATAACTATGTTTTAAAATAAGGGAAATCCTCCATCGGTAAGTCATATTGGACCAAGATTAATGGAGGTTCATCATAGGATATTACTTTCACTTCAACTTCAGCTATGGACACTATATCCGGAACTGCTCTAATTATTCACAAAAATAAACGCTTATACAGCATGAAATGGTAATGAAACTATAAATACTAATTGAATACCTTGTATTTATATAAATGTTCGCAGTCCTCTCTTCCGAAATACTGTTTTCTAATCGGACTATTTTGACATATATATGTGTAATAATGCTCCCAATTATTATTTCCAGATTTCGCTCAAGTCTTACGTATAATACTGACACCAGTGTCCACACCTTTTTATAAGGTTCCTTAATAATTAAGACAAATTTATGTATGAAAAGCAATTAAATTAGCGCGTCATCTGTAGCCTGCAACATGTACTTTGCGTTACACGACACTTCAACTGCGTGTCGCTGTGGTCGTACACACTGACTAAAAACGCGCGTATTTGAACTGCAGGTCTGTACCGATTATACTTGTTCCATACTCTGCTGATTGTATATGTTAATTTTGTTTGCGGAATGTTTCTATAAATAGCAATTGAGGCTGAATTTTTCAATATTTTAGAATGATTTACCCTCTCTTCCTTATTCGAACAGATATGGCTCCTGTAAAGAGGTTTTGTGAGATCACATAGTCACCTAATACTCCTCATCAATATAGCGCTCATTTTTTGTAACTAGAATGATTTAATGTAAACTGTTTCATAAAGCAAAACTTTCCAACACCTACTTAGTGATACACCTGTTCGCTATAAACAATGCAACGACCCAACCAGACATTCATCTTTCAGGATAAGGGGCAACCTCCAAAGTTAAGTCTTATCGGACGAGGAATGAAATAATGTCAATATGAGTACAAGACACATAGAACTTAGTCTTACCAGACATTTATCTTCCAGGGTAAGAGAAAAGCTCCAACGTTAAGTCTTATCGGACGAGGAATGGAATAATGGGAAAACGTGTACAGGATACAGAGAGCTTGCAGTTACCAGACATTCATCTTTCAGGGTGAGAGAAAAGCTCCAAGGTTAAGACATTTCGTTCGAGGAATGACGTAATGTTAAAATGACTACAGGACACATGGAGTTTGGTGTTACTAGACATTCATTTTAAGGATAAGGGAGAAGCTCCATCGTTATTTCGTATCGTACGAGCAATGAAATAACGTTCCAATGAGTACAGGCCACATAGAGCTTAGAGTAAACAGATATATCTTCCGGGGTAACAAAAAATATCCAACGTTAAGTCATATGCTACCAAAAATGAAATAATGTTTCAATGAGTACAGGACACAGAGAGCTTAGACTAAACAGACATTCATTTTTCAGGGTAAGAGAAAAGCTCCAGCGTTAAGTCATATCGTACGACGGATGAAATAATGTTAAAATGAGTACACGCCACAGAGAGCTTGCAGTTAACAGGCAGTCATTATCATCATGCGAGAAGAGCTCCAGCGTTAAGTCATATCGGACGAGTACTGAAGTAATGTCAAATGAGTACAAGGTACTTAGAGATTAGACTTACCTGATATTCATGTTTCAGGAAAACAGAAAACCTGCAACGTTAAGTCATATCGGACGAGGA
Source organism: Mantis religiosa (assembly GCA_030765055.1). Taxonomy (NCBI): domain Eukaryota; kingdom Metazoa; phylum Arthropoda; class Insecta; order Mantodea; family Mantidae; genus Mantis; species Mantis religiosa. Next base: position 416,005,053 of record CM060950.1, read on the forward strand.
ATGAAATAATTTTTAAATGTGTAGAGAACACATTGAGCTTAGATCTACCAGACATTCATCTTTCAGTGTAACACAAAAGCTCCATGGCTAAGTGATATCGGAAGAGGAATGAAATAATGTTTAAATGAGTACAGGACACAGAGAGCTTGGAGTATACAGACAATCATCTTTCAGTATGAGAGAAATCTCCAAAGTTAAGCCTTAACGGACGAAGCATGAAAGATTTTAAAAATGAGTACAGGAAATAGAGAATTTGCAGTTACCGGACATTCATCTTTCAGGATAACAGAAAACTCCAACGTTAAATCATAGCGGATGACGAATGACATGGTGCAATAAGTTCAAGTTCCATAGAGCTCAGTGTTACCTTTCATTTGCATGACATTCTGTTTCGGATTTAGTTAAAAGATCCAACGCTATTGCATATCGTAGGACGAATGAATTGTTTACCAGACATTCATCTTTTAGGATAAGAGAAGACCTCCAAAACTAACTCATATCACACGAGGAATGAAATAGTGTTCAAATAAGTACAGTACACAGAGAGCTTAGAGTTACCAGACATTAATTTTCAGGATAAGAGGAAGGCTCCAACGTGATATGATATAAGACGAGATTTTAAAAAATATCCAAATGAGTGCAGGGCACATAAGATCTTAGTGTTACCAGACATTACTTTTTCAGGGTAAGAGAAAATCTCCAAATTTAAGACTTTTCGGACGAGGAATGAAAGAATTTTCAAAAGAGTACAGGACACATAGAGCTTAGTGTTACCAGACATTCATTTTTCAAGGTAAGAGAAAAGCTCCAACGTTTAGTCTTATCGGACGAGGAATGAAAGAATTTTCAAATGAGTACAGGACACATAGATCTTAGTGCTACCAGACATTCATCTTTCAGGGTAACACAAAGGCTGCACCACTTAGTCATATCGGAAGAGGAGTGCAATAATATTTAAACGAGTACAGGACACAGAGAGCTTAGAGTAAATAGACATTCATCTTTCAGGACAAGAGAAATATCCAACGTTAAGCCATTTCGGACGAGGAAAGAAATAATGTTAAAATGATACAGGACACAGAGCTTGGTGTTACCAGACATTCATTTTAAGGATAAGGGAGAAGCTCCAAAGCTAACTCATATCGAACGAGGAATTAAATAATATTTAAATGAGTGCAGGACACAAAGGGCTTAAAGTTACCAGACATTCATCTTTTAGGATAAGAGAAAATCTCCAACGGTAATTCATATCGGACAAGGAATGAAATGATGTTCAAATGAGTACAGGACACAGAGAGCTTAGAGTAAACAGACATTCATCTTTCAGGAAAAGAAGAAATCTCCAACGTTAAGTCATATCATACGAGGAGCGAAATAATGTTTAAATGAGTACAGCGCACATAGAGCTTAGAGTAAACAGACAAACATCTTTCAGTGTGAGAGAAATTCTCCAAAGTTAGGTCATATCGGATGAGGTATGAAAGATTTTTAAAATGAGTACAGGACACAGAGAATTTTCAGTTAACAGACATTCATCTTTCAGGATAAGAGAAAAATCCAACGTTGTCATAGCGGATGACGAATAACATGGTGCAATATGTTCAAGTTCCATGGAGCTCAGAGTTACCTTGCATTTGACATGACATTCAGTTTCGGGCTTAGTGAAAGGCTCCAACGCTATGGCATATCTTACGATGAATGAATTGTTTAAATGTGTACAGAGTACCTAGAAGTGAGTGTTAGCATTCATTTATCTTTCAGGATAAGGGAACACCTGCAATATTAAGTCATATTGCACAAGGAATGAAATGATGTTCAGATGAGTAGAGGGTACATAGAGCTTACAGTTACCAGATATTCATGTATCAGGATGACAGGAAACCTTCAACGTTAAGTCATATCGGTCGGGGAATGAAATATGTTCACATGACCACAGTGTATATAGAGCTTACAGTTACCAGATATTCATGTTTCAGGATAAAAGAAAACCTGCAACATTAATTCATATCGGACGAGGAATGAAATGATGTTCGCATGAGTACAGGGTACATACAGCTTAGAGGTACCAGATATTCATGTTTCAGGATAAGAGAAAACCTCCAAGGTTAATTCATATCGGACGAGAAATGAAATAATATTCAAATGAGTACAGGACACAAGGAGCTTAGTGTTACCAGTCATGGATCTTTCAGGGTTGGGAGAAAAGCTCCAACGTTAAGTCTTATCGGAGGAGGAATGAAACAATTTTAATATGAGTATAGGAAACAGAGAGCTTGCAGTTACCAGACATTCATTTTCAGGATAAGAGAAAGGCTCCTACGTTAAGTATTATCAGACGAGGAATGAAATAATGTCCAAATGAGTACACGGTACATAGAGCTTAGTGTTACCAGACATTCATCTTTCAGAGTAAGAGAAAATATCCAACGTTAAGTCGTATCGCACGAGGAATGAAAAAATGTTCAAATGAGTACAGGACACATAGAGCCTAGTGGTACCACACATTCATCTTTCAGGATGAGAGAAGAGCTCCTACGTTAAGCCATTTCGGACGAGGAATGAAAAATTGTTAAAATGACTACAGGACACATAGAGCTTGGTGTTACTAGAACTTCATTTTAAGGATAAGGGAGAAGCTTCATCGTTAATTCATATCGGACGAGGAATGAAATAATGTTCAAATGAGTGCAGGACGCATAGAGCTTAGAGTAACCAGACATTCATCTTTCAGGATAAGAGCAAATATCCACCGTTAAGTCATATCGGACGAGGAACAAAATGTTCAAATGACCACAGGACACATAGTGCTTAGAGTACACAGACATTCATCCTTCAGTATAAGAGAAAACCTCCATAGCTTACTCATACCGCATGAGGAATGAAATAATATTCAAATGAGTACAGGACACAGAGAGCTAAGTTGTACCAGACATTACTCTTTCAGGATAAGAGAAAACCTCCGACGTTAACTCATATCGGACGAGGAATGAAATGATGTTCAAATAAGTACAGGACACAGAGAGTTTAGAGTAAACAGTCATTCATCTTTCAATATGAGAGAAATTCTACAAAGTTAAGTCAAATTGGACGAGGCATGAAAGATTTTTGAAATGAGTACAGGACACAGAGAATTTGCAGTTACCGGACATTCATCTTTCAGGATAAAAGAAAACTCCAACGTTAAAACATATCGGATGACGAATGACATTGTGCAATAAGTTCAAATTCCATAGAGCTCAGAGTTACCTTTCATTTGAGATGATATTCTGTTTCGGAATTAGTGAAAAGCTCCAAAGCTATGGCACATCGTACGATGAATGAATTGTGTAAATGTGAACAGAGTACCTACAGGTGAGTGTTAGCTTTCATTTATCTTTCAGGATAAGGGAAACCCTGCAATATTAAGTCATATCATTAGATGAATAAAATGACATTCAAATGAGTACAGGGTACATAGAACATAGAGTTACCAGATATTCACCTCTCAAAATAACAGCAGAACTCCAACGTTAAATCATATATGATCATGAATGAAACGATGTTCACATGGGTACAGGGTGCATAGATCTTCGAGTTACCAGATATTCACCTTTCAGGATAACAGAAAAAGTCCAACGTTAAGTCATATGCGACGATATATGCAATGATGTATACATGAGTATAGGAAACATAGAGCTTACAGTTACCAGACATTCATATATCAGGATAACATAAAACTTCACCGTTAAGTCATATCGGAAGATAAATGAAATGTTGTTCACGTGAGTACAGGGTACATAGAGCTTAGAATTACCATTCATCTTTCAGTGTAAAACAAAATCTGGAAATTTAAGCCATATCGGTCGAGCAATAAAATGATTTTCACATGAGTCCAGGGAGCATAGTGCTTAGAGTTACCAGGCATTTTCTTTCAGGATAACAGGAAACATGGAACGTTAAGTCTTAGGGGACGAGGAATGAAATGATGTTAACATGTGTACAGGGTACACACAGCTTACGGTTAGCAGATATTCATGTTTTAGGATAACAGACTGCCTGCAACGTTAAGACATATCGGACGAGAAATGAAATAATGTTCAAATGAGTACAGGATACATAGATCTTAGAATTACCAGACATTCATGTTTGAAGATACGGGAAAACCTCCATCGTTAAGTCATACTGGAACATTTTTAATGGAGCTTCATCATAGCATATTTCTTTCTCTTCAAGTTCAACTATGGACACTATATCATGAACTGCTTTAATTATTCACAAAAATTAACGTTGAATGAAATAAAAAGGTAAGGAAAGAATAAATACTAATTGAATACGTTATATTTATATAAGTGTTCGCAGACCTCTGTTCCGAAATACTGTTATTCTGATCGGATTATATTGACATATGTATATATATATATATATATATATATATATATATATATGTGTGTGTGTGTGTGTGTGTAATAATGCTCCCACTTATTATTTCGAGATTTCGCTCAAGTCTTACGTGAAGTATTGACACCATTGTCCTCACGCTATTATAAGGTTCCTTAATAATTAAGACAAATTTATATACAAAAACAATTAAGCTAGCGCGGCATCTGTAGCCTCCAACATGTACTTTGTGTTACACGACACTTCCACTGCGTGTCGCTGTGGTCGTACCTACTGACTAAACACGCGCGCATTTGAACTGCAGGTCTATACCGATTATACTTGTTCCATACTCTGCTGATTGTATATAATAATTTTGTTTGCAAGAATGTTTCTATAAATATCAATAATTATATCATATTTAACCTCGAATATTGATGCTGAATTTTTCAATATTTTGGAATGATTTACTCTCTCTTCTTTATTCGAACAGATATGTCTCTTGTAAGGATGTCACATAGTCACCTAATATCGGAATTGTAATTTCATAGAAAGATTAGCATTCCTAATTAACATAGCGCTCATTTTTTTGTAACCATAATGATTTAATGTAATCTGTTTCATAAAGCAAAGCTTTCCAACACTACTTAGTGATACACCGGTTCGTTATAAACAATGCAACGGCCCAATCAGATATTCATCTTTCAGGACAAGGGGAAACCTCCAAAATTAACGCATATCGGACGAGGAATGAAATAATGTTTAATTGAATAAAGGACACATAGAGCTTAGAGTAAAACGACATTGAACTTTCAGGGTAAGAGAAAATAAACAACGTTAAGTCATGTCATACCAGGAATAAAATAGAGTTTAAATGAGTACAGGACACAGAGAGCTTAGACTAAACAGACATACATCTTTCAGGGTATGAGAAAATCTCCAACGTTAAGTCTTATCGGACGAGGAATGAAAGAATTTTCAAAAGAGTATAGGACTCATAGAGCTTAGTGTTAACAGACATTCATCTCGCAGGGTAAGAGAAAAGCTCTAACGATAAGTCTTATCGCACAAGGAATGCAATGATTTTAATATGAGTGCAGGACACAGAGAGCTTTCAGTTACCAGACATTCATTTTCATGATAAGAGAAAGGCTCCAACGTTAAGCCTTATCGGACGAGGAATTTGATAATGTCCAAATGAGTACAGGGCAAATAGAGCTTAGTGTTACCAGACATTCATCTTTTAGAGTTGGAGAAAAGCTCAAACGTTAAGCCTTATCGGACGAGGACTGAAAAAATTTTCAAATGAGGACAGGACAAATAGAGCTTATTGTAAGCAGACATTTATTTTTCAGTTGAAGAGAAAAGCTCCAATGTTAAGTCAATTTGGATGAGGAATGAAAGAATTGTCAAATGAGTACAGGATACATAGATCTTAGAATTACCAGATATTCATGTTTTACGATAAGGGAAAATCTCCATCGTTAGGTCACATTGGAACAAATTTAATGGGGCTACATCATAGCATATTTCTTTCACTTCAAATTCAACTATGGTCACTATATCATGAACTGCTTTAATTGTTCACAAAAATTAACGATTAACAGCGCTATATGGTAACGCTAGTATAAATACTAAATACGTTATATTTATATAAGGGTTCGCAGACCTCTGTTCCGAAATACTGTAATTCTGATCGGACTATATTGACATATATATATGTAAAAATGCTCCCACTTATTATTTCCAGATTCAGCTCAAGTCTTGCGTAAAGTATTGACACCACTGTCCACACGTTTTTATAAGGATTCTTAACAATTAAGACAAATGTATATATGAAAAGCCATTAAGCTAGCACGTTATCTGTAGCCTCCAAAATTTACTTTGCGTTACACGACACTTCCACTGCGCGTCGCTGTGGTCGTTCCCACTGACTAAACACGCGCGTATTTGAACTGCAAGTCTGTACCGATTATACTTGTTCCATACTCTGCTGATTGTATATGTTAATTTTGTTTGGGAGAATGTTTCGATAAATATCAATAATTATATGATATTTAACCTCGAAAATTAAGGCTCAATTTTTCAATATTTTGGAATGATTTACTCTCTCTTCTTTAATCGAACAGTTATGTATCTTGTAAAGAGGATTTGTGCGATCACATAGTCACCTTGCATTCGGAATTGTAAGTTCACAGAAAGAATGACACTCCTCATTAATATAGCGCTCATTTTTGTAACCAGAATGCTTTAATGTAATCGGTTTCCAAGAGCATAACATTCCAACACTTACTCAGTAATACACCAGTTCGTTATAAACAATGCAACGACCCAACCATTCATCTTTAGGATAAGGGGAAACCTCCAACGTTAAGTCTAATCGGACGAGGAATGAAATAATGTGAATATGAGTACAGGACTTAGAGAGCTTGCAGTTACCAGACATTCATTTTTCAGGGTAAGAGAAAGGCTCCAAAGTTAAGTCATATCGGACGAGGAATGAAATAATGTTTAAATGAGTACAAGACACAGAGAGCTTGCAGTTACCAGACATTCATCTTTCAGGGTAAGAGAAAAGCTCCAACGTTAATTCTTATCGGACGAGGAATGAAAGAATTTTCAAATGAGTACAGGACACATAGAGCTTAGTGATGCCACACATTCATCTTTCAGGATGAGAGAAGAGCTCCAACGTTAAGCCATTTCGGACGAGGAATGACATAATGCTAAACTGACTACAGGACACAGAGAGTTTGGTGTTACCAGACATTCATTTTAGGGACAAGGGAGAAGCTCCATCGTTATTTCATATCGTACGAGAAATGAAATAATGTTCAAATGAGTACAGGCCACATAGAGCTTAGAGTAAACAGACATATCTTTCGGGGTAAGAAAAAATATCCAACGTTAAGTCATATCCTACCAGGAATGAAATAATGTATAAATGAGTACAGGACACAGAGAGCTTAGACTAAACAGACATTCATCTTTCAGGGTAAGAGAAAAGCTCCAGCGTTAAGTCATATCGTAATAAGAATGAAATAATGTTAAAATGAGTACACGAGACAGAGAGCTTATACTAAACAGACATTCATAATTCAGGGTAAGAGAAAAGGTCCAGCGTTAACTGATATCGTACGAAGAATGAAATAATGTTAAAATGAGTACAGGACACATAGAGCTTAGTGTTACCAGACATTCATTTTTCAGGGTAAGATAAACGCTCCATCGTTAAGTCTTATCGGACGAGAGATGAAAGGATTTTCAAACGAGTACAGGACACATAGAGCTTAGTGTTACCAGACATTCATCTTTCGGAGTAAGAGAAAGGCTCCAAATTTGAGTCTTATCGGACGAGTAATGAAAGCATTTTCAAATGACTACAGGACACATAGAGCATAGAGTTACCAGACATTCATCTTTCAGTGTAACACAATGGCTCCATCGCTAAGTGGTATCGGAAGAGGAATGAAAAAATGTTCAAATGAGTACAGGACACATAGAACCTTGTGGTACCACACATTCATCTTTCAGAATGAGAGAAGAGCTCCAACGTTAAGCCATATCGGACGAGGAATGAAAAAATGTTAAAATGGCTACAGGACACATAAAGCTTGGTGTTACTAGACTAAGGGAGAAGCTCAATCGTTAATTCATATCGGCCGAGGAATGAAATAATGTACAAATGACTACAGGACTCTTAGAGCTTAGAGTAAACGGACATTCATCTTTCAGGATGAGAGGAAATATCCAACGTTAAGTCATATCGGACGAGGAACAAAATAATGTTCAAATGAGCACAGGACACATTGTGCTTAGGGTACACAGACATTCATCCTTCAGTATAAGAGAAAACATTCAAATCTAACTCCTATCGCAAGAGGAATGAAATAATATTCAAATGAGTACAGGACACAGAGAGCTTAGTGTTACCAGACATTCATCTTTCAGTATAAGAGAAAACCTCCAACGTTAATTCATATCGGACGAGGAATGAAATAATGTTCCAATGAGCACAGGACTCATAGAGCTTACAGTTACGGATATTCATGTTTCAGGATAACAGAAAACCTACAACGTTAAGTCATATCGGACGGGGAATGAAATGATGTTCATATGAGTAAAGGGTACATAGAGCTTACATATACCAGATATCCATGTTTCAGTATAACAGAAAACCTGCAACGCTAAGTGATATCGGACGAAGAATGAAATGATGTTCACATGAGTACAGGGTACATAGACCTTACATGTACCAGATATCCATATTTCAGTATAACTGAAAACCTGCAACGTTAAGTCATATCGGACGATGAATGAAATGATGTTCACATGAGTACAGGGTACATAGACCTTACAGTTACCAAATATTCATGTTTCAGGATAACAGAAAACCTGCAATGTTAAGTCATATCGGACGAGTAATGAAATGATGCTGACATGAGTTCAGGGTACATAGAGCTTACAGTTACCAGATATCCATGTTTCAGGATAACAGAAAACCTGCAACGCTAGGTCATATCGGACGAAGAATGAAATAATGTTCAAATGAGTACAGGACACATAGAGATTAGAGTTACCAGACATTCGTCTTTCAGGATAAGAGAAAACCTCCAAGTTAAATTCATATCGGACGAGAAATAAAATAATGTTCAAATGAGTACAGGCCACATAGAGCTTAGAGTAAAGAGACATATCTTTCGGGGTAAGATAAAATATCCAACGTTAAGTCATATCCTACCAGGAATGAAATAATGTATAAATGAATACAGGATACAGAGAGCTTAGACTAAACAGACATTCTTCTTTCAGGGTAAGAGAAAAGCTCCAGCGCTAAGTCATATCGTAAGTAGAATGAAATAATGTTAAAATGAGTACACGACACAGAGAGCTTAGACTAAACTGACATTCATCTTTCAGGGTAAGAGAAAAGCTCCAGCGTTAACTCATATCGTACGAAGAATGAAATAATGTTAAAATGAGTACAGGACACATAGAGCTTAGTGTTACCAGACATTCATGTTTCAGAGTAAGAGAAAGGCTCCAAAGTTAAGTCTTATCGGACGAGGAATGAAAGCATTTTTAAATGACTACAGGACACATAGAGCTTAGTGTTGCCAGACATTCATCTTTCAGTGTAACACAATGGCTCCATCGCTAAGTGGTATCGGAAGAGGAATGCAATAATGTTTAAATGAGTACAGGACACATAGAGCTTAGTGTAAACAGATATTCATCTTTAGGATAAGAGGAAAGCTCCAGAGTTAAGTCTTATCGGACGAGGAATGAAAAATTGTTCAAATGAATACAGGGCACATAGAGCCTTGTGGTACCACACATTCATCTTTCAGAATGAGAGAAGAGCTCCGACGTTAAGCCATATCGGACAAGGAATAAAAAATGTTAAAATGACTACAGGACACATAGAGCTTAGAGTAAACAGACATTCATCTTTCAGTATGAGAGAAATTCTCCAAAGGTAAGTCATATCGGACGAGGCATGAAAGATTTTTAAAAAGAGTACAGGATTAGGAAATTAGCAGTTAACGGACATTCATCTTTAACGATAACAGAAAACTCCAACGTTAAGTAATATCGGATGACGAATTACATGGTGCTGTAAGTTCAAGTTCCATAGAGCCCAGTGTTTCCTTTCATTTGACATGACATTCTGTTTCGGAATTAGTGAAGAGCTCCAACGCTATGCCATGTCGTACGATGAATTAATTGTTTAAATGTGTGAGCATTCATTTATGTTTCAGGATAAGGGAGAACCTGCAATAATAAGTCATATCCTTACATGAATAAAATGATATTCAAATGAGTACAGGCTACATAGAGCATAGAGCTACCAGATGTTCACCTCACAAAATAACAGCAGAACTCCAACGTTAAGACATATAGAACCATGAATGACATGATGTTCTCATGAGTACAGGGTGCATAGAGCTTCGAATTACCAGATATTCACCCCTCAGGATAACAGAAAAAGTCCAACGTTAAGTCATACACGACGATATATGCAATGATGTATACATGAGTAGAGGGTTCATAGAGCTTCGAGTTACCAGTTACTCACCCTTCAGTGTAACAGGAAAACTCCAACGTTAAGTCATATCGGACGAGGAATGAAATGATGCTCACATGAGTACAGCGTACATAGAGCTTACAGTTAACAGATATTCATGTTTCAGGAAAACAGAAGACCTGAAACGTTAAGTCATATCGGTCGGGGAATGAAATATGTTCACATGAGTACAGGGAAAATAGAGCTTACAGTTACCAGATATTCATGTTTCAGGAAAACAGAAAACCTGCAACGTTAAGGCATATCGGACGAGACATGAAATGATGTTCATATTAGTACAGGGTACATAGAGCTTTCATGTACCAGATATCCACGTTTTAGCATAACAGAAAACCTGCAACCCTAAGTGATATCGGACGAGGAATGAAATGATGTTCACATGAGTACAGGGTACATAGACCTTAAAGTTACCAGATATTCATGTTTCAGGATAACGGAAAACCAGCAACGTTAGGTCATATCGTACGAGTAAGGAAATGATGTTCACATGAGTACAGGGTGCATAGAGCTTTCATGTACCAGATATCCATGTTTCAGAATAACAGAAAACCTGCAACGCTAGGTCATATCGGACGAAGAAGGAAATAATGTTTAAATGAGTACAGGACAAATAGAGATTAGAGTTACCAGACATTCGTCTTTCAGTGTAAGAGAAATCCTCCAAAGTAAATTAATATCGGACGAGAAATTAAATAATTATCAAATGAGTAAGGGACACATAGAGCTTAGAGTTACCAGACATTCGTGTTTCAGGATAAGAGAAAATCTCCAACGTTAAGTCATATTGTACGAAAAATGAAATAATGTTCCAATGAATACAAGATACGTAGAGCTTTGAATTAGCACACATTCATGATTTAAGATATGGGAAACCTTCCATCCTTAAGTCCTATTGGACCAAGTTTAATGGAGCTTCATCATAGGATTTTACTTTCACTTCAAATCCAGCTATGGACGCAATATCCAAAACTGCTTCAATTATTTACAAAAATTAACGCTTATAGAGGATGAAATGGTAATGAAAGTATAATTACTAATTGGATACGTTATATTTATATAAATGTTCGCAGACCTCTGTTCCGAAATACTGTTATTCTGATCGGACTATATTGTCATATGTATACGTAATAATGCTCCCAGTTATTATTTCCAGATCTACCTCAAGTCTTGCGTAAAGTATTGACACCACTGTCCACACGTTTTTATAAGGTTCCTTAATAATTAAGAGAAATTTATATATGAAAAGCAATTAAGCTAGCGCGTCATATGTAGCCTCCAAAATGTACTTTGCGTTACACGACACTTCCAGTGCGCGTCGCTGTGGTCGTACCCACTGACTAAACACGCGCGCATTTGAAATTGCAGGTCTATTCCGATTATTCTTGTTCCATACTCTGCTGAGTGTATATGTTAATTTTGTTTGCGAGAATGTATCGATAAATACCAATAATTATATGATATTTTACCTCGAAAATTAAGGCTTAATTTTTCAATATTTTGGAATGATTTACTCTCTCTTCTTTAACCGAACAGATATGTCTCCTGTAAAGAGGTTTTGTGCGATCACATAGTCACCTTACATTCGGAATTGTAAGTTCACAGAAAGAATAACACTCCTCAATAATATAGCGCTCATTTTTGTAACTAGAATGGTTTAATGTAATCAGTTTCCAAGAGCATAACTTTCCAACACTTACTTAGTGATAATCCAGTTCGTTATAAACAATGCAACGGCCCAGACATTCATCTTTATGATAAGGGGAAACCTCCAACGTTAAGTCTAATCGGACGAGGAATGAAATAATTTGAATATGAGTACAGGAATTAGAGAGCTTGCAGTTACCAGACATTCATTTTTCAGGGTAAGAGAAAGGCTCCAACGTTAAGTTATATCGGACGAGGAATGAAATAATGCTTAAATGAGTACAAGAGACAGAGAGCTTGCAGTTACCAGACACTCATCTTTCAGGGTAAGAGAAAAGCTCCAAAGTTAATTCTTATCGGACGAGGAATGAAAGAATTTTCAAATGAGTACAGGACACGTAGAGCTTAGTGATGTCACACATTCATCTTTCAGGATGAGAGAAGAGCTCCAACGTTAAGCCATTTCGGACGAGGAATGACATAATGCTAAACTGACTGCAGGACACAGAGAGTTTGGTGTTACCAGACATTCAATTTTAGGGACTAGGGAGAAGCTCCATCGTTATTTCATATCGTACGAGAAATGAAATAATGTTCAAATGAGTACAGGCCACATAGAGCTTAGAGTAAACAGACATATCTTTCGGGGTAAGAAAAAATATCCAACGTTAAGTCATATCCTACCAGGAATGAAATAATAAATAAATGAGTACAGGACACAGAGAGCTTAGACTAAACAGACATTCGTCTTTCAGGGTAAGAGAAAAGCTCCAGCGTTAAGTCATATCGTAAGAAGAATGAAATAATGTTAAATTGAGTACAGGACACATAGAGCTTAGTGTTACCAGACATTCATTTTTCAGGGTAAGAGAAACGCTCCATCGTTAAGTCTTATCGGACGAGGAATGAAAGCATTTTCAAATGACTACAGGACACATAGAGCTTAGAGTTACCAGACAGTCATCTTTCAGTGTAACACAATGGCTCCAACGCTAAGTGGTATCGGAAGAGGAATGAAATAATGTTTAGATGAGTACAGGACACATAGAGCTTAGAGTAAACAGATATTCATCTTTCAGCATAAGAGGAAAGCTCCAAAGTTAAGTCTTATCAGACGAGGAATGAAAAAATGTTCAAATGAGTACAGGACACATAGAGCCTTGTGGTACCACACATTCATCTTTCAGAATGAGAGAAGAGCTCCAACGTTAAGCCATATAGGACGAGGAATGAAAAAATGGTAAAATGGCTACAGGACACATAAAGCTTGGTGTTACTGGACATTCATTTTAAGGATAAGGCAGAAGCTCAATCGTTAATTCATATCGGCCGAGTAATGAAATAATGTACAAATGACTACAGGACCCTTAGAGCTTAGAGTAAACGGACATTCATCTTTCAGGATGAGAGGAAATATCCAGCGTTAAGTCATATCGGACGAGGAGCAAAATAATGTTCAAATGAGCACAGGACACATAGTGCTTAGGGCACACAGACATTCATCCTTCAGTATAAGAGAAAACATCCAAAGCTAACTCCAATCGCAAGAGGAATGAAGTAATATTCAAATAAGTACAGGGCACAGAGGGCTTAGAGTTACCAGACATTCATCTTTCAGTATAAGAGAAAACCTCTAACGTTAATTCATATCGGACGAGGAATGAAATAATGTTCTAATGAGCACAGGACTCATAGAGCTTACAGTTACGGATATTCATGTTTCAGGATAACAGAAAACCTACAACGTTAAGTCATATCGGACGGGGAATGAAATGATGTTCACATGAGTAAAGGGTACATAGAGCCTACAGTTTCCAGGTGTTCATGATTCAGGAAGACAGAAAACCTGCAACGTTAAGTCATATCGGATGGGGAATGAAATATGATCACATGAGTACAGGGTACATAGAGCTTACAGTTACCAGATATTCATGTTTCCGGATAACAGAAAACCTGCAACGTTAAGTCATATCGGACGAGTAATGAAATGATGTTCACATGAGTACAGGGTACATAGACCTTACAGTTACCAGATATTCATGTTTCCGGATAACAGAAAACTTGCAACGTTAAGTCATATCGGACGAGTAATGAAATGAAGTTGACATGAGTTCAGGGTACATAGAGCTTACAGTTACCAGATATCCTTGTTTCAGGATAACAGAAAACCTGCAACGCTAGGTCATATCGGACGAAGAATGAAATAATGTTCAAATGAGTAAAGGACACATAGAGATTAGAGTTACCAGACATTCGTCTTTCAGGATAAGAGAAAACCTCCAAGGTAAATTCATATCGAACGAGAAATAAAATAATGTTCAAATGAGTACAGGACACATATCGCTTAGAGTTACCATACATTCGTCTTTCAGGATAAGAGAAAATCTCCAACGCTAAGTCATATTGTACGAAAAATGAAATAATGATTCAATGAGTACAGGAAATAGAGCTTAGAATTAGCACACATTCATGTTTTAAGATAAAGGAAAACTTCCATCCTTAAGTCACATTGGACCAAGTTTAATGGAGCTTCATCATGGGATATTACTTTCACTTCAAGTTCAGCTATGGACACAATATCCTGAACTGCTTTAATTATTCACAAAAATTAACGCTTATACGGAATGAAATGGTAACGAAAGTATAATTACTTTTTTTTAATTGGTTTTTTTTTATTAACAATAACACGGAGTTTTAAGGAGGGATTTGAAGTTAGGATTTGGGATGGCAGTTATTCTTCTGCCTATTGTGGAGTTCCGCATTAGCACCTCCGTTGATATCGTCATCATATGCTGCCGCACAGTGTGCGGGAGCGCGTTGGGGATGGTTTCCTTGGCCATGACCATGACCGAAGTCCTGAGCATGGCACGAAGGGGATTAAGCGTACTTTATTTAATTAGAGTAGTGGACTTCTATTGTTGGGGAATATGGGCATAATGTCTTTTTGCGCGTTCGCGAAGAGAGACGGTACGATGATCGGTGTTGGCCTGAAGTTGATGCTCAACCAGGCGGTGGAGCAGTTGTAGGAGCTGGTCTAGTTTGGCGTCGGTGTTTGTGTTGTCCAGTAGTGTTGTGTTCTGTTGGGAGACTGCAGTGATGTTGTCCTGTGTTAGCTGGTTGCTGAGTTCTTAGAGTTTTGTAGGTTGCTTTGTGATAGTGTGAACAGCTTGGAGAGATGCCAGGGTGTCAGTCACGAGCTTCTCGGTGGCCGAGAGATGGCCTTTAACTTCAGGAAAATACGAGTCAGTTGGAGAATTTAATGCCATATCGGCACGTTGGCCATAGTAGCTCAATGGTAGTGCGGCTGGACGGAAACCAGAATATCCGTGGTTCAAATCCCGGCTATGGCATTGAATTTTTCAGTCTGACTCTACGTTTCCACAATTTAGCCTACACACGACCTGTGTGAAAGAATAATTATTTTCCATTAATTAACCTAATCGTGGTTAACTATAAAGCCCGGGCCTTAAAGTACTTACATGTAGTAGGTCGCTATTAAGGTAGTTGTCTCATGTTTTTATGAGAACTCCTAAGTGGTTTACCAGGAAAATACGAGTCAGTTGGTGAACTTAATGTCACATCGGCACGTTGGCCATAGTAGCACAATGGTAGTGCGGCTGGACGGAAACCAGAAGATCCGTCGTTCAAATCCCGGCTATGGCATTGAATTTTTCAGTTTTACTCTACGTTTCCACAATTTAGCCTACACACGGCCAGTGTGAAAGAATAATTATATACAGGATAAATAGAGCTTAGAGTTACCAGACATCATCTTTCAGAGTAAGAGAAAAGCTCCAACGTTAAGTCTTATCGGACGAGAAATGAAATAATATTAAAAGGAATACAGGACTAAGAGAGCTTGCAGTTACCAGACATTCATTTTCAGGATAAGAGAAAGGCTCCAACGTTAAGTCTTATCGGACGAGGAATGAAATAATTTTCAAATGAGAACAGGATACATAGAGCTTAGTGTTACCAGACATTCATTTTTCAGTTAAACACAAAGGCTCCATCGCTAAGTCATGTCGGAAAAGGAATGAAATAATGTTTAAATGAGTACAGGACACATAGAGCTTAGAGTAAACAGACATTCATCTTTACGGATAAGAGAAAATATCCAACGTAACGTCATATCGGACGAGGAATATAATAATGTTGAAATGAATACAGGATACATAGAGCTTAGTGGTTCCACACATTCATCTTTCAGGAAGAGAGAAGAGCTCCAACGTTAAGCCCTATCTGACGAGGAATGAAATAATGTTCAGATGAGTACAGGACACATAGAGCTTAGAGAAAAGAGACATTCATCTTTCAGTATAAGAGCAAATATCCAACGTTAAGTCATATCGGACGAGGAACAAAATAATGTTCAGATGAGTTCAGGACACATAGAGTTTAGAGTAAACAGACATTCATCGTTCAGGATAAGAGCAAATATCCTACGTTAAGTCATATCGGACGAGGAAAAAATAAGGTTCAAACGAGCACAGAACACATAGAGCTTAGAGTAAACAGACATTCATTTTTAAGGATAAGAGAAAACCTAAAAAGCTATCTCATATCGCACGAGGAATGAAATAATATTTAAATGAGAACAGGACACAGAGAGCTTAGAGTTACCAGACATTCATCTTTCAGGATAAGAGAAATCCTCCAACGTTAATTCATATCGGAGGAGGAATGAAATGATGTTCACAAGAGTACAGGGTACATA
Source organism: Mantis religiosa (assembly GCA_030765055.1). Taxonomy (NCBI): domain Eukaryota; kingdom Metazoa; phylum Arthropoda; class Insecta; order Mantodea; family Mantidae; genus Mantis; species Mantis religiosa. Next base: position 416,021,858 of record CM060950.1, read on the forward strand.
GAGCTTACAGTAAGCAGATATTCATGTTTCAGGAAAACAGAAAACCTTCAACGTTAAGTCATATCGGACGAGGAATAAAATGATGTTCACATGAGTACAGGGTACATAGAGCTCAAAGCTACCAGATATTCATGTTTCAGAAAAACAGAAGACCTTCAACGTTAAGTCTTATCAGACGGGGAGTGAAATATGTTCACATGAGCACAGGGTACGTACAGCTTACAGTTACCAGATATTCATGTTTCAGGATAACAGAAAATCTGCAGCGTTAATTCATATCGGACGGGGAATAAAATGATGATCACATGCGTAAGGGGTACATAGAGCTTAGAGGTACTAGATATTCATGTTTCAGGATAAGAGAAAACCACTAAGTTTAATTCATATCGGACGAGAAATGAAACAATGTTCAAATGAGTACAGGAAGCATAGCTTTTAGAGTTACTAGACATTCGTCATTCAGGATAAGAGAAAACTTCCAACGTTAAGTCATATTGAACGAGGAATGAAATAATGTTGAAATGAGTACAGGATACGTAGAGCTTAGAATTACCAGACATTCATGTTTTAAGGTAAGGGAAAACCTCGATCGTTGTCATATTGCACCAAGTATAATGGAGCTTCATCATAGCATATTACTTTCACTTCACTTGTGTGTGTGACTATCTGTGTCGATGAATAAGTTTGTATGTGTGACAAGGTCTCGGACGTCCGTAAGATCAAGAACGACGACTTTGAAGCGTTTTAAACTAAATGGAGCTCGTTCAAATATTTCTCTAGCAGTTTTAAAGTAAGGTTTCTTAGCTGTTTTGAAGCGCTTTTTAAAGGCATGAAGCTTGTTCAAATGTTTCTGTAGCAGTTAAGCTAAATACAATTGATCATGAACCGCCATGACCATTCAATTGAATACGTTATACTTATATAAGTGTTCGCAGAACTCTGTTCCGAAATACTGTTATTCTGAATGGACTATATGTACGTCTATATATGTAAGAATGCTGCCAATTGTTATTTCGAGATTTAACTCAAGTCTTACGTAAAGGATTAACACCATTGTCCTCACGTTTTTATAATGTTCCTTAATAATTAAGTCAAATTTATATATGAAAAGCAATTAAGCTGGAGCGACATCTCTAGCCTCCAACATGTACTTTGTGTTACACCACCCTTCCACTGCGTGTCGCTATGGTCGTACATACTGACTAAACACGCGGGCATTTGAACTGCAGGTCTGTACCGATTATACTTGTGTGACGTCGCTTTAGGCTTAAAATATCTTTTTTCTCTACCACGAGCTTCCATAGTAGTTGGAGCAGGAATTACTTACCAGCCAAAGTTCATGTCAGATATTGTACTGGACATACATAGTTTAGAAATTCTAAATCTAAGAGAAAGTGTTTTCCAAAGTATACAATTCCCAATTTAAAGCAATCATCATTTTAATGTAAAGTATCGTATTAACTTTCTCGCATGTAACAAGTCAAGGACAGACAAACGTGTAAGACCATATTCCAAAATCATCGATGATATTTTATAAAAATATATACTAGCGTATTAGAGACAGCACACCAAATATTTACAGGTGCTGTTTCCATGTAAATTGCTGCTAATACGAAATTATCATTGAGCCACATAGTGATTGGTATGGAACTAAACTATGACAAATCTCTTTCTGAAATGTTTCCGTTACTACTGATGTATTTTCCATACACTGCTGATTGTATATTCTAATTTTGTTTGCGAGAATGTTTGTGTAAATAGCAATAATTATATCATATTTAAACTCGAATATTGAGGCTGAATTTTTCAATATTTTGGAACGATTTACTCTCTCTTCTTTATTCAAACAGATATATCTCCTGTAAAGAGGTTTTTTGCGATCACATCTTCAACTTACATTCGGAATTGTAAGCTCACAGAAACAATAACACTCGTCAATAATATAGCGCTCATTTGTGTAACTAGAATGATTTAATGTAATCTGTTTTATAAAGCAAAACTTTCCAAAACTTACTTAGTGATACATCAGTTCGTTATAAGCAATGCAACGGCCCAACCAGACATTCATCTTTCAGGATAAGGGGAAACCTCCAAAGTTATGTCATATCGGACGAGGAATGAAATAATATTGTCGCACCCTACATTGAAATAGATTTAAATATTTGTTATCTGTGGGGGAAAACGTAGCGGTAGAGCTAAACCATTTTAACAAACGCTAGTTGCACACCACGCGGTGGGGTGGACATGTTATTTTACTGATAATTAGCTTACCTGTATGGTGGTGAAAGGTGGAAGGCCCAGCGAAGGAAAACTCACAAGTGCATTTTAAAGGAGGTTTAATAATTTCAGACAACTTACATTCAATGAGGTTTGTGTCCCGGAGGGTTGCTACAAACACGTCCTCTCTCTCTGGTGGCGGCCGGTCGTCTGGGGGAAGAGGATGTGCCATCCCCCTCCCCCAGCGCAGCCAACGAACAAAGTTCAGCCTAGTGGCCCCAGGCCTGACAACCCATACAGGGTTGCCACACCTCCCCCCGGACCACAAGCTGTTAACCCAGGGTCAACAGAACAATTAATTACAAATGAAAAGAAACTCGCTCGAGTGATGGAACAAAACAAACAAAAAAAATTAGCATACAAACATCACAAACAGTATTACAAACATAAATCTTGTCTCTTGACGTTACACATTCGTTTCTTTACTCCAGTGTCTGTCTATAACTTTAATTAAAAAGCCCTAAAAGAAAAATAAATGAAGTTCATCACTTTTCACCACTACTGCACCAAGCAAAAAAAAAAAAAGTTTCACAACCTGCCTGAACAGTACATTCCATTCCCACTGGTCTCACAAATGTTATAAAAAAACTTGAAGCTTGCACTGCAGTCACTGATGAATAAAGACCAGTGAATTGAGCACAATTGTACTTGCTCTACACAGAATAACAATGTGGGGCATTAATAATTGGAGTCAGAACTGGATCATCATTTTGTTTCTGAGCAACCTCAACTGGTGACAGCAAACAGGTAATTAGCTCATCAAGTTGTTCAATTTGATGCTCTTCAGGCTGTAACACAGGGAACCTTGACAAAACATCTGCGTCATTATGTTTCTTACCAGATTTATAACATATATCATAATCAAATTCCTGTAACTTTAGACTCCATCGAGCCAAACGGCCTGTCAAATCCTTTAAATTGTTCAGATAACAAAGAGAGTGATGGTCTGAAATAACATGCACTTTATAGTCATACACAAAAGTCCTGAAATGTGTTAAACCAAAAACGATTGCCAAAAGCTCTAACTCTGGTACACTGTAATTTCTTTCACATTGTGACAAAGTTCTAGAAGCATATGCAATAGGTCTAAGATTATCATTTACTTTCTGTAGTAAAACACATCCTATTCCTAGACCACTAGCATCAGTGTGTAATTCTGTATAGGCTCCAGGATTATAATGAGCCAACACAGGGGCAGAAACAAGAGAGTTCTTTAACTGCTGGAATGCTGTTTGCTGATCCGGGCCCCAAATAAAACTTTGACTTTTCTTGGTCAGCTGAATCAATGGATGGGCAATGTAAGAGTAATTCTTAATAAATTTCCTGTAGAAATTGAACAAACCCAAAACTTTTCTCACCTCTCTAACATTCTTTGGGCGTGGTAGTTCTTTGATCACTGTAACGTTCTCAGAATCTGGGGAAATTCCATCTTTAGATACTTCAAAACCCAATAACTTTATCTTTTCCATAGCAAAGAAACATTTCCCAGGTTTCAGTTTAAAATTATGCATTTCCAAACGTTGAAAAACAGCTTCTAAGTTTTCTAATAATTCTTCAAAAGTTTTGGCAAAAACAACAATATCGTCCAAATATGCTAAAGCTTTCTTAAACTTCAAGTCTCCTAACAATTTCTCAGCAACAAAACTGAAAAATCTTGGTGCATTAGCAAGCCCAAAAGACAAACGTTCAAATTCATACTGCCCTTCATGAGTAACAAATGAGGTATACCTTTTACTATTCTCCTCTAAAGGAATTTGAAAGTATGCTGACAACAAATCTAAGGAAGCAAACCATTTAGCTTCTCCAAGGTAACTAAGGAGGTCATCAATAAGAGGCAAGGGAAAGGCTGAGTTTACTGTAACCTTATTCAGTTGACGATAATCTACACAAAACCGCATAGAGCCATCTTTTTTCTTTACCAACACAACAGGTGATGACCAAGGTGACTGAGAATCTCTAATAATACCGGCATTTTTCATTTCCTCTACTTGTTGGGAAATAATCTCCTTCTGCTTATGAGCTACCCTATAGGGTCGTTGCTTAATAGGTTTTTCATCCTTTACCTCTATTTTAAATTCAGCTACATTAGTTGAGCCTAAATCTTGCAATGAAGTGGCAAAAACATGTTCATATTTTAACAACAGATTATGAAGATCTGACTTTTGAGCTTCAGTTAAGTTGGTATTAACATTAAATTCAAACTTTGGAGCGTTCAATGGAGTAACATCCTTAGGTGAAACTGAGTTACTTTGAACAAATGCAACTTCATGAGCATTAGCTAATACAGTTTTAACAAAAAGTGTTTGAGGAACAGCTGAATTATTATGTACTGGTATCACAAAGTCCTTTGAAGATTTGCAAACTACAGGTGGAATAGAAATATTCTTCTTATGCATAATACTGGTAGAAGGCTCGAACATAACCTCATTTGTAATATCAGCTGAAGGCTGCACTGCCACAAAACAAGTAGTAAGCGGTGGCAATTTAACATCTTTTACAACAGAAACTTTATTAACTATCTGTACCTCATCGTTCAATGGAATCACAGCAATATCTGTAAAGGGACCACCACATGTTGTTTCAAAAGGAATGTGTACCATTTCTCCCTCATGAGTTTGAATCTTAACTTCTGCACAAGAATAATCAATGTAACGTTATGTGAAGTTAGAAAGTCATTACCCAAAATGAGATTATGTGCCAAGTCTTTTACCACTAACACATCTTCCTGAAAAACAAAGTCATTAATTTGAAATTTCTAATTTGTTTGATAAGGCGCATCTAATAACTTGTTACCAGCTGTTTTAAGCAAAATCTCGACAGGTTTCATTTTAGAAATGTCATTGATATGAGCTGCATTCACAATGCTAACTGCACTTCCTGTATCCAACAAAATTGGAAGTTTTGACTCCCCAATGGACCCCAAAATTTGCAAAATTTGACCTGGAAGAGAAACAACATTAGACACAGGTGAACTTACTTTGGGTACCTCTAGGTTATGTCGTTGGAGGCTGGGCCTCTCGAGTTTTTTGAACCAGATGGTGAAGTCCAGCAATTACGTGCCATATGACCACGCTTGTTGCAATTGTAACACACAATAGGTGCCTGCTGTCTCCTTTCATGATATCTTGGAGGCTTAAGTGGGGGTGGCTGCACAGTAGATGCAGCAGCAGTGAATTGAGACTGAAGTTGTTGCATTTGGGTAGCAAGTTTAGTGACCTGTTCACTCAATGTGGAAACAACATTAATAACTGGTTCAGAGTGATTTACACTTTCAAACCGTGATAAAACAGGTGCAGATGACACAGGTGGAGAAGTGTAAGTTGATGTTTGTGCTTGTACTAAATGTTGTCTATGTTGCACATAAAAATTAGCTTTATCAACGCTTTTAATAATTTGTAAAACCTCCTCAACTGTTTGTGGATTTAATGGGAGCAAAGCTTGTACATACTGAGGTTTCAATCCTTTCAATAAGTTTTTTACCTGCTCCATTTGTGTCATTGCAGCGTTAACTTGGTCATACAAGGATAATACATCATAAATGTAATCTAATACAGGTTCATTTTCTAATTGTACCCTTTGCCTAAGTTTAATTTCCAACAATTCATCTTGATTGGACATTTGAAAAGCTGCCAAAAACTGTTGAGTTAGAAAATGCCAATCATGCTCAGGGTGTCTATGGCAAAACGTTCGGTACCAAAGTACTGCTGTGTCTCGCAAGTAACATGGGAAAAACTTCAACTTTTGTACATCTGACCAACCATTTGCTGTAGAAACTAAGTTAAATTTTCTCAAAAATTCTGAAGGAGATATCAGTGCTATCCTGTCAAAACAGGGTGGATCAATAAAAGGCCGAGAAACTTGCATTGTCTGAGTCTGATTAACATTAGGTGCCATGGATACTTCTAAATTACTAGGTACATGTGCACTTTGATTAGCTAAAGCAGAAGTCGAAGCTATTACATCATGTGAATCCATTGTAACTGGCACATTGGATGATTGCCGCGTTTTCTTAGGCATTTTGACTTACTTTTAAGTAACACTGGACACCAGAATAAAATAAGCAGAATTGCCAACTGGAATGAACACAAAAATGAAGTGCATCCTTCACAAAAACACCAAAAAAGAAACTATTTACTTTGAATTTTACTGCTAAAATTCACATAGCGTCCCTTGAAAATTAACACGTGACCGTGTGGTCGACCAAAATTTAACTTCACATCCCAAAATACTCAAAATTTAGAAAAACAAATCTCCGCAAATTTAAACTATAAACTCTGTATTAATAAATAAACCTCACATTAAGCCTGAAAAGAGAACTAATTATAAACAAATTATGCCACCACGTGGTGTCTATTCTTCAACGCAAATAATCAATTTCCATGTAGTTATAAAAAAAAATTTTAGCACAATATTATGAAATAAGTTTACTATTAAAGAAATCAAATAAAAAACAGACCAAAAGTTAAAGGATTACGACACGATGAACAGATTAGAATTTCTAACTAATTGAACACCACGCGGTCGGCCATGTTTCCTCCATCTTTCACCAGCGTATACATTCAAATTTTTTCATCAAAACCGGAATAAAGCAAGGAAGAAAAAATTTTTTTTAAGATCTTACCCGCGTCTCCACCAATATGTCGCACCCTACATTGAAATAGATTTAAATATTTGTTATCTGTGGGGGAAAACGTAGCGGTAGAGCTAATACATTTTAACAAACGCTAGTTGCACACCACGCGGTGGGGTGGACATGTTATTTTACTGATAATTAGCTTACCTGTATGGTGGTGAAAGGTGGAAGGCCCAGCGAAGGAAAACTCACAAGTGCATTTTAAAGGAGGTTTAATAATTTCAGACAACTTACATTCAATGAGGTTTGTGTCCCGGAGGGTTGCTACAAACACGTCCTTTCTCTCTGGTGGCGGCCGGTCGTCTGGGGGAAGAGGATGTGCCATCCCCCTCTCCCAGCGCAGCCAACGAACAAAGTTCAGCCTAGTGGCCCCAGGCCTGACAACCCATACAGGGTTGCCACAATATTTAAATGAGTACAGGACACATATAGCTTAGTGTTACCAGACATTTATCTTTAAGTGTAAGAGAAAATCACCATCGTTAAGTCATATCGCATGAGGAGTGAAATAGGGTTCAAATGAGCACAGGACACATAGAGCTTAAAGTAAACAGACATTGATCTTTCAGTCTAAGAGAAAAGCCCCAGCGTTAAGTCATATCGTACAAAGAATGAAATAATGTTAAAATGGGTACAGGGTACAAAGAGCTTAGTGTTATCAGACATTCATTTTTCAGGGTAGGAGAAAAGCTCCAAAGTTAAGTCTTATCGGACGAGAAATGAAAGAATTTTCAAATGAGTACAGGACACATAGTGCTTAGTGTTACCAGACATTCATTTTTCAGGGTAAGAGAATCGCTCCAACGTTAAGTCTTATCGGACGAGGAATGAAATTATTTTCAAATGAGTACAGGACATATAGAGCTTAGAGTTACCAGACATCATCTTTCAGAGTAAGAGAAAAGCTCCAACGTTAAGTCTTATCGGACGAGGAATGAAATAATATTAAAAGGAGTACAGGACAGAGAGAGCTTGCAGTTAACAGACATTCATTTTCAGGGAAAGAGAAAGGCTCCAACGTTAAGTCTTATCGGTCGAGGAATGAAAGAATTTTTAAATGAGTACAGGATACATAGAGCTTAGTGTCACCAGACATTCATCCTTCAGTTAAACACAAAGGCTCCATCGCTAAGTCATATCGGAAGAGGAATGAAATAATGTTTAAATTAGTACAGGACACATAGAGCTTAGAGTAAACAGACATTCATCTTTACGGATAAGAGAAAATATCCAACGTAACGTCATATCGGACGAGGAATATAATAATGTTCAAATGAATACAGGACACATAGAGCTCAGTGTTACCAGATATTCATCTTTCAGGACAAGAGAAAAGCTCCAACGTTAAGTCTTATCGGCCGAGGAATGCAAAAATGTTAAAATGAGTACAGGAAACATAGAGCTTATTGGTACCACACATTCATCTTTCAGGAAGAGAGAAGAGCTCCAACGTTAAGCCCTAAATGACCAGGAATGAAATAATGTTCAGATGAGTACAGGACACACAGAGCCTAGAGAAAAGAGACATTCATCTTTCAGTATAAAAGCAAATATCCAACGTTAAGTCATATCGGACGAGGAACAAAATAATGTTCAGATGAGTTCAGGACACATAGAGTTTAGGGTAAACAGACATTCATCTTTCAGGATAAGAGCAAATATCCGACGTTAAGTCATATCGGACGAGGAAAAAATAATGTTCAAATGAGCACAGGACACATAGAGCTTAGAGTAAACAGACATTCATTGTTAAGTATAAGAGAAAACCTAAAAGGCTATCTCATATCTCACGAGGAATGAAATAATATTTAAATGAGTACAGGACACAGAGAGCTTAGAGTTACCAGACATTCATATTTCAGGATAAGAGAAAGCCTGCACCGTTCATTCATATCGGGCGAGGAATGAGATAATGCTCACATGAGTACAGGATACATAGAGCTCACAGTTACCAGATATTCATGTTTCAGGAAAACAGAAGACCTTCAACGTTAAGTCTTATCAGACGGGGAGTGAAATATGTTCACATGAGCGCAGGGTACATACAGCTTACAGTTACCAGATATTCATGTTTCAGGATAACAGAAATTCTGCAGCGTTAATTCATATCGGATGAGGAATGAAATGATGTTCACATGCGTACAGGGTACATAGAGCTTAGAGGTACTAGATATTCATGTTTCAGGCTAAGAGAAAACCACTAAGTTTAATTCATATCGGACCAGAAATGAAACAATGTTCAAATGAGTACAGGACGCAAAGCGCTTAGAGTTATTAGACATTCGTCATTTAGGATAAGAGAAAACCTCCAACGTTAAGTCATATTGTACGAGGAATGAAATAATGTTGAAATGAGTACAGGATACGTAGAGCTTAGAATTACCAGACGTTCATGTTTTAAGGTAAGGGAAAACCTCGATCGTTGTCATATTGCACCAAGTATAATGGAGCTTCCTCATAGCATATTACTTTCACTTCGCTGGTGTGTGTGACTATCTGTGTCGATGAATACGTTTGTGTATGTGACAAAGTCTCGGACGTCCGTAAGATAAAGAACGACGATTTTGAAGCGCTTTAGACTACATGGAGCTAGTTCACATATTTCTCTAGCAGTTTTAAAGTAATGTTACTTAGTTTTCTTGAAGCGTTTTTTAAAGACATGAAGCTGGTTCAAAAGTTTCTGTACCAGGAAAGGTAAATAAATTAATCATGAACCGCTATGACTATTCAATTGAATACGTTACACTTATATAGGTGTTCGCAGACCTCTGTTCCGAAATCCTGTTATTCTGATTGGACTATATGTACGTCTATATATGTAAGAATGCTGCCAATTATTATTTCGAGATTTACCTCAAGTCTTACGTAAAGTATTAAGACCATTGTCCTCACGTTTTTATAAGGTTCCTTAATAATTAAGACAAATTTATATATGAAAAGCAATTCAGCTGGCGCGACATCTCTAGCCTCCAACGTGTACTTTCTGTTACACCACCCTTCCACTGCGTGTCGCTATGGTCGTACCTACTGACTAAACACGCGGGCATTTGAAATGCAGGTCTGTACCGATTATACTTGTGTGACGTCGCTTTAGGATTAAAATATCTTTTTTCTCTATCACGAGCTTCCATAGTAGTTGGAGCAGGAATTACTTACCAGCCAAAGTACAGGTCAGAGATTGTACTGGACATACATAGTTTAGAAGTTCTAAATCTAAGAGAAAGTGTTTTCCAAAGTATACAATTCCCAATTTAAAGCAATCATCATTTTAATGTAAAGTATCGTATTAACTTTCTCGCATGTAACAAGTCAAGGACAGACAAACGTGTAAGACAATATTCCAAAATCATCGATGATATTGTATAACAATATTTACTAGCGTATTAGGGACAGCACACGAAGTATTTACAAGTGCTCTTTCCATGTAAATTGCTGCTAATACGAAATTATCATTGAGCCACATAGTGACTGGTACGGAACTAAACTATGACAAATCTCTTTCTGAAATGTTTCCGTTACTACTGATGTATTTTCCATACACTGCTGATTGTATATTCTAATTTTGTTTGCGAGAATGTTTGTGTATATAGCAATAATTATATCATACTTAAACTCGAATGTTGATGCTGAATTTTTCAATATTTTGGAATGATTTACTCTCTCTTCATTATTCGAACAGATATGTCTCCTGTAAAGAGGTTTTGTGCGATCACATCTTTAACTTACATTCGGAATTGTAAGCTCACAGAAACAACAACACTCCTCATTAATATAGCGCTCATTTGTGTAACTAGAATGATTTAATGTAATCTGTTTTATAAAGCAAAACTTTCCAAAACTTACTTAGTGATACATCAGTTCGTTGTAAACAATGCAAGGGCCCAATCAGACATTCATCTTTCAGGATAAGGGGAAACCTCCAAAGTTATGTCATATCGGACGAGGAATGAATTAATATTTAAATGAGTACAGGACACATATAGCTCAGTGTTACCAGACATTCATCTTTCAGTGTAAGAGAAAATCACCATCGTTAAGTCATATCGCACGAGGAGTGAAATAGGGTTCAAATGAGCACAGGACACATAGAGCTTAAAGTAAACAGACATTGATCTTTCAGTCTAAGAGAAAAGCCCCAGCTTTAAGTCATATCGTACAAAGAATGAAATAATGTTAAACTGGGTACAGGGTACAAAGAGCTTAGTGTTATCAGACATTCATTTTTCAGGGTAAGAGAAAAGCTCCAAAGTTAAGTCTTATCGGACGAGAAATGAAAGAATTTTCAAATGAGTACAGGACACATAGTGCTTAGTGTTACCAGACATTCATTTTTCAGGGTAAGAAAATCGCTCCAAAGTTAAGTCTTATCGGACGAGGAATGAAATTATTTTCAAATGAGTACAGGACATATAGAGCTTAGAGTTACCAGACATCATCTTTCAGAGTAAGAGAAAAGCTACAACGTTAAGTCTTATCGGACGAGGAATGAAATAATTTTAAAAGGAGTACAGGACACAGAGAGCTTGCAGTTACCAGACATTCATTTTCAGGATAAGGGAAAGGCTCCAACGTTAAGTCCTATTGGACGAGGAATGAAAGAATTTTCAAATGATTACAGGATACATAGAGCTTAGTGTCACCAGACATTCATCTTTCAGTTAAACACAAAGGCTCCATTGCTAAGTCATATCGGAAGAGGAATGAAATAATGTTTAAATGAGTACAGGACACATAGAGCTTAGAGTAAACAGACATTCATCTTTACGGATAAGAGAAAATATCCAACGTAACGTCATATCGGACGAGGAATATAATAATTTTCAAATGAATACAGGATACATAGAGCTCAGTGTTACCAGATATTCATCTTTCAGGACAAGAAAAAAGCTCCAACGTTAAGTCTTATCGGACGAGGAATGAAAAAATGTTCAAATGAGTACAGGACACATAGAGCTTAGTGGTACCACACATTCATCTTTCAGGATGAGAGAAGAGCTCCAACGTTAAGCCCTAAATGACGAGGAATGAAATAATGTTCAGATGAGTACAGGATACATAGAGCTTAGAGAAAAGAGACATTCATCTTTCAGGATAAGAGCAAATATCCAACGTTAAGTCATATCGGACGAGGAACAAAATAATGTTCACATGAGTTCAGGACACAGAGAGCTTAGAGTTACCAGACATTAATCTCTCAGGATAAGAGAAAACCTCCAGCGTTAAGTCATATCGTACGATGAATGAAATAATGTTTAAATGAGTACAGGATACATAGGGCTTAGAATTACCAGACATTCATGTTTTAAGATAAGGGAAAACCTCCATCGTTAAGTCATATTGGACCAAGTTTAATGGAGCTTTATCATAGCATATTACTTTCATTGTACTTGAAGTATAGCTCTGGACACTATATCATGAACTGCTTTAATTATTCACAATAATTAATCAGAAAAACAGCAGATAGGAATGAAAATGGAAATACTAATTGAATACGATAAACTTATATAAGTTTTCGCAGACCTCTGTTGCGAAATACTGTTATTCTGATCGGACTATATATATCTGTAATGATGCTCCCATTTATAACTGACAGATTTCGCTCAAGTCTTACTTAAATGATTAACACCATTGTCCTTACGTTTTTATAAGCTTCCTTAATAATTAAGACAAATTTATATAAGAAAAGCAATTAAAATACAAGTCACCTTTTCGATTTAGATGTTGTTAAGTCAAGTAGTTGCCGTATTAGCCGTTTGGTGGTGCAACTAGTCTGTGCCACCCAAGCTCTTTGACATCAGCTGTTGATACCTTTTAGATTACACATTTAGACATTTTTAGACATTCCTCAGTGTGCTTTCAGAAACTTTATTTGTACTTCACAATGTCTAGGCACTCTTTCATGCCTATTGACAGAGTTTTTGGCAATATTGAGAAGAATGAACGATCAACGGATAAAAGTCTTAGTCCCTTCCACATCGGTAAAACTGATCAAAGATTCACTATAGAAGAAGCCCATTGATGTCTATGTCAAACGTCCACTGACCGATAATGGGGAACATGATGACACTCCAATTGTTGAAGTTTTTGATTTCAAAAGTGCCCTCGGCCAATCCTTGTAAGAATTATTCTTGAATTCACTTTAATCCGGGGTGTGCTTCCAAAGAGGGTGTTTACCAGAAGTTCATCACACAATGTCTTCCTCACTTTATCATCCCCAGTCTCTTTTGAGGAGAGTGGTGATGTAGCAAGACTTACACAAGGCATGTGACAGTGCGAAAAGCACACCAGATAAGCTTCGGAAGATTAAGAAGGCAAAATATTACGATGTTCGTTCACTACTGGAATATCTCACTCTGCCAGAAGGTATCACATTTAATAACACAATGGCATATGGAAGTGACGTAGATGTAGTAGAGCTGGAGTGATGTTTTGATGACAATGTTGTATGTCATTTCATGAAGTGCATACTGGATTACTCCACGTTAGAGATATATTGGTGAATGAATGAATGGGTAGTGTTTAAAGCCCGCTTTTACTACGTACGGCACCGCAGGCGGTGACACTGTTGATACATGAGATGAAGATGGAGCACCGGTGGAATGAGATGGCGGGGGAAACAGGAGGTCCCGGAGAAAACCCGCCCCAGCGTCGTGTTGTCCACCACAAATCTCACTTTGCCGTCGCCTGGGAGCTAACCCGGGCCGCCTTGGTGAGAGCCAAGCGGTCTAACCACTAAGCCACGGCGCGGCCGATATATTGGTGAGAATAAAGTAATAGTTTATCCATGGCTACATATTATAATATTGTACAATGGAAAAACTCTAACATTAAGAATCAGAAGCTGTTAAGCCAAGTGGTTTAACAACTTTTTATCAATTTTAAGTTAAAAGTTAAGTCCTAATAATAAAATATTCTATCACACATGCTACTTATGTTAGTGAGAAACACTTCAACACAGTACTTTGCACCTCCAAACGGACGCATCACATAAAATTCTTTCATTTTTATTGCCATTTTGGTATTTAAAATTACTTTTGAAGCTTTGAGCAGCTCTCCTGCACAATTTTGAAACAACGACTTAGGAACTTCTGCTTCTGACCGCTTTAATTAAAAAGTAGTTTTAGAAAGAGGTGCTTTGTTGTGTGGATGTATAACTAAACCCGATATACCAAACTTGGATCAACATCTTCTAGGGGTGCGACACTACCCTAGACTACACTTTACGTGTAACATTTTCGATAATTTTGGTTTTCTCAAAATGGCTTCACTGAATTTGTTTTAGGTGTCATTTAACCAAGATAATTCATAACAAATTAAATGTATATCTTGAGTATTCTGGGAATGTCCTCAGAAATCTCCTTCATTCTAGATGACTTTTTTTAAACTATGAAAGATAGACAAAGCACAAAAGCACACACACAAATATACATAAACTTTGTTAAAACATAATTTGTGCCAGATGCGTTTTTTGAAGTGAATCACTTCGGAGATATTCCTTCTCTGTTTGAATTTTAAATTACTTACACTTTTCTCAAATAGGAAGTCCTTTTATCCCTTGTGCATGCAAAGAGAATAGAATTTCGTAGACGTCATATAGCAACCAGGTTTAAATTTTTCGACCTGTTGCTTGCCTCTGTAGTTTAAGTGGTACTATCGTTCTGTCTCACGTTGAAGAGGTACCGAGTTCGAAACTCGGTCAGGATAACTTATGTGGGCAAGTTTTTCTAGGGTTCTCTATTATCTTGAAAGATGAATGTCTGGTAAATCTATACTATAAGTACCCTGTGCTCTTTTGAGCAATAATTTCATTCATCGTCTGATAAGAGTGAACGCTGGAGTATGTATATTAAACAAAACAAAAGAAAGAAAGAAGGAAAGAAAGAAAGAAAGAAAGAAAGAAAGAAAGAAAGAAAGAAAGAAAGAAAGAAAGAAAGAAGGAAAGAAAGAAAGAAAGAAAGAAAGAAAGAAAGAAAGAAAGAAAGAAAGAAAGAAAGAAAGAAAGAAAGAAAGAAAGAAAAGGAAAAGAGCTTAATGTCCACTATATTCTCATGTTCCCCTTGTACCTCAAGGAAAATTAGCAATACGATATTTATCTCGATTATCATTAAGCAGAGCAATAAGACTTTGAAGGTTTTTATAAGGTTAGAGAAAGTCATATGTGTTTAACACATGATTTTTTTCATAAAAAGAGAAGAGAACTTTAAAACCAACACATAGCGACCTACTCATTAAGATGTGACGCCGTTTCAACTAACGTATCGTGAACCGTAATACTTATGTATATATAAATTGAAAACTTATCTAAATTACGAGGGCTGTTCAATAAAGAATGATCATAACTTTTTCTGGTCTTCATTTTTCTCACTAAAATTCAATCTTATTATATTCTGTTAGCTTAATGTGAGACAAACACGCCGTAGTAGTTTCATTGTTGGTACTCCTGGTTTCCGCCTGTGAGAACCAGGCAAGTTCAGACATGTTCAGTATCGCCTACCGCTGCAATGGAGGTAACATGCACTTAAAGTTGATGTTAGAGGAAGATCCGGGGCTGCTTTCAAACGTAATCACTGCTGATAAAAGTTGGCTACATCACTTTGATCCTGAGAGCAAACAGCAAAGCTCAGTGTGGAAATCTCTTTCATCACCAACCCCCCAAAATAGCAGAAGTGCTTACTTCTGCTGGGAAAGTTATGGTCATCTCATTGTTTGATATTCATGGAATGGTTTATCAGCATGTTGTACCTGCACACACATCAGTAGCTAGATAATACTTCAGGGATGTCCTGAAAACATTGCTAGTCCATATCAGGCGCAAAAGACCATATTTCCGTGAAGCAGGTTGGAAGCTGCATCACGATAATGCGCGGCCGCAAATTGTGAATGTTGTTGCTGAATGGCTTGCAAAAATCAACGTGAAGTGCATCCCTCTTCCTCCCTATAGTCCGGATTTAGCCCCATGTGACTTTTTCTACTCCCTAACTTGAAGAAACGCCTTCGTGGGAGGCATTATCCATTATCAGAAGCAGTGGTGAAGTCTGCGGGGGCGATTTTGAAGGATTTCTCAAAAAATGGTTTCCAGCATGTCTTTGAAGACTGGCAGAAACGCTGGGACAAGTGCATCGCATTCAGGGGAGACTATTTTGAGAAGGACTATCAAAATTATGAGGATGAGTAAAGGTACATGTCTAAAAGAATTGTTATCATTCTTTATTGAACAGCCCTCGTAATATATTTTTCCGACATACAAGGAATTTTGAAATTCCCTTAAAAACCTGATGATCTGCTATACAGGAATTAAGTTTATGAGCGATTCAAAGAGGAGGCAGAAGTAAGAGGTCACACGCACAACTCCTCTTACCCACAGCTTCTACCACAGCTTGTACCTCTACTTCGGGTTCTTTCATCGGATATCAGAAGTTAAATCTATCAACCATAATTTTGCTATGGTTCTGTCTTGTCATGCCCCTTCAATGACAGCTCAAAAGTACCACAAAATTTGATATAAACAATAACTCTACAGAGTGAATATTTTCCCGTAACTGCTGATTGTGTATGGAGTTAATATAGTTGCAACAGTAGCATCAGCTAATGCATTAAGATCAAGTGGGTTGTTTATATTCTTATTATTTACACCA
>CM060950.1:416043402-416155902 GCA_030765055.1 Mantis religiosa
ATACCGTACATTACATGTGATGCACTTGTCAAGACTCTTTTCCCATCTTTGGAAGCATGTTTGGAACTCTTCAAGTTTGATATTGTCCAGTGCCCGTTGCGAAACTGCTTTTACCGCCTACACATCGTCATAATGCTCACCTTTTAGCTTTTTTTTCAATCGTGGAAATACGAATAAGACGCAGGGGGCTAGTTCCGGAGCGTGGGGAACGACAGACCACCTCTGAGATGCCAAATAGTCGGTCACTCGTAAGGCCGTGTGTGCTGGAGCGTTGTCGTGATGCAGAAACGAGGCACCTGATCGCTAAAGTTCCGGGTGTTTCCTCCTCCCATCCTCTCGCAGACGCCTTAAAACATCCAAGTAAAAGTGCTGGTTGATTCTGGCCAGATGGTTCGATTTACCGATGCACAATTCCACGAACATCCAAAAAGACAATGACCATCGTCTTCACATTTGACCTCACTTGCCTTGCTCTTTTTTGGTCTGGGAGAGTTGGGAGTCCTCCACTGGCTTGACGCTTGCTTGGTTTCTGGGTCATACCTGTAACACCAACTCTCATTCTCTGTAATGACTTTGTTCAAGAAGTTTGGACCACGTGCAATCTCTGTTTTCAAGTCCTGACACACATTCATGCGGATGGTTTTGTGCACCTGTGTGAGAAGGCGCGGAACAAATTTAGCAGCAACACGTCTCATGTGCAAATCCTCCCTCAAAATCCACTGGCAGGAGCTGCAACTGACCTCTGTCGCTGCTGAAATTTGGTCGATCATTTGGCGACGATCCTCGTTGATATTTTGGCGGAACTTTTAAATGTTCTCCTCATTTCGCGATGTTGAAGGGCGTCCAGAACGAGCTTGGTCTTCAACACACATCTCAGCACGTTTAAAGCGCCCAAACCACTCGAAAACCTATGTGCGGGTCATAGCGTCCTCCTGGAAAGCTTCCTGAAGCACTTGGTGTGTCTCCGTTGCAGTTTTTTAAAGCAGGAAACAAAATTTCACACACAGTTTTTGTTCTTTTAAAGTTGCCTAAACGACTTCACAGAGGTAATCCATCAACAGTCAGAGAAACATAATACGACACTTGCACATTCAGCTCTACACTGACGCCGTCTGCACAGCTGTTTCATGAAGGTCTCTACTAGCAGCATCTAGCGTGAGAACCCTGCACTACGTCTACGAGTGGCAGCGCCCTCGCAGTCCGGTTTCTTTTGGGTCCCCCTCGTACATTAGACTATGATAACACCCCTTCTTTGTGTTTAGATGTGAAGCAATAGAATAGCATTTACTACAAAAGCTTCTGAAATATTGCTAGCATAAGAGGAATAAATAAGTAGAGGTTAATACGAGTATCAATATTGGAAAATACGCTTTTTATAATTTGTGGTTTGTCAAATTTTGTAAAGAGTGGATTTCTTACTCAGTGGAAGTTTGTGGTTCGTTATAAGCAGAATAACAAAAACACTTAGTATAATTGTAACCAATTTATTGTATACACTGTATTATACAAAATAGTCGCGATATGACGTAGCTGTTTAAGCGACCCCAAACAAATAAATTTAAAGAAACAGTGAACTAAATATGACAGTGGTCCATGAGGATAATAGAAACAGTATAAAACTAGACGAAGTACCATTTCTCCCTCTTTATTTCTTAATTCTGTGCTTTATTGTCTTTAATTTACGTGTGTGTTGATTACTTAAACAAACTGTATTAGTAGTTGTGTTTCAATAAATATTTTGTTTGTCGACAACACTTTTGTGTAGTGTTTTCTAGAGAGGGCCGTATTCCTAACAAAAAAGTGGGGGGGGGGGGAACGCACACCTAAACAATTTTCCAGATGCTGGAGAACCGATCACAATGCTGCACTTGTAGATTCGCCTTGCTGCTTTGGTTGTTCTCAGCATGCCTATGACTTTTTATCCATTCTTTTATGTAATTCTCTGAGTTCCACATATGTACTGGAGGTCCGTTAAAAGTCATAAACATTATTTTTATGTTTTGTATATATATTGTGTTTTTTAAGTATTTCGAATGTTAAATTCAGAAAGGTAATGAATTAAAAAGTATAAATAATATTATTAGTAAGGGGACTGCGTTCCTCTTCGAAAAATAGTGGGGATGGCGTACATCCGCGTTCCCCCTCCACTACGGTCCTGTTTCTAGGTATTTATGCTCTGTTCTTTACATGCAGTACCCTGACTATTTAAGCCTTAAAGAGTCTTGTGTAATATTTTTAAATATCTCTAAAGATACAGAGGATAATGGACTAAAGGTTAAAACAATCAAATGGCATTTATCTATCATGAATTTTATGATATAATATTATAAAAAAAAGACAGCCTTACTTTTCACATCGGTCCAAGTCGGCAGAGCCTTCACTATTGATTTTATAACGTTTGTGATGTAAACCTAACCTCCCCGTTATCACGTAGTCTTTATATATTAGTAGTTTCTCCCAGCTTATGTTGCCGGTTCCACTCCCGTATGTGCCAGTGCATGAAATTCTTAAAGCGATTGTCAAGTATTTAATGATTTTAAAACTGTGGAGCGTGTTTTTTCCTAGCTGCCTTACATGAAAATGTGTATTTACTTAAGATTACATATACTTTTTATTGTAACAACTAACAGAACCCTAGCTTCTCTCTAGAAAACAGTCGGATCTATTTCCCTACTTCCCTTCATTTTCCTCTTCTTTTAAAGTTATCTATTTCTAGCTTTTTTGTTGTAATTTACGTCCTCCAACGTTAAGTCGTATCGGACGATGAATGGAATGGGTGAAATGATGCTCAAATGAGCCCAGGGTCCATAGAGCTTAGAGTTACCAAACATTCGTCTTTCAGGATAAGCGAAAACCCCGGAAAAACCTCATCCAGGTAACTCACCCTAACCGAGATACGAACTCGGGACCTCTTGAACGTGAGGCAGACACTCTACCACCACGCTACCGATAAAAATTAACTTTATATGTTACATAAATCGTAAGTAAATTTTCATAAATAAAAAGAGTATACATACCAAGGTATAAGTTAACGCCAGGTAATTTCTATAGGTACCTTTTAGAGGTCCAAAAGAACGCATGACACTGTTATAAAGTTTAGCTACACAATAACTATTGAATGAATGGTAAGCTAATTACGGTTGGTTGTAGAGTACGTGATATTCAGATAATGATTATAAAATAATTACACCTTAAAAATGATATGACACCTTGCTTCCTAATTCGAAATATTTTAATTTATACTTCATGTGCATTTTTCTTTTGTGGTATTTGAAATTACTCAGCAGTGATTATGTATAATGATTTATCAGAAGTTTTATTCATTTACTTTACTTATTTTTGTTGCTTATAATGTCCCAAGAGTTTCAATTATCTCTTTAAGTATTTAATATAAATTATTAATTATGAAATTGTTGAATATCCAATGCCCAAGGACCCTACAAAGTCTTCTCCATTCGGAAGGAATTATGATTAGTGTTGAATGACTGGTAAACTTTACACTCTAGACGAAAAAGTACTAAATAAAAATGTAGATCTATTTAAAATAACAATTCATTTCAAATAACTGTTTGTGGTACCAGCCCTTTTCGAAATATATCTTACTAAGGTTTGAATTTTTTTAATGCATTTATATATAGTCGCCAAAACGTGTTATGTCTTACAGCGAATTTTACAAGGAAATGCATGCCATTTATGTTTGAGACACATTAGGAGAACATGGAGTGAAATATCACGTGCTAATGTGGTGAGTAATAATAATACAGCGTATCAGTTTATCAGTCGTTATTATATATGATTGTAACGTTTGCAGTATAGACTGTTTAGAATGTCTCTAATCTATTTTGATTCAGTTTTATGTGGTTTTACACATATACACATAAACAGCCATGCCCAAGCTCGGAGTTGAACCCGCGATCCTCTACGCAGCCGGACGTTATTAGAGATACACACTAGCGATCACGGCTATGAGGCCGGTGTGTTTGAGCGTATGGTGGCTCCATAGGAAAAGAGCAAGACCCCTGCCCTGCCCCAACCACTAAACTCGCCGTCTGAGGTAATCGGATATGATACTCTGTGACCATTTTATTAAAGGTCAGCCCAAGCAGTTTTAGAGACTCACGTTTCCAAATTGTTTCTTTATTCATAATTACAATTAGTGAAGGAATGTTTACTTTGCCCCTGGAGAAAGTAGCTAACCTGAATCTGAACTTGTGGTGTTAGTCCATTCTTGCAGTGTGCTAATTGTACTTTGTAATCGTTCTTGAGTAGTCACTGAATTTTTTCCTGAACAAATTATACCTAAATCGTATAAAAAAGACTCGCACTAACTTGTGAATTTATTATATTTTGTATGTCATTAGGTGATACTAAGAAAAAGATAACAAAATAGATCCTTGAGGTATTTCATTTAAAGTATGAAAAATACTGGATATTATATCGTTCATCCGTAATGGAATTTGCTCATTCTGTAAAATATTATATACAAAATGTATCATATTTCCTAAAATTGCCTGATTAAATAATGCTGCTAGAAGATGTCCACTATATCACATCGCAAGCATTCTCTGTATCAAGACGTAGAAGTCTCTGAAGGCTTATGGAATGTTGGATACCAATATGATCAGATTATCTGGAGAAGAATTGTGGCGTGAGAAACCAAATTGTAAAAGACTTAAAAAAAACTTCTGCTGGCTTTCGAATGTTTATTAGTAACTTTCTCCGTTAGTTTACACTGTGTAACATTTAGTGTTACTGGGTCGATAACTTTCAGGGAGGCTGAGTTCTTATTAGGTTTGGATTTCTGTAATATAATAGCATGGTTCTGCTATGTAGGAAATTATTTTTCTGTTCGTATGAAATTGTAGATAGTGTAACGGACCGCTGGAGCACCCTGTACCAGCTGCGAACGGAAGGCAGGGGGGAGGACCGCGTTAGCCACACCTTCTCCTCGTTTGTCTTGTAGTGGTGACAGGCTTGTGGTTAGGGGAAAACATGACTGGTCGCCTGTTTTCTCTACACCTGTTTCTCGATCTTTCGTTTACTGGAACAGTCTCCTGGTCACTAGAAACCGGCGATATTCCGATATAAAGAGGGTTACAGACAGACGGAGTTAGTGAGTCAGTTGTTGGTTGAGTTGGTCAATCAGTTGGTTAGTGAGTGTGAGCGAGAAGACAGTCGCAGTTCTTGGTGTAAGAGTTAGTCAGTGACGTGTTAATGAACGAAAGGATTGTGCAACGGAAGACTGTACGAACTGTGTATGAGTATCGGAGTTTATGTAATCGCGAGTACAAGGAAATTGTAACGGACGAACGGGTAAATCGTAATTGTGTGCATTACGTAATTTTGTGTAATTGGCAAGTGTTAAACTGTAAGTCGGTAGAAATAAAGAACATTGTTGAGTGGTGTAATTGGACTTTTTATTCCACGAACCCACAAAGTCACACTGGTGTCAGGAAGCGGGAAGATAACATCACCGAAAATTACAACCATGGACGCGGCATTGGATAAATTTTTGGAGAAGATGATGGAAATGCAGGCCGAATTAACAGAGATGCTGGAGACTAGAAATAACCTGGCCGCGGAACTGAAACTAATCAGGACGGCTAGGGAGAACATCGCCGCAGAGTTGAAACAAATGAAGACGGCAAACAACATCGCCGAGAAGATGGAACAAGTGAAGGCCGAGTTAACCACGGAAATGAGAACAGCGAATGACGGTCCGGCTACCGAAATGAAGGTGGCGAACGAGGCTCTCGCCGCCAAGTTTGAAGAACAGTTGGCCGGCGTGAGGGATGACGTGACGGAGCTGGGCGAGCGGAAGGGTCAAGTAGACGACCGCCTTAATGATTTAGAGGAAAAGGCCGACAACATCGCAAAACCCCTCGCCCGCCTGACGGAGGAAAACCGGCCTTATGTGTGGACGGAGGACGCCGAAGACGCTTTCCAGCACCCGAAGGGGACCCTGTGCAGTGCTCCTATTTTGGGTTTCCCACAACCGGGTGGCGCCTTCATTGTGGACACCGACGCTAGCGACCATTGCATTGGAGGTGTCCTACCGCAGATCCAGGACGGCCATGAGCGCACAAGAGTGGAAGAGAAGGAGCGTGCCGCAGCAGTCCGAGAAGTTGTGGCAGCGCCTGCTGAAGGCTAGGATAGCGCAGGCCTGAGGAGGGAGCAGCTGGCGGACGCAGACTTGGGGCCACTCTCGAGGGAAGTGGACGCAGGGACGAGGCCAACCTGGGAGGACATCGCACCGAGGAGCGCCACCTACAAGTCGCTCTGGTCTGAAGACCAGAGAGGGCGTGCTGTTCCGGGTATGGGAGTCACCCGATGGGAAGGCGCGGAGAGGACAGTTGCTACTTCCCC
The DNA here is from genome assembly GCA_030765055.1 of Mantis religiosa. NCBI lineage: Eukaryota > Metazoa > Arthropoda > Insecta > Mantodea > Mantidae > Mantis > Mantis religiosa. The sequence goes on from CM060950.1 coordinate 416,049,769, forward strand.
GGAGCAAGGTCCCGGAAGTCTTGGAGGAAGTGCACGCCGGTACTTCAGGAGGACACCTGGGAGCGAACCGAATGATTCACAAACTACGGCAGCGCTACTTCTGGCTCAGACTCAGGGCAGATGCTGGTGGTACACCTGGACCGCCTCGCACGCTACGATGGGGCTGTTCGAGGGCGAACAGCTTTGAGGAGGGAGCAGTGTAACGGACCGCTGGAGCACCCTGTACCAGCTGCGAACGGAAGGCAGGGGGGAGGACCGCGTTAGCCACACCTTCTCCTCGTTTGTCTTGTAGTGGTGACAGGCTTGTGGTTAGGGGAAAACATGACTGGTCGCCTGTTTTCTCTACACCTGTTTCTCGATCTTTCGTTTACTGGAACAGTCTCCTGGTCACTAGAAACCGGCGATATTCCGATATAAAGAGGGTTACAGACAGACGGAGTTAGTGAGTCAGTTGTTGGTTGAGTTGGTCAATCAGTTGGTTAGTGAGTGTGAGCGAGAAGACAGTCGCAGTTCTTGGTGTAAGAGTTAGTCAGTGACGTGTTAATGAACGAAAGGATTGTGCAACGGAAGACTGTACGAACTGTGTATGAGTATCGGAGATTATGTAATCGCGAGTACAAGGAAATTGTAACGGACGAACGGGTAAATCGTAATTGTGTGCATTACGTAATTTAGTGTAATTGGCAAGTGTTAAACTGTAAGTCGGTAGAAATAAGGAACATTGTTGAGTGGTGTAATTGGACTTTTTATTCCACGAACCCACAAAGTCACAATAGCTTATTTATAATTTATCCTTCGGCTAGTAGATATTGGATAAATTCGTAAGATATTCCATCAAGGTCAGGACTGGAATGCTTCTGTCGTTTTCTCAAACCATAATGCGTCATTATATAGAATATTAGCGTCAGAATTCACAATATTACTTAAAAATCAGGAGGTTGTGATTTGTTGTGAAGAAATTTAAGGCCACAAATATCTAGAATCACAACAATATTGGTAAACGTTTCGGATAGAATTTATATTATTTCTTGGAGGTTGGGATGTACATAAGTTGGAGCTACACACTGGGTATCTCTGATTTTTTAAATTTTGATCAATATTTCTTTTCAATGAGTTATATTGGTCAAAGAAGAAACAAAATTAATCCAAATGATCTTTTGATATTTTTTTATGATTTCTGTGAGCGTATCCTCTACACTTGAGATAAAGTATTTTATTTTCCATAGTGAGGGAAGGCTGTATTCTTATCTCTAACACTCTATTGACATTCTTTGTTCCACCAGTGAACAGTTTTCTTGCGATGTTTGTGTAGTTTTATGAAAGATAACATCAGCTTCTCCCGTTAAATTTTTCGTAAAATATCTTAGCGGTATTTGTACTGGTGTTTTGGTGAAATATCTAATTAAGATAGAGGTTTATTTTTAATTACATACTCACATTTTTGACAATTACCTCTGCCGTGTGCAAAAATAATTACAGTTATTGTTACACATTTTGATTTAAGCATCTTGACATGAAAGCGATCGCTGCCATGTGATTTCCAATCCAATAAATTTGTTATTTCAAGTGTGCGCATTGCTAAACATTGTAGTTAAGTGTTCCCTGCACAATATTAAAGTATGTAGTTGTTGTAGAGTTAAGTAGACATAAACTTTCTATAACTTTCCCTTTACTATTAGTCTACTTTTATACCCATAATTTACTGCGGCTATTGAAGTCACCAAGCGATATAAATTGTTGTAGGAGTCTGTTAATTCAGACATTTTAAATTTTTGGCTGTTAGGTATATAAGGATTAAAGTTATATATTGTCAACGTGTGTCACTGTTATGCTGCTGCCACAAGCCGGAGCAGGGCACGTGGGCAGGACAGAAAGAGACAGATAGATGCTCCAGAGCGTTCTCTCCATTGTTGTTGCCGCGAATTTTCTCGGATGGTGTAGTGTTTAACGCCCGCTTTTACTACATACGGCACCGCAGGCGGTGACACTAATGGTGCATGAAATGAAGATGGAGCATCGGTGGAATGAGATGGCGGGGGATACCGGAGGACCCGGAGAAAACCCGCCCCAACGCCGTGTTGTCCACCACCAATCTCACTTTGCGAGCGAACTCGGGCCGCCTTGGTGAGAGCCAAGCGGTCTGACCACTGAGCCACGGCGTGGCCTTCTCGGATGGTCTGCGGCTTTCTAGAAACAATTCCTGGGGAGATATAAATACCGGCGAGTTGTTAGAAGCAGCAGTTACTTTTTGGTTATTGCGACAGTCGATGATTGAAGTGTACCGCAGTGATTTCTTTCATTTGTTTTCGTGCAGCAAAACACCGAGTCAGCCTTGAAGACAGCTGATTGTCAATTTCATATCTTTTTACTTCAGCAAAAGTTGTTCTAAATTTCTGCAAACCATATTTCCGAATCTACGTAGCCCACGCAGTCACAATATGGTATGAGAAATGAGAGCAAATTTGCCGTCATCACATTAAATTCTCCAATTGACTCATATATTTCCCCAGTAAACCACTAGGGGCTCTAAAATCCGAGATACACCGTTCGTGGCGACTTACTATCGTAAGTACTCTAGTTCCAGGATTCATCATTTAACTCTTATTATCTAAGTTAATTTATAGCAATTAGTCATTTCTTCACACTAGCCGTATACACACTAAGATTTTGGATTGATAGAGTCGACATGAAAAAACAATGCCACGGCCGGGATTTGAACCAGTAGATCCGCTGATCAAATCCCGGCCGTGTCATTGATTTTTCATGTCGACTCTATTGTCGCGGCGACGGGCGTAAAAGGTTCTCTTAGAAATAGATAACAGACGTTATAGTGTTTCATGGGCATAAAGAGCTTGCATAAGCAGATAAACATAGCGACGGAGATAAAAGACTTACCGACACAGATAAGTGAGGTAAATGGGAATTTATAGTGGCTTCTTCATTGATAGAGATATTTCGGTTTCTGGTTTGTTTTATAACAGTCTAGAAATTATCAGTGAGGTATTTAAGGGAGCGACGACTCGCGAAGAGGGAGTCGTAAGCAGTAAACAGCTGAGCTTATGTTGTAAACAGATGTAATAAGCACGCTGTTTGTTATTGTCATCGGCCTTGGTAGATTGTGTTGTGTATGTGACGTAATGTTGTTACGTGAGAATTGAGCAGTGTATTTCTACGGATATAAAGAACATTTGGAATATCTGCAAATCGGAATTTTAATTATACGAACCCCCAAGTTCACACTACCAAGGTATTTAATTATTGACTCCATTATTATTTAAACATGGAATTATCCTCGTTTCCATTCTGCATTTTATCTTCTTATTTATGTTCTATTGATAAGGCATGCTAATCACCTCCTAAATAAAATGAGGGAACGTGCTAAAGTATATGAGAGTACAAAACAGGCAGTTGTTCAGTGTTTCTTCTCATCTAAGGCTACGTTCATTGGCTGTGACATCAAAGGTTTAAGTAGAACACAGTTCCATTTCTCTGATGCACACCTAATATATCAAACGGTAAAACGTCGCTGTATAGCTTCTGTATCCAAATGTGCTCTGACAGTATCCTCTTTGAATGTTCTGTTACAATTGCACACCACAAGCACACGAAACTAATAAACCACGCACCTCGAGCATTTTTCTCGGAATTGGCAGTTTCTTGTCTAAATAGGCTGTATTTAATATATGAAAGTGACAATTACTTGGGCTTAAGGTGCTATAAGTGTTTCGTAAAAAATGAAATGAACATTTCTGTGTTCCGCGAAACCACTACGACGTGTATCATAAATTAATATTATTTTTAGACAAATTAAGTTAAAAGCCTGACTTTGATCATCTCTGAGTATTGTTAAAAGAAAATAATTCTGCCACCCAGTGTAAAAAAAATTAACACTCCAGTGTAGCGAACTTTACTTTCTTGTGCAATGGCTCGTTCAGGTAGGCCGTGTTCGTGTCGATCGCACAAATATCAAATATCTTTACCACAAATATTTTTACCGCACACATCTTGCATTGCGACCAACAACAAAACCACATCTACGGTTATTCATTAAGTATAGCAATAATAAACCAGTTGGAATAAATACATTTGAGAAAATACTTACTATCGTTGCAAAATTTTTGGAACTGCACGATTATGCTCTTTATAGTGGACATTGTTTAAGGAGAACCTCTACTTCCCTTCCGGCAGATTCGGATGCAGACTTGAGTAGAATTAAACGCCATTGTGGTTGGAAATCATCTACCGTTGCCGAAGGCTACGTAGAACATTCCATCGTAAACAAGAAGAAAATGGCTTCACAGATTCCTTCAAATTCAGACCATGAGCCTATAGCAAATAGTGTAACCAACACTTAAATTCCTACTTCCTCTGCACAAGCAATAAGTATTTCAAATTGCAGTTTGCACTATAAACATCACAATTTCCTCAAAAGTACAGCAGGTTTAGCGCAACTTGTAACCCGTTAATAAGTTCGCGAGCCCACTGCTGATCGAGGCGGCGAGGCATTCAAAGGGACCGGCAGTAAGGGGTAGATAAAAGCTCGCCGAAACGGCGGGTCGTGGGGGAGACGTATTTCTCGAGAGTTCGCCTTTGTTCTAACCCGTCTTGATTGAGAAATTTCTGGAATGTGAGTAATCTATAAAAAGGCAGCCCGCCGCCACAGAGTCAGTGAGTCGTTAATTGTACTCGCGTGAGTGAACAGCTGGTGAGCTGTGTCGATGACCTTGCAAATTGTGTTGTGTATGTGACGTAATTCTTGACTCCTGATTACGAAGCGTGTTTCTGCCGAAATAAAATGCAGTTTTTGGTGTTTGTAACCTGCACTTTTTATTTCATGAACCCACAAAGTCAGAATCGGTGTCAGAAAATGGGATATTTCGAAGATGGAGGCTGCTTTTTCATAGATTCTAGCGAAGATGAACGAATTAACAATGAAGACGGAAGCTGCAAACAGCAACCTGGCCGTCAGGTTGGAGATCACAAGTAAAAGCATCGCCGCCGAGATGGAAGAAATAAAGACGGCTAACTACAGCCCCGCTGCGACTATGACCACGAAGATGGCCGAATTAACCACGGAAATGAAGGCTACGAACGAAGCCCTCGCCGTCAAATTTGAGGAGCAGTTTTGCGCCATGAAGGAGGACGTAATAGAGTTTGGCGAGCTCGTCGAAGACCTGGCGAGCCGCGTGAACAACCTTGAGGGAAAGGCCAACACCAACTCTAAGTCCCTCAATGCCATGGTGGAGGAGATCGTCGGCAGAAGGATGAAAGATTTAAAGGCCGACGGAGGCGACACAACATCTGCGCACGTCAAACCGCCGAAGTACGACGGAACGTCCACGTTCGAAGTCTTCCGCCGCCAATTCGACACGGTGGCCAAGCACAACAAGTTGTCATCAGAGGACTAGGCCGCACAGATAATAGCCAGCCTCCAGGGACGGGCCGCAGAAATCCTTAACGCGGTCCACACAGCGGCGGCGCCCAAAGACATCTGGGAAGCACTGAAGAACCGCTTCGGCAAGCACCACTTGGCCACAGCCTACCGCAGCCAACTGAAGTCAAGGACGCAGTAGCTAGGGGAGACGCTGTAGCAGTTCGCCCTGGCAATTGAACAGCTGGCCAACAAAGCCTTGGTCGCCCTCCCACCGGAATTCGTATCCCGGGAAGCCGCCCACACGTTCGTTGACGGGGTACGAGACGTCGAGATACGTCAGCGCCTAATGCTCGGCGACAAAGAACCGTTCACGAGGCGCTAATAGCTGCAATTGAGGATGGAGGTGGCCAAGGTGACGGCTACTCCGGCGTCGAGAACAAGAAAAATCCGCTACACTGGAGATCGAAGTGCAGGTGAGGGACGCCGGCGAAGACCAAGTGGCGAGTGTTGAGGTGTGGACAGCCTTGACACCTGGAGAGAGACTGCCCACACCAGGTAGAGCAGCCGGAGAAACGAGAAAGGGCCGGTGTGGCGAGGAGCAAAGAGCTTAAGAATAGGTCAGATAAATGCACAGAGATCAAGGCTAGTGATGCAGGAATTAAGAAAGGTAATAGAAGATAGGCAATTGGATATCCTATGCATACAAGAGCCGTATGTCTTTAAACGAAAACCTATACATGAGGCTGCCACAACTAGAATAATAGTAGAGGGCGATCAACCAAAGGCAATAATTCTAATCATCAACAAAGAAATACAGGTGGTAAAGATTACACAATTGTGCGACGAACATGTTAACTGCATAGAGGTAACAACTGATGGTGTAAGCTTCATCCCGTATAATCATTATTTTCAATATAGTGATGATATTCAAATACACATTGACAAGATGGAAAGAGTGCTAGACGTGATGTCAAGAAAGTCCATTATATATGGTATGGATAGTAATGCCATATCAAAGAGGTGGTATAGTAAAAATCCTGATAATAAGGGAGAAATATTAGAAGAAATATTACTACAGAACGATATGATCATAATGAATACACCATTTAATCCATTTACTTTTGAAAATAGAGCTGGAGCAGAGGAGAATATAGACCTTACGGTAGCCAAAGGAGAAATTGTGAATCGTATCAGTAATTGGAAAGTGGCGCAACAACTAACAACTAGTGACCACAATTTAATATATTATGATATAGTAACATGGACAGAAGGGGAACATCAAAATCATCAGAAGAAAAGAAAATATCAGATAAAGAATGCTGATTGGGCAAAACTGAGAGGTTCAATTAAAATTCCCAATGAAATACAAGTTGGAGGAAATATAGATAAAAAAGCTAAGCAATTAACTCAAAGCATACAACAGGCGATGGAGCAGGCATTAAAGAAATGTACAAATACTGATGGAAAGTATAAGGTATGGAATGACAAACTTCAAAAACTAAGGAGCAGAGTGAGGAAGTTAAGAAGATATTATCAGCTCAGTCGGACTGCGCAAGAAAAACAGATTAGACTTCAGGAATATAGAGAAGTGAAACAACAATATAAGATCAAACTGGAAGAAACGAGACAAGAAACATGGAAAAGATTTATAGAGGAAAATTTGGATGAAAATGAATGGGGGACTCCGTATAAAATAGTCATGGAGAAAATAAAAGCACCGGAAGTAATCTCAACAATAAAGAAACCTGATGGAACTTAAACAGAATCGTGGACAAGCTATATGAATCACCTGTTGCAGATATTACTTCCTAGTGACAAACAAGAACAAGAGAAGGAGGAACAGCAAGCTATGCGACGTGACTTTCAAAATGTATATATTAATCAAAGAGTAGTCTACCCATATGACGTTTCGGAAGTAAAGTTAGCAATCCGAAAACTAAAGAAGAAAAAAAAACACCAGGACCAGACAATATAAATGCAGAAATTCTACAAAACTTGGAAGAATCTATAGCACCATACTTATGTAGCCTATTTAATGAATGCCTGGTACAGGGGCGAGTTCCATACTGTTGGAAAGAAGCAGAGGTAGTAATACTAAAAACGTCAGCAAATAAGGATCCAACAGAGCCAAAAACATATAGACCAATATGTCTATTAAACACAATAGGAAAGGTACAAGAGAAATTAATATTAAAAAGGATAAAGGGATATTGAATTATGATAGGCATGACCCAGAAACAATTTGGCTTCAGAAAGGGGAAATCCACTGAGGTGGCCATAAATGTGGCATTGGAAGCGATAAAAAGAAGTACAAATAAATATGTATTAGGAGTATTCATTGACATCGCTGGAGCCTTTGACAACTTATGGTGGCCGTATCTATTTAAAATCATGGAAGCGAAACAATACCCAAAAGTTCTATACAATGTACTCATAGATTATTGTAAGGATAGACGGGTACATGTCACCGGCAGAGATGGAAAAATTACAAGAGAAATTACCAAAGTTTGCCCACAGGGATCCATTTTGGGGCCCCTCGTCTTGGACATCATGACGGAGCCAATACTAGAAGAATTAGCTGTATCACAAGATATCATCGAAATTGTTGCCTATGCAGATGACATTCTGATTATTACAGAGGCAAATAGTAGGATGGAGTTAGAGAGAAAAACGAATTCAACTTTAAAGAAATTTAACAACTGGTGTAATCAAGCCAAATTAAAAATATCAGCGAACAAATCTGCCTATGTACTAATGAAAGGAGCGTTAATTAGGGACCCGACTATTAAGATAGATAATGAAAATATAAAAAGGGAAAAAGTAATCAAATATCTTGGAATACACCTGGATGAAAAGAGAAACTTTGAGCAACACATAAAGAAAACCAAAGAAAAAAACTATAAAAATAATGATGAAATTGTCTACGTTAGCAACGAGAACATTTAAATTACCGCCAAAGTCTATAACTTCATACCACATGAGTTTTGTTGTGGGAATAACAGCATATGGAGCTGGGGTATGGGCTGATAGAGTTAATATAAAAAAGAATGTGAAGATGATACGATCCATACAGAGAACAGGATTATTGAAATGTATTGGAGCCGTTAAGATCACATCTACCATGGCACTATTAATTGCAGTGGGGACATGGCCATTGGACTTGATAATCAAACAGCGCGGAGCCAACTATTGGGTTAAAAAAGGGGACTTGAGTAAAGTAGAGAAAATATTAGGATATCCGTGCTCTACTAAAAAGGAAATAAATCAGAGACTTATAGAAGAATGGCAGCAAGAATGGAACAACATAGAGGAAGGTAGAAGAACGTACAATTTGTTTCCAAATAAAAGAGAAAGATTACGTTTAAGACAAATACAGCCAAGAAGAGCAGGTATACAATTTCTAACTGGCCATGGACCATATCGGACTTATTTCAAAAGAATTGGAAGCTCAGATAGTGATATATGTGACAGCTGCAATATACAGGATACACCAGAACACACATTGTTTGAATGTAAAAAATATAAAGATTTGTTAGAACACCATAGAAGTATGCTACAAGGGAAATATATATATATATAATATCGTCAGAGATCCTGTGGACTTTAGAACACTGGAAGAAATGGCCGAGATCATCTCTACGCGAGTCATGGAGGAATATAAACAACAGATAGAAAGACGTGAAAGAGGAGAACCGCGGAGAAGGAGAGAGGAACAGGCAGCTGTAGAACCAAAGAGGTCAAAAAGGAATATACAAAGGGAACCAGAGGATGGAATAAGGCGAGAAAATGAAATGGAAGATTAACAGGAACAACATATATGTGACCAGGAAATACCACAAAGGATCAACAGGAGATGCCAATACTGGACATCCATACACAGAATGGGAGCAGAAGCGACAAGCAGATTAGCGGTAGACTCAGAAGAAGAGCGGAGTTAGCAGGCATCTGCAATAGAATAATGTTTACGAAAGAAATCGGAACTGATGGACGAATTCTCTCCAAAGGATGGTGGAAACACTACAAGTCTAACCGAGAGGAATATTACTACCAATAGTCGGATAGGAAATGACAGCAAATAAATGATAGAAAGTCTTATGCAGTAGACTTATGTAGTGAGTCAGTTTGAGGAATTGTAAAGCTACTGGTTTCCGGTAGCTAGTGGGACAGGACAATAGTGAATGTAAATATTAGAAAGTGGATATATGACATAGATAGGGTAGGTAGTTTTCATGAGTTCTAAACCTGCTGGTTTCCAGTAGCAAGTAGGTTAGAGTTAGTTAGTAGGTTAGGATTATTTGGAAAGTTAGATTCGGGAATATCTGCAAAGATAAGTATTGTAAATGGAACTGATAAATAAGACAGGAGGATAAAGAATATAAATCTGTGAAGAGCTGTGCCCTGGTATAGCTTCAAGATGCCAGGGCATGTGTTGAGCAGATTTTATTTTTTATTTTTTTATTTTTTTTGTGGCGAGGAGCGCGTGTGTGCCGTCAACAGCATCCCCTCGAGTGACACTGCGCTGTCATCCAAAGGATGGATGATAGCTTCATCGCGAACGGATGAGTGAGAGGAAAGCTGTACCGCGTGGTCGTAGACACGGGGGTAGCCATGACCGTCATCAGACCCTACGTTGCCCGGGGTTTGCCATCGAGGAAACCAAGCCGACCATACCACGAGCAGCCATGAGGAGCGCCCAGTGAGAGAACGGACTGGAAGACTGTGTACGTGCATCGGAGGAGTGTACGTAATTGCGAGCGCAAGGGGGAACTGTAACGGACGAACTGGTGAATCGTAATTGTGTGCGCTACGTAATTCTATGTAATCGGCAAGTGTTCCAACTGTAATTCGGTGGAAATAAAGAACATTTTGAGTTTGTGCAAATGGACTTTTAATTTCACGAACCCACAAAGTTACAACTGGTGTCAGAAGTGGGATAAAATCATCACCGAACATTACAGACATGAACGCGGCACTGGAAAACATTTTGGAGAAGATGTTGGAAATGAAGGGCGAACTGACCTCGAAAATGAAAGCGGCAAATAATAGCCTGGCCGCGGCACTGACAGAAATAAAGACGGCGAATGACAACTTCGCTGCAAAAACAGAAGCGCCAAATAACAACCTGTCCGCAGAGTTGAAAGAACTGAAGACGGCCGACGACAAACATCACCGAGAAGATGGAAGAAATAAAGAGCGAATTAACCACAGAAACGAGGGCAGCGAACGACAATCTGGCCACGGAAATGAAGGTAGCGAACGAGGTCCTCGCCGCCAAATTTGAGGAACAGTTGGCCTTGTACAACTCATTTCATTTTGGCCCCAAATAGTACACAAACTCACGTAAAATATCAGTGACCCCAAGTAGTAAGGAAACACACGTACAAGGCCAGGTAAGTTTAAAAGAGTGAAAAACCCTGACAGAAACATGTACGTGGGATTAATATACTTTACAGCGGCTGAAAAAATCTTTTAATAACGTTAATTTACTTTTAGGGAGAAGACATTTCCTTGTAAAACTCATTTCATTTTGGCCCCAAGTAGTAAACAAACTCACGTACATTGCCATTGACCCCAAATAGCAAAGAAACACACGTACAAGGCCAGACATCAGCAAGGAATCAATAATATGTGTTACAAATTACGTAACGGTGCAAAGACTTTAAAATAATCAATAAACCTGAACTTGTGTATACACTACCGTCTGGTACGACCATGTCAGTAAAACTAACTTTATAATGATATTACTCAAATGTTCAAGGTACGTAGCAAACGGTAGAGATATTTACTAATTATCGTATAAGGTTAGGAAGAAGACATTTCCCTGTAGAAGTCATTATATTTTGGCCCCAAGTACTAAAGAAACTCACATACAAGTCCAGAAATCAATAACATGTGTAACACATTACGTAACGCTCAAGTTGACCTTCATTTGTTTTCGAAATGCAAAACATCGATATTTCCTGCTCCAGACGAGATAGAATGTTGATATAGCTTTAACGTGAACTACAATGAAAGAGAATATATGTATCTACACTGTTGTGTCAATTGTCTTGTGTATACATGCAAACATCTCTTAACTTTTATTATATCCGTAAGAAGCAGTGCTATCGATCGATCGACGGCTGTCGGCTGTTCATGCATGTGTCTAAGTTGGCAATGGCCAGACAGTCAGCCGCTCGGTCGTCCAACGTAACGCTGCAAAGCGTTTCAAATAATCAATAATCCTGAACTTGTGTATACACTACCGTCTGGCACGATCACGTCAGTAAAAACTTACTTTATAATGATATCACCCAAAAATTCAAAGTACGTAGCAAACGGCAGAGATATTTACTAATTACCGTATAAGGTTAGGAAGAAAACATTTCCCTGTAGAGGCCATTGTATTTTCCCCCCAAGTAGTAAAGAAATTCACGTACAAGGCCAGAAATCAGTAACATGTGTAACACATTACGTAACGCTAAGGTTGACTTTCATTTGTTTTCGAAATGCAAAACATCCACATTTCTTGCCCCAGACGTGATACAATGACAGAGGAACACCGACCTTATGTGTGGACGGATGACGCAGAAGGCACTTTACAGCATCTGAAGAAGACTCTGTGCAGTCGGTCAGGGCAAGTTACCTGGATAAGGTCTTTTCCGGGGTTATTCCTTGTCCTGAAAGACGAATGTGGAGTAACTCTAAGCTCTCTCGACCCTGGGCTCATTTGAGCATCATTTCATCCATGCCATTCCTGGTCCGATATGACTTAACGTTGGAGGACGCAAATTACAAACAAAAAAACTCTGTGCAGCGCTCCAATTTTGGAATTTCCACAACCAGGCAGCAACTTCATTGTGGACACCGACGCCAGCGACCATTGCATATGAGGCGTCCTATGGCAAATCCAGGACGGCCATGAGCGGGTTATAGCCTACTACAGCAAGACCCTCTCGAAGGCAGAGATGAACTACTGCGTCACCTGGCGAGAGTAACTGGCGGTAGTAAAGACATTGGAGTACTTCCACAAGTACCTGTATGGTCAGTCATTCCACCTGAGGACTGACCACTCTGCCCTAACCTGGCTACTAAAATTTAGAAACCTGGAGGGCCACACATCACGCAGGGTACGGAGGCTGCAGGAGTACGACTTCAACCTATGAACATCGTAGAGGAAAGAGCCAAGGTAACGCAGGCGCCATGTCCCGAAGACCCTACTCAGAAGAGTGTGGCCGATGTACAAGAGTAGAAGAGAAGGAGCGTGCCGCAGCTGTCAGAGTGGACACGGCAGTGCCTGCGGATGGCTGGGATAGCGCAGGCCTAAGGAGGCCGAAGCTGGTGGTTACAGATTTGCGGCCACTCTTGAAGGAAGTGGAGGCAGGGAAAAGACCAACCTGGGAGGACATCGCACCGAGGAGCGCCACCTACAAGTCGTACTGGGCCCAATGGGACTTACTGAAGACAAGAGAGGGCGTGCTGTTCCGGGTATGGAAATCGCCTGATGGGAAGATGCAGAGAGAACAGTTGGTACTTCCCAGAAGTAAAGTCCCGGAAGTCTCCGAAGAACTGCACGCCGGTACTTCAGGTGGACACCTGGGAGCAACCCGAACGATCGACAAACTCCGACAGCGCTACTACTGGCTGAGGCTCCGAGCAGACGCTGAGAGATGGTGCCGTCAATGTGATGTGTGCGCGGTGAGTCGCGGCCCCCAGACTAGAAGCCGGGGCCGTATGCAGCAGTACAACGTCGGAGCGTCATTCGAAAGGATTGCCGTCTACATAGCTGGTTCATTACCAGTGTCCGAACGAGGCAACAAGTACCTGATGGTGGTCGTGGAATACTTCCCCAAGTGGTCGGAGGTGTTTCCCATTCCGAACCAGGAGGCATGGACAATCACAAAACTACCACGTTGAGCAAGTGTTTTGCCGATTTGGGTTGCCGTTAGAGCACCACAGCGACCAGGGCACATATTTTGAATCCAACCTGCTGAAGGAGGCACTAGAAAGGCTTAGGGAGAACAAGAACCGCAAACAAAAAGCCTGCAAAGTTAAGTCATATCGGACGATAAATGAAATGATGTTCACATGAGTACAGGGTACATAGAGCTTACAGTTACCAGATATTCATGTTTCAGGATAACAGAAAACCTGCAACCTTAAGTCATATCGGACGGGGAATGAAATGATGTTCACATGGTACAGGGTACATAGAGCTTACAGTCACCAGATATTATTGTTTCAGGATAAGAGAAAACCTGCAAAGTTAAGTCATATCGGATGAGGAATGAAATGATGCTCACATGAGTACAGGGTACATAGAGCTTACAGGTTCCAGATGTTCATGTTTAAGGATAACAGAAAACCTGCAACGTTATGTCATATCGGACGAAGAATGAAATAATGTTCAAATGAGTGCAGGACACTTAGAGCTTAGAGTTACCAGACATTCATCTCTCAGGATAAGAGAAAATCTCCAACATTCAGTCATATCGGACGAGTAATGTAATATTCAAATGAGTACAGGATACATAGAGCTTAGAATTAGCTGACATTCATGTTTTAAGATACCAGAAAACCTCCATCGTTAAGTCATATTGGACCAAGTTTAATGGAGCTTCATCATAGCATATTACTTTCATTTCACTTGAAGTTCAGCTATGGACACTATATCATAAAGTGCTGTAATTAATCACAAAACTTAAGGCTTAAAGAAATAGTAATGAAAACATAAATACTAACTGAATACGTTTTACTTATATAAGCGTTCGCAGACCTCTGTTCCAAAATACTGTTATTCTGATCCGATTATATTGACATATATATGTAATAATGCTCCCACATATTATTTCCAGATTTCGCGCAAGTTTTTACGTAAAGCGTTAACACCATTGTCCTCACGTCTTAAAAAGGTACCTTAATAATTAAGACAAATATAGATATGAAAAGCAATTAAGCTAGTGCGTCATCTGTAGCCTCCAACATGTACTTTGTGTTTCATGACACTTCCACTGCGTGTCGTTGTGGTCGTACATACTGATTATACACGCGCACATTTGAACTGCAGGTCTGTACAGATTATATTTGTTAACTTTCGCTTAAGCATTAAAATATCTTTTTTCTCTACCAGGAGCTTCCATAGTAGTTGGAGCAGGAATTACTTACCAGCCAAATGTGCAGGTCAGAGATTGTACCGCAAATACGTAGTTTGGAGGTTCTAAATCTAAGAGAAAGTGTTTTCCAAAGTATACAATTCCCAAATTAACACAATCATCATTTTAATGTAAAATAACGTATTAACTTTCTCGCGTTCAACAAATCAAGGGTCGACAAATGTGTTAGAAAATACTCCAAAATCATCGATGATATTCTATAACAATATTTACTAGAGTATTAGGGACAGCACACAAAATTTTTAGAAGTGCTGTTTCCATGTAAATTGCTGCTAATACGAAATAACCATTGAGTCACAGAGTGACTGGTACGGAACTCAACTATGACAAATATCATTCTGAAATGTTTCCGTTACTACTGATGTATTTTCCATACTCTGCTGATTGTATATTCCAATTTTGTTTGCGAGAATGTTTCTAGAAATAACAATAATTATATCATACTTAACTTCGAAAATTTAGGCTGAATTTTTCAATATTTTGGAATGACTTACTCTCTCTTCTTTATTCGAAGAGATATGTCTCTTTTAAAGACGTTTTGTGCGATCACATACTCACCTAACATTCGGAATTGTAAGTTCGTAGAATGAATAACAATCCTCATTGATATAGCACTCATTGGTGTAACTAGAATAATTTAATAGAATCTGTTTCATAAAGCAAAACTTTCCAACACTTACTTAGTGATACACCGGTTCGTTATAAACAATGCAATGGCCCAACCAGACATTTCTCTTTCAGGATAAGGGGAAATCTCCATCGTTAAGTCATATCGTACGAGAAATGAAATAATCTTTAAATGTGTAAAGGACACATATAGCTTAGTGTTACCAGGCATTCACCTTTCAGGATAAGAGAAAATCATCCTCGTTAAGTCATATCGTACGAGGAATGAAATAACCTTTAAATGTGTAGGGAACACATATAGCTTAGTGTTACCAGACATTCACCTTTCAGGGTAAGAGAAAATCACCATCGTTAAGTCATATCGGACGGGGAATGGAATGATGTTCACATGGGTACAGGGTACATAGAGCTTACAGTTACAGTTATTCATATTTCAGGTTAACAGAAAACCTGCAACGTTAAGTCATATCGGACGAGGAATAAAATGATGTTCACATGAGTACAGGGTACATCGAACTTAACAGTTACCAGATATTCATATTTCAGGATAACAGAAAACCTGCAACGTTAAGCCATATCGGACGAGGAATAAAATGATGTTTACATGAGTAAAGGGTACATCGAACCTACAGTTACCAGATATTCATGTTTCAGGAAAACGGAAAACCTGCAACGTTAAGTCATATCGGACGCGGAATGAAATGATGTTCAAATGAGTACATGGTACGTAGAGCTTACAGTTACCAGATATCCTGCAACGTTAAGTCATATCGGTCGAGGAGTGAAATGATGTTCACATGAGTACAGGGTACATAGAGCTTACAGGTAGCAGATATTCATTTTTCAGGATAAGAGAAATCCTGCAACGCTAAGTAATATCGGACGAAGAATGAAATAATGTTCAAATGAGTACAGGACATATAGAGCTTAGAGGTACCAGACATTCATCTTTCAGGATAAGAGAAAATCTCCAATGTAAATTCATATCGGATGAGAAATGAAATAATGTTCAAATAAGTACAGGATACATAGATCTTAGAATTACCAGACATTCATGTTTTACGATAAGGCAAAACCTCCATCGTTGGGTCATATTGGAACAAGTTTAATGGAGCTTCATCATAGCATATTACTTTCACTTCAAATTCAACTGTGGTCACTATATCATGATCTGCTTTAATTATTCACAAAATTTAACGATTAACAGCGTTATAAGATAATGATAGTATATACATACTCCAGAGGTCCAGAGGTAGTCCTAGTCGGGCGGGGCTTTCCCCGTCCGGGTGTCATATGCCGCAGTACCTAGCCGCTTTGCGGCTTAACCTGCGAAATGAACTAGTAGATCCATGTTCTGCTGGGGTGTTTGAATTTGTTTACTGTTTGAAATTTTTGGATAGGTTTGGAATGGGTTGCCCCTCTTTATCGTGGGCAGCTGTACTTAATCGTTCTCCCTTTTTGGGAGACACGAATTAGTTTTTTGCCCCGTTTTGGATACGGGTTGTGTAGCGCTTGTCCTTTGGCGTAGAAGTTGTTCCCAGAGACATCTGCGGTTTTCCTTGGGTTACCCAAGGGGTCCCAGGACGTCTCTCGGCAGTCTGAAGGACGGCAAGCGCCTTTGATCTCTCGGGTCATACCTTCCCAGGGAGTTCACTAAAGGGTTGGGGTGAATTTGGATTTTCTCGTACATTGATCGTGCCCTCTCGCGAATGACGTCGACAATGTACGGGATCTGGGAGTGCTCATGTAGGATATGAGCCGGGAATCTCCAGCCTGTATCGTAGATGATGCGTAGTGCCTTGTTCTGCAGCGTCTGGAGTCTGACGAAAGTGGTATTAGCCACTGTTCCCCAGATCTCACAGCCGTACAGAATCATAGGCGGAATGATCGCCCGATACAGTTGGAGTTTGAGACGGATCGGCATGGTTGATCTGAAGATAGGGTATAGGTTCCGGAGTGCGACGTGCCCCAGCTGGACCTTGCCCTTGACGTGCGGAACGTAAGTTAACTTACGGTCCAGCGTCACCCCGAGATACTTCGCCGTTTGCACCCAAGGGATTCGACGGCGCCGTAAAACGAAGTTCTGCTGCAACCGGTTGGCTATGGTTTTCGCCAGGAGAATAGCAGAGCTCTTCTCCGGGTTAATTGCCATTCGCCATTTTGCGCTCCATTCGCCAATGGCCCGGAGCTGGGTTTGGATTTGCCGGAAGCTGTACCGTGTATTCCTATTGACTGCGAAGATCATGAGATCGTCCGCATACTGACAGGTTTGGGTGTTGTGATGAGTTGGGATGTCGGCCATGTAAGCTGCGAAGAGCGCCGGCGACAGCACGCTGCCTTCCGGTACTCCAGCGCCAATGGGCCGCTCGGTGGACAGCTTCCCCTCCATCTTTACTCGGAAGCTTCGGTTTCCGAGGAAACCGGCCACCAAGGAAATGTATGGACGGGGAATTTCATGCTCCAGGAGTTTGTAAATGAGTCCTTCATGCCAGGTAGTGGTAAATGCCTTCTCCACGTCGAGCAGCACTGCTACCGTTTTAGACCTTTCCTGGAAACCCAGGGAGGCCTTCTCGGCAACCCGCAGTAGCTGCTCGGTCGTGGAGTGGCCAGAACGGAAGCCAAACTGGTGTTCCGGGATTAGGCCCCTTTCCTCCAGATGAGGAAGGAGCCGGGAGAGGAGCAGTTTTTCGAATACCTTCGATAAAACTGGGAGAAGGCTGATTGATCGGTAACTGGAAGGAAAAACCGGATTTTTCCCCGGCTTTAAAACGCACACCACGCGCGCCTCCTTCCAGATAGCTGGAAAGTGGCGCATGTATAGGCACGCGTTATAAATCCGGGTTAAGTGAATCACGGCTCTTCGTGGAAGGTGCTTGAGCATTTCCGCTGTCACACGGTCCTGCCCAGGTGCTTTGTTGGTTCTTAGAGAGTTAAGCGTGGTCGCTAACTCTCTAGGGGTAACGATGGGAATGTGGAACTCCTCGTGGTCAGGGGGCGGAGCTTCTAGGAAGTCCTCCACCACCTGTTCCACGAGGTCAGCATGGTCATCGTCCATTGGCTCTACCCTGGGTTGGAACTGAGCCTCCAGATAATCTGCTAGCGCCTCTGCCTTTTCTTTCGACTCGTAGACGAGTCGACCTCTAGGGCTATGTAGGGGGTGCTGGTATACGGTTTTGTCTTTCCGCAGGCTACGGACTATTCGCCATGGTTTTCTCTCCTGGAGATTGGTTTGCCTTAACATGTTTTCCCAGGCCTCTTTGCGGTGTGCTCTTAGGAGTCGTCTTGCCAGGGATTTGAACCTCTGGTGTACTTCTCCTATCCTGGGATGGCGAAATCTCTGCCACAGCTTTCTTACGGCGTTTTTAGCCCTTATGAGTTGTTTGATGGGTCCTGGGATATCTGTGGGGTTTGGCGTGTCTATTGGGATGCGGTGTGTGTGAGCACGGACCGCGTTGAGAATGGATGTGGAGAACTCCCTGGCTGCCGCCTCGAGCGACTCCACAGAGTCGATTCGAGGGCAGGCTTCCACGGAGTTTTGGATGTGAAGAATGGCGGCATCCCAGTCGACTTCATCCACCCAGTCAGCCGTTGCCAGAGCTGCGACGGTAACGTCTGAATTGATCACAACTGGGTTGTGGTCAGAATCCAGAGCATTCACCGCCGTGAGGTCCAGATGAAATGGAATGTTCTTGGTGATTGCGAAATCTATGACGTCCGCCCTGCCACGAGGCGGGAAGTGCGTTGGACCCCGCGGGCCATGCGCATGAAGGGTTGGATCTCCGCAGATGAAGCGGTAGATGCTCCTTCCCCTATCATTCTGGGTTCGGCTGTTCCATCCTGGGTGTTTGGCATTGAAGTCACCGGCTATGCACACTCGGTGGTCTAGGTTTAGGAGTGCCCTGTAATCCGCTTCATAGAAGGGATGGTTGGGCGGGTCATACACCACCACAAGCACTAGGTCTGAACCGCCCAAGGAGAGCCTTATGGCGGTCGCCTCCAAGTGTTGAAGCGGGGGGATGGTAATGGGAGTATGGGTGATGTGATTTTTGATGAATATAGCTGTACCACCGCCCCGCCGGCCGACTCTATCGGCTCGGTGGACGGCGTAACTTGGCAGGCTAAATTGTATACCAGCATGCAGATGCGTTTCGCATACCATAAGGAGGTCAATCCCGTGGTCACTTACAAACTCCAAGATGCCCGGTCTCTGTTCCCGGACTCCGTTTGCGTTCCAGAACGCGGCTCTCAATGTTCGCTGAGTTCTTCTCAACGCCATTTACGAGCTGGAGTCAGGGAAGAGGAGCCGTGCAGTCTGTTGCAGAATGCTGTGCTTTTGCAGAGCAGGGATGCGGGGATCTGTCAGTTGCTCCCTGCAGCGCCTCAGAATGGGGAGGGAGCGATGAATCAGTTCGGCGAACCAGGCAGAAAGCTCATGGAACTCCGCTAAGTCCTCGTTTGAGACGCCAGTGTCCCAAATCGGCGCAGGTGTTGTAGCGAGGGGTGCCTCTCCCTCATTGGCTGTTGAAGCCACTGTAGCTGGAGCTGGTGGAGGGGGGAGAGCAGTGGCGGCAGGGCCGCTCTGTCTCCCCGCAGGTTCTTGGGCTGGTTGCCCGGCCGTTGCTGCCGCAGTTGCCGGCGGTTTCTCCCGCCGGGCTGCGGTGGCCTTCTTCTGGCGAGGAGGCCGCTGTGGTTTTGCTGCAGATGCAGCTGGTGGTTGTTTGGCGGTAGTTCTAGAGCTTACTGGCTGGGTCGCTGCCGGAATCTGGCTTGCCTCGGCCTGCTGCAGCAGCTGTTCCTGCTTGCGCAGCGCCTGGGCAAAACTGACTCCAGGCCGAACTTGTGCTGGCTCCCTGTTTGCGTTCCTGCCCTGTCTTGCCTGCACTATTCGCAGTCTAGCGGGACAGCCGCCGTAGATGCCTATGTGGGCCTCTCGGCAGTTGGCGCACTTTTTCTCCTCTCTGGGGTTCGGGCATTCGTTGACGTGGTGAGGGCCTGAACATCGTATGCAGGCGGTCTTCCTCTCGCACGCATGGCTCGAGTGGTGGAAGCCCAAGCACCTGTAGCATTGGGCTGGCCCCTCTCTGCCATGGTACGGTTCGATTCTGATCTTGGTGTTGTAGAGGTGGGACACCTCATCAATTTTGGGAAGACCTTCGCCCTCCTTCTCCACTATTACGAGGAATAGTGGCATGGGAGTCCTTACGGGCTCCTTGCCTTCCTCGCGGACTTGCTTGGTCAGCTGGACCACGGTACGCGGCGTAATGCCGTGTTCTTCCGCCAGGCCCACCTTTATGTCCTCTGGGTCGGTGTCAGATCCGAGACCTCGGATGACTCTGCGCACCAGGTTAGGTCGCTGCAGCGAGAACGTGTGGAATTCTATCCCCGCTTCGCGCAGCACCCCCCTGGCGGCTTCATGGTCCTCCGGGGTCGTGGTCTTTAGGATCACCCGACTTGGAAAACGGGTGGCCTGGAAGCTAGCCTGGAGCTTGGCCCTCAGTTCCCTCATAACCTTTATGTGGTTGGGGAACGGGTCCGACACAATTGGCGGGATTCTGGCCGCCTTTTGTGTGCGGGAGCTCTTGGCGTCCGCATGCACTGCAGGGGTGCCGGGAGCAGCACCCTCCGGCTTCGAACCGGAGGGCCTCTTGCGCCTTCCCTGCACGGTGACAAAGCCTTCGGCGTCTGTGTCGCTCTCCGGTAGGGGAGTTGAGACGCCCTGGAGGGGGGTGATGGTGTTGGAGCTCCCTGGTTTGGGGACTGGAGAGATCGGGACAGCTATCCCTTGGTTAAGAAGGCGTGAGGCCTTCTTCTGTTTCTTTTGTGCCTGGGCCTTGGCCTTCACGAGGTTCACCCGTGGGCCGGAAGAGGATGAGGATGCAGAGGTTCTACTAGTCATCTCGTCAGGACTTACCTGGCGGCTGGTACTTGGCTTGTCTGAGTCTGTAGCAGGTGCCATCCGGCTCCCCACAGAGGGTCGAGCGCTGTTACACGCGCCGATTGGGGCGGACCCCGGGTCCCAACCTAAGTCGGGACCCTTGGCTTTGACCTTGTGGGCCTGCAGTTTCGTCTGTCTGTCTGTCGGTCCCAAGTACTGTGTTCCTCTGGACTCTGGAGTTGCTGCTCGACGCGTTAGCTCTAGCAAGTCTGCTAGGAGAGGGTTGGCTGGGCTGCTGCTGCTTGCCAGTGCAGGAGAAGGCTCTGCTGGCTGGAAGAGGGCAGGCGCTGCCGTGCCTGCAGAAGAAGGCTGTTGCGCAGGCTACGCTGCGTAGAGAGAATGCGCTGCTTCGCCGGGCTGCTGCTTCCTTTATGGGCACACTCCAGAGCACGCGTTTTACAGTCCACGTGCTCGTGCCCTGAAGAACTGGCGCAACCGGTCTAAAATGCTGCTTCTCTCGACGAATGGACTACACTGAAAGAACTCGAGACGGACGATGCCGAGCATTCGAGTGACAAATGTCGAATGAGTCTGGAGTATATACATACTAATTGAATAGGTTACATTTATATAAGTGTTTGCAGACCTCCGTTCCGAAATACTTTAATTCTGATCGGACTATTTTGACATATATATGTAATAATGCTCCCACATATTATTTTTAGATTTCGCGCAAGTTTTTACGTAAAGCGTTAACACCATTGTCCTCACGTCTTAAAAAGGTACCTTAATAATTAAGACATATATAGATATGAAAAGCAATTAAGCTTGCGCGTCATCTGTAGCCTCCAACATGTACTTTGTGTTTCATGACACTTCCACTGCGTGTCGTTGTGGTCGTACATACTGATTATACACGCGCCCATTTGAACTGCAGGTGTGTACAGATTATAATTGTTCCATTCTCTGCTGATTGTATATGTTAATTTTGTTTGCGAGAACGTTTCTGTAAATAGCAATAATTATATCATATTTAACCTCGAAAATTGAGCGTGAATTTTTCAAAATTTTGGAATGATTCGAAGAGATATGAGTCCTGTGATGAGGTTTTGTGTGATCACATAGTCACCTAATATTCGGAATTTTAAGTTCACATAAAGAATAACAATCCTCATTAATATAGCACTCATTTCTGTAACTAGAATTATTTAATGTAATCTGTTTCATAAAGCAAAACTTTCCAACACTTACTTAGTGATACACCGGTTCGTTATAAACCATGCAACGCCCCAACCAGACATGCCTCTTTCAGGATAAGGGGAAACCTCCAAGGTTAAGTCATATCAGACGAGGAAAGAAATAATCTTTAAACGTGTAAAGGACAATTATAGCTTAGTGTTACCAGACATTCACCTTTCAGGATAAGAGAAAATCTCCATCGTTAAGTCATATCGTATGAGAAATGAAATAATCTTTAAATGTGTAAAGGACACATATAGCTTAGTGTTACCAGACATTCACCTTTCAGGGTAAGAGAAAATCACCATCGTTAAGTCTAATCGCACGAGGAATGAAATATGGTCAAATGAGTACAGGATACATAGAGCTTAGTGTTACCAGACATTCATCTTTCAGGGCAACACAAAATCTCCATTGCTAAATCATATCGGATGAGATATGAAATAATGTCCAAATGAGTACAGGGCACATAGAGCTTAGTGTTACCAGACATTTATCTTTCAGAGTAAGAGAAAAGCTACAAATTTCAGTCTTATTGGACGAGGAATGAAAGAATTTTCAAATGAGTACAGGACACATAGAGCTTAGTGATACCAGACATTTATTTTTCAGCGTAAGAGAAAAGCTCCATCCCTAAGTCATATCGGAAGAGGAATGAAATAATGTTTAAATGAGTACAGGAAACATTGAGCTTAGAGTAAACAGACATTCATCTTTCAGGGTAAGAGAAAATATCCAACATAAAGTCATATCGGATGAGGAATGAAAGAATGTTCAAATGAGTGCAGGACACATAGAGCTTGGTGGTACCACCCATTCATCTTTCAGGATGAGAGAAGAGCTCCAACGTTAAGCCATATCGGAAGAGGAATGAAATAATGTTAAAACGACTACAGGACACAGAGAGCTTAGAGTAAACAGACATTCATCTTTCAGGCTAAGAGCAAATATCCAACGTTTAGTCATATCGAACGAGGAACAAAATAACGTTCAAATGAGCACAGGACACATAGAGCTTACGGTTACCAGATATTCATGTTTCAGGAAAACGGAAAACCTGCAACGTTAAGTCATATCGGACGCGGAATGAAATGATGTTTACATGAGTAAAGGGTACATCGAACCTACAGTTACCAGATATTCATGTTTCAGGAAAACGGAAAACCTGCAACGTTAAGACATATCGGACGCGGAATGAAATGATGTTCACATGAGTACAGGGTACATAGAGCTTACAGTTACCAGATGTTCATGTTTCAGGAAACAGAAAGCCTGCAACGTTAAGTCATATCGGACGGGGAATGAAATATGTTCAAATGAGTACATGGTACGTAGAGCTTACAGTTACCAGATATCCATGTTTCAGGATAACAGAAAAACCTGGAACGTTAAGTCATATCAGTCGAGGAGTGAAATGATGTTCACATGAGTACAGGGTACATAGAGCTTACAGGTAGCAGATATTCATTTCTCAGGATAAGAGAAATCCTGCAACGCTAAGTAATATCGGACGAAGAATGAAATAATGTTCAAATGAGTACAGGACATATAGAGCTTAGAGGTACCAGACATTCATCTTTCAGGATAAGAGAAAATCTCCAATGTAAATTCATATCGGATGAGAAATGAAATAATGTTCAAATAAGTACAGAATACATAGATCTTAGAATTACCAGACATTCATGTTTTACGATAAGGGAAAACCTCCATCGTTGGGTCATATTGGAACAAGTTTAATGGAGCTTCATCATAGTATATTACTTTCACTTCAAATTCAACTGTGGTCACTATATCATGATCTGCTTTAATTATTCACAAAATTTAACGATTAACAGCGTTATATGATAATGATAATATATACATACTAATTGAATACGTTACATTTATATAAGTGTTTGCAGACCTCTGTTCCGAAATACTTTAATTCTGATCGGACTATTTTGACATATATATGTAATAATGCTCCCACATATTATTTTTAGATTTCGCGCAAGTTTTTACGTAAAGCGTTAACACCATTGTCCTCACGTCTTAAAAAGGTACCTTAATAATTAAGACATATATAGATATGAAAAGCAATTAAGCTAGCGCGTCATCTGTAGCCTCCAACATGTACTTTGTGTTTCATGACACTTCCACTGCGTGTCGTTGTGGTCGTACATACTGATTATACACGCGCCCATTTGAACTGCAGGTGTGTACAGATTATAATTGTTCCATTCTCTGCTGATTGTATATGTTAATTTTGTTTGCGAGAACGTTTCTGTAAATAGCAATAATTATATCATATTTAACCTCGAAAATTGAGCGTGAATTTTTCAAAATTTTGGAATGATTCGAAGAGATATGAGTCCTGTGATGAGGTTTTGTGTGATCACATAGTCACCTAATATTCGGAATTTTAAGTTCACATAAAGAATAACAATCCTCATTAATATAGCACTCATTTCTGTAACTAGAATTATTTAATGTAATCTGTTTCATAAAGCAAAACTTTCCAACACTTACTTAGTGATATACCGGTTCGTTATAAACCATGCAACGCCCCAACCAGACATGCCTCTTTCAGGATAAGGGGAAACCTCCAAGGTTAAGTCATATCAGACGAGGAAAGAAATAATCTTTAAACGTGTAAAGGACAATTATAGCTTAGTGTTACCAGACATTCACCTTTCAGGATAAGAGAAAATCTCCATCGTTAAGTCATATCGTATGAGAAATGAAATAATCTTTAAATGTGTAAAGGACACATATAGCTTAGTGTTACCAGACATTCACCTTTCAGGGTAAGAGAAAATCACCATCGTTAAGTCTAATCGCACGAGGAATGAAATATGGTCAAATGAGTACAGGATACATAGAGCTTAGTGTTACCAGACATTCATCTTTCAGGGCAACACAAAATCTCCATTGCTAAATCATATCGGATGAGATATGAAATAATGTCCAAATGAGTACAGGGCACATAGAGCTTAGTGTTACCAGACATTTATCTTTCAGAGTAAGAGAAAAGCTACAAAGTTCAGTCTTATTGGACGAGGAATGAAAGAATTTTCAAATGAGTACAGGACACATAGAGCTTAGTGATACCAGACATTTATTTTTCAGCGTAAGAGAAAAGCTCCATCCCTAAGTCATATCGGAAGAGGAATGAAATAATGTTTAAATGAGTACAGGAAACATTGAGCTTAGAGTAAACAGACATTCATCTTTCAGGGTAAGAGAAAATATCCAACATAAAGTCATATCGGATGAGGAATGAAAGAATGTTCAAATGAGTGCAGGACACATAGAGCTTGGTGGTACCACCCATTCATCTTTCAGGATGAGAGAAGAGCTCCAACGTTAAGCCATATCGGACGAGGAATGAAATAATGTTAAAACGACTACAGGACACAGAGAGCTTGGTGTTACTAGACATTCATTTTAAGGACAAGGGAGAACCTCCATCGTTAATTCATATCGGACGAGGAATGAAATAATGTTCAAATGAGTACAGGACACATAGAGCTTAGAGTAAACAGACATTCATCTTTCAGGCTAAGAGCAAATATCCAACGTTTAGTCATATCGAACGAGGAACAAAATAACGTTCAAATGAGCACAGGACACATAGAGCTTACGGTTACCAGATATTCATGTTTCAGGAAAACGGAAAACCTGCAACGTTAAGTCATATCGGACGCGGAATGAAATGATGTTCACATGAGTACAAGGTACATAGAGCTTACAGTTACAAGATGTTCATGTTTCAGGAAACAGAAAGCCTGCAACGTTAAGTCATATCGGACGGGGAATGAAATATGTTCAAATGAGTACATGGTACGTAGAGCTTACAGTTACCAGATATCCATGTTTCAGGATAACAGAAAAACCTGCAACGTTAAGTCATATCGGTCGAGGAGTGAAATGATGTTCACATGAATACAGGGTACATAGAGCTTACAGGTAGCAGATATTCATTTTTCAGGATAAGAGAAATCCTGCAACGCTAAGTAATATCGGACGAAGAATGAAATGATGTTCAAATGAGTACTGGACATATAGAGCTTAGAGGTACCAGACATTCATCTTTCAGGATAAGAGAAAATCTCCAATGTAAATTCATATCGGATGAGAAATGAAATAGTGTTCAAATACGTACAGGATACATAGATCTTAGAATTACCAGACATTCATGTTTTACGATAAGGGAAAACCTCCATCGCTGGGTCATATTGGAACAAGTTTAATGGAGCTTCATCATAGCATATTACTTTCACTTCACATTCAACTGTGGTCACTATATCATGATCTGCTTTAATTATTCACAAAATTTAACGATTAACAGCGTTATAAGATAATGATAGTGTATACATACTAATTGAATACGTTACATCTATATAAGTGTTCGCAGACCTCCGTTCCGAAATACTTTAATTCTGATCGGACTATATTGACATATATGTGTAATAATGCTCCCACATATTATTTCCAGATTTCGCGCAAGTTTTTACGTAAAGCGTTAACACCATTGTCCTCACGTCTTAAAAAGGTACCTTAATAATTAAGACATATATAGATATGAAAAGCAATTAAGCTAGCGCGTCATCTGTAGCCTCCAACATGTACTTTGTGTTTCATGACACTTCCACTGCGTGTCGTTGTGGTCGTACATACTGATTATACACGCGCGCATTTGAGCTGCAGGTCTGTACAGATTATATTTGTTAACTTTCGCTTAAGCATTAAAATATCTTTTTTCTCTACCAGGAGCTTCCATAGTAGTTGGAGCAGGAATTACTTACCAGCCAAATGTGCAGGTCAGAGATTGTACCGCAAATACGTAGTTTGGAGGTTCTAAATCTAAGAGAAAGTGTTTTCTAAAGTATACAATTCCCAAATTAACACAATCATCATTTTAATGTAAAATAACGTATTAATTTCTCGCGTTCAACAAATCAAGGGTCGACAAATGTGTTAGAAAGTACTCCAAAATCATCGATGATATTCTATAACAATATTTATTAGAGTATTAGGGACAGCACACGAAATTTTTAGAAGTGCTGTTTCCGTGTAAATTCCTGCTAATACGAAATTACCATTGATTCACAGAGTGAATGGTACGGAACTCAACTATGACAAATATCTTTCTGAAATGTTTCCGTTAGTACTGATGTATTTTCCATACTCTGCTGATTGTATATTCCAATTTTGTTTGTGAGAATGTTTCTAGAAATAACAATAATTATATCATATTTAACGTCGAAAATTTACGCTGAATTTTTCAAGATTTTGGAATGATTTACTCTCTCTTCTTTATTCGAAGAGATATGTCACTTTTAGAGACGTTTTGTGCGGTCACATACTCACCTACCATTCGGAATTGTAAGTTCGCAGAAAGAATAACAATCCGCATTGATATAGCACTCATTGGTGTAACTAGAATAATTTAATAGAATCTGTTTCATAAAGCAAAATTTTCCAACACTTACTTAGTGATACACCGGTTCGTTATAAACAATGCAATGGCCCAACCAGACATTTCTCTTTCAGGATAAGGGGAAACCTCCAACGTTAAGTCATATCGGAAGAGGAATGAAATAATCTTTAAATGTGTAAAGGACACATATAGCTTAGTGTTACCAGACATTCACCTTTCAGGATAAGAGAAAATCACCCTAGTTAAGTCATATCGTACGAGGATTGAAATAATCTTTAAATGTGTAGGGAACACATATAGCTTAGTGTTACCAGACATTCACCTTTCAGGGTAAGAGAAAATCACCATCGTTAAGTCATATCGGACGAGGAATGAAATAATGTCCAAATGAGAACAGGGCACATAGAGCTTAGTGTAACCAGACATTCATCTTTCAGAGTAAGAGAAAGCTCCAAAGTTCAGTCATATCGGAAGAGGAATGAAAGAATTTTCAAATGAGTACAGGACACATAGAGCTTAGTGTTACCAGACATTAATTTTTCAGGGTAAGAGAAAGGCTCCATCCCTAAGTCATATCGGAAGAGGAATGACATAATGTTTAAATGAGTACAGGAAACATTGAGCTTAGGGTAAACAGACATTCATCTTTCAGGGTAAGAGAAAATATCCAACATAAAGTCATATCGGATGAGGAATGGAAGAATGTTCAAATGAGTGCAGGACACATAGAGCTTAGAGGTACCAGACATTCATCTATCAGGATAAGGGAACAGCTCCAACGTTAAGCCATATCGGACGAGGAATGAAATAATGTTAAAATGACTACCTGACACAGAGAGCCTGGTGTTAGTAGACATTCATTTTAAGGATAAGGGAGAAGCTCCATCGTTAATTCATATCGGACGAGGAAAGAAATGATGATCAAAGGGGTACAGGACAGATAGAGATTGCAGTTACCACATATTCAGGTTTCAGGATAACAGAATAACTGCAACGTTAAGTCATATCGGACGGGGAATGGAATGATGTTCACAAGGGTACAGGGTACATAGAGCTTACAGTTACCAGATATTCCTATTTCAGGATAACAGAAAAACTGCAACGTTAAGTATTATCGGACGAGGAATAAAATGATGTTCACATGAGTAAAGGGTACATCGAACTTACAGTTACCAGATATTCATGTTTCAGGAAAACGGAAAACCTGCAAAGTTAAGTCATATCGGACGGGGAATGGAATGATGTTCACATGGGTACAGCGTACATAGGGCTTACAGTTACGAGATATTCTTATTTCAGGATGACAGAAAACCTGCAACGTTAAGTCATATCGGACGAGGAATAAAATGATGTTCACATGAGTACAGGGTACATAGGGCTTACAGTTACCAGATATTCATGTTTCAGGAAAACAGAAAGCCCGCAACGTTAAGTGATATCGGACGAGGAGTGAAATGATGTTCACATGAGTACAGGGTCCATAGAGCTTACAGTTACCAGATATTCATGTTTCAGTATAACAGAAAACCTGCAACGCTAAGTCATATCGGACGAAGAATGAAATAGTGTTCAAATGAGTACAGGACACATAGAGCTTAGAGGTACCAGACATTCATCTATCAGGATAAGAGAAAATCTCCAATATAAATTCATATCGGATGAGAAATGAAATAATGTTCCAATAAGCACAGGATACATAGATCTTAGAATTACCAGACATTCATGTTTTACGAAAAAGGGAAAACCTCCATCGTTAGGTCATATTGGAACAAGTTTAATGGAGCTTCATCATAGCATATTACTTTTACTCCAAGTTCAATTATGGTCACTATATCATGAACTGCTTTAATTATTCACAAAAATTAACGATTAACAGCGCCATATAGTAATGATAGGATAAATACTAATTGAATACGTTTTATTTATATAAGTGTTCGCAGACCTCTGTTCCGAAATACTCTTAGTCTGATCCGACTATATTGACATATAGATATGTAATAATGCTCCCACTTATTATTTCCACATTTCGCTCGAGTCCTACGTGAAGTATAGACATCCCTGTCCTCACGTTTTTATCAGGTCCCTTAATAATTTAGACAACTTTATACATGAAAAGCAATTAAGCTATGGCGTCATCTTTAGCCTCCAACATGTACTTTGTGTTACACGACTATTCCACTGCGTGTCGCTGTGGTCGTGCCTACTGACTAAACACGCGCGCATTTGAACTGCAGGTCTGTACCGATTATAATTGTTCCATTCTCTGCTGATTGTATATGTTAATTTTGTTTGCGAGAACGTTTCTGTAAATAGCAATAATTATATCATATTTAACCTCGAAAATTGAGCCTGAATTTTTCAAAATTTTGGAATGATTCGAAGAGATATGAGTCCTGTAATGAGGTTTTGTGTGATCACATAGTCACCTAATATTAGGAATTTTAAGTTCACATATAGAATAACAATCCTAATTAATATAGCGCTCATTTCTGTAACTAGAATTATTTAATGTAATCTGTTTCATAAAGCAAAACTTTCCAACACTTACTTAGTGATACACCGGTTCGTTATAAACCATGCAACGGCCCAACCAGACATGCCTCTTTCAGGATAAGGGGAAACCTCCAAGGTTAAGTCATATCAGACGAGGAAAGAAATAATCTTTAAACGTGTAAAGGACAATTATAGCTTAGTGTTACCAGACATTCACCTTTCAGGATAAGAGAAAATCTCCATCGTTAAGTCATATCGTACGAGAAATAAAATAATCTTTAAATGTGTAAAGGACACATATAGCTTAGTGTTACCAGACATTCACCTTTCAGGGTAAGAGAAAATCACCATCGTTAAGTCTAATCCCACGAGGAATGAAATAATGCTCAAATGAGTATAGGATACATAGAGCTCAGTGTTACCAGACATTCATCTTTCAGGGCAACACAAAATATCCATTGCTAAATCATATCGGATGAGATATGAAATAATGTCCAAATGAGTACAGGGCACAGAGAGCTTAGTGTTACCAGACATTTATCTTTCAGAGTAAGAGAAAAGCTACAAAGTACAGTCTTATTGGACGAGGAATGAAAGAATTTTCAAATGAGTACAGGACACATAGAGCTTAGTGTTACCAGACATTTATTTTTCAGCGTAAGAGAAAAGCTCCATCCCTAAGTCATATCGGAAGAGGAATAAAATAATGTTTAAATGAGTACAGGACACCTAGAGATTAGGGTAAACAGACATTCATCTTTCAGGATAAGAGAAAATATCCAACATAAAGTCATATCGGACGAGGAATGAAAGAATTTTCAAATGCGTGCAGGACACATAGAGCTTAGTGGTACCACCCATTCATCTTTCAGGATGAGAGAAGAGCTCCAACGTTAAGCCATATCGGACGAGGAACGAAATAATGTTAAAACGACTACAGGACACAGAGAGCTTGGTGTTACTAGACATTCATTTTAAGGATAAGGGAGAACCTCCATCGTTAATTCATATCGGACGAGGAATGAAATAATGTTCAAATGAGTACAGGACACATAGAGCTTAGAGTAAACAGACATTCATCTTTCAGGCTAAGAGCAAATATCCAACGTTAAGTCATATCGAACGAGGAACAAAATATCGTTCATATGAGCACAGGACACATAGAGCTTACCGTTACCAGATATTCATGTTTCAGGAAAACGGAAAACCTGCAACGTTAAGTCATATCGGATGTGGAATGAAATGAAGTTCACATGAGTACAAGGTACATAGAGCTTACAGTTACCAGATGTTCATGTTTCAGGAAACAGAAAGCCTGCAACGTTAAGTCATATCGGACGGGGAATGAAATATGTTCAAATGAGTACATGGTACGTAGAGCTTACAGTTACCAGATATCCATGTTTCAGGATAACAGAAAAACCTGCAACGTTAAGTCATATCGGTCGAGGAGTGAAATGATGTTCACATGAGTACAGGGTACATAGAGCTTACAGGTAGCAGATATTCATTTTTCAGGATAAGAGAAATCCTGCAACGCTAAGTAATATCGGACGAAGAATGAAATAATGTTCAAATGAGTACAGGACATATAGAGCTTAGAGGTACCAGACATTCATCTTTCAGGATAAGAGAAAATCTCCAATGTAAATTCATATCGGATGAGAAATGAAATAATGTTCAAATAAGTACAGGATACATAGATCTTAGAATTACCAGACATTCATGTTTTACGATAAGGGAAAACCTCCATCGTTGGGTCATATTGGAACAAGTTTAATGGAGCTTCATCATAGCATATTACTTTCACTTCAAATTCAACTGTGGTCACTATATCATGATCTGCTTTAATTATTCACAAAATTTAACGATTAACAGCGTTATAAGATAATGATAGCATATACATACTAATTGAATACGTTAGATTTATATAAGTGTTTGCAGACCTCCGTTCCGAAATACTTTAATTCTGATCGGACTATTTTGACATATATATGTAATAATGCTCCCACATATTATTTTTAGATTTCGCGCAAGTTTTTACGTAAAGCGTTAACACCATTGTCCTCACGTCTTAAAAAGGTACCTTAATAATTAAGACATATATAGATATGAAAAGCAATTAAGCTAGCGCGTCATCTGTAGCCTCCAACATGTACTTTGTGTTTCATGACACTTCCACTGCGTGTCGTTGTGGTCGTACATACTGATTATACACGCGCCCATTTGAACTGCAGGTGTGTACAGATTATAATTGTTCCATTCTCTGCTGATTGTATATGTTAATTTTGTTTGCGAGAACGTTTCTGTAAATAGCAATAATTATATCATATTTAACCTCGAAAATTGAGCGTGAATTTTTCAAAATTTTGGAATGATTCGAAGAGATATGAGTCCTGTGATGAGGTTTTGTGTGATCACATAGTCACCTAATATTCGGAATTTTAAGTTCACATAAAGAATAACAATCCTCATTAATATAGCACTCATTTCTGTAACTAGAATTATTTAATGTAATCTGTTTCATAAAGCAAAACTTTCCAACACTTACTTAGTGATATACCGGTTCGTTATAAACCATGCAACGCCCCAACCAGACATGCCTCTTTCAGGATAAGGGGAAACCTCCAAGGTTAAGTCATATCAGACGAGGAAAGAAATAATCTTTAAACGTGTAAA
Source organism: Mantis religiosa (assembly GCA_030765055.1). Lineage (NCBI taxonomy): Eukaryota > Metazoa > Arthropoda > Insecta > Mantodea > Mantidae > Mantis > Mantis religiosa. The sequence continues at coordinate 416,082,630 of CM060950.1, forward strand.
GGACAATTATAGCTTAGTGTTACCAGACATTCACCTTTCAGGATAAGAGAAAATCTCCATCGTTAAGTCATATCGTATGAGAAATGAAATAATCTTTAAATGTGTAAAGGACACATATAGCTTAGTGTTACCAGACATTCACCTTTCAGGGTAAGAGAAAATCACCATCGTTAAGTCTAATCGCACGAGGAATGAAATATGGTCAAATGAGTACAGGATACATAGAGCTTAGTGTTACCAGACATTCATCTTTCAGGGCAACACAAAATCTCCATTGCTAAATCATATCGGATGAGATATGAAATAATGTCCAAATGAGTACAGGGCACATAGAGCTTAGTGTTACCAGACATTTATCTTTCAGAGTAAGAGAAAAGCTACAAAGTTCAGTCTTATTGGACGAGGAATGAAAGAATTTTCAAATGAGTACAGGACACATAGAGCTTAGTGATACCAGACATTTATTTTTCAGCGTAAGAGAAAAGCTCCATCCCTAAGTCATATCGGAAGAGGAATGAAATAATGTTTAAATGAGTACAGGAAACATTGAGCTTAGAGTAAACAGACATTCATCTTTCAGGGTAAGAGAAAATATCCAACATAAAGTCATATCGGATGAGGAATGAAAGAATGTTCAAATGAGTGCAGGACACATAGAGCTTGGTGGTACCACCCATTCATCTTTCAGGATGAGAGAAGAGCTCCAACGTTAAGCCATATCGGACGAGGAATGAAATAATGTTAAAACGACTACAGGACACAGAGAGCTTGGTGTTACTAGACATTCATTTTAAGGACAAGGGAGAACCTCCATCGTTAATTCATATCGGACGAGGAATGAAATAATGTTCAAATGAGTACAGGACACATAGAGCTTAGAGTAAACAGACATTCATCTTTCAGGCTAAGAGCAAATATCCAACGTTTAGTCATATCGAACGAGGAACAAAATAACGTTCAAATGAGCACAGGACACATAGAGCTTACGGTTACCAGATATTCATGTTTCAGGAAAACGGAAAACCTGCAACGTTAAGTCATATCGGACGCGGAATGAAATGATGTTCACATGAGTACAAGGTACATAGAGCTTACAGTTACAAGATGTTCATGTTTCAGGAAACAGAAAGCCTGCAACGTTAAGTCATATCGGACGGGGAATGAAATATGTTCAAATGAGTACATGGTACGTAGAGCTTACAGTTACCAGATATCCATGTTTCAGGATAACAGAAAAACCTGCAACGTTAAGTCATATCGGTCGAGGAGTGAAATGATGTTCACATGAATACAGGGTACATAGAGCTTACAGGTAGCAGATATTCATTTTTCAGGATAAGAGAAATCCTGCAACGCTAAGTAATATCGGACGAAGAATGAAATGATGTTCAAATGAGTACTGGACATATAGAGCTTAGAGGTACCAGACATTCATCTTTCAGGATAAGAGAAAATCTCCAATGTAAATTCATATCGGATGAGAAATGAAATAGTGTTCAAATACGTACAGGATACATAGATCTTAGAATTACCAGACATTCATGTTTTACGATAAGGGAAAACCTCCATCGCTGGGTCATATTGGAACAAGTTTAATGGAGCTTCATCATAGCATATTACTTTCACTTCAAATTCAACTGTGGTCACTATATCATGATCTGCTTTAATTATTCACAAAATTTAACGATTAACAGCGTTATAAGATAATGATAGTGTATACATACTAGTTGAATACGTTACATTTATATAAGTGTTCGCAGACCTCCGTTCCGAAATACTTTAATTCTGATCGGACTATATTGACATATATGTGTAATAATGCTCCCACATATTATTTCCAGATTTCGCGCAAGTTTTTACGTAAAGCGTTAACACCATTGTCCTCACGTCTTAAAAAGGTACCTTAATAATTAAGACATATATAGATATGAAAAGCAATTAAGCTAGCGCGTCATCTGTAGCCTCCAACATGTACTTTGTGTTTCATGACACTTCCACTGCGTGTCGTTGTGGTCGTACATACTGATTATACACGCGCGCATTTGAGCTGCAGGTCTGTACAGATTATATTTGTTAACTTTCGCTTAAGCACTAAAATATCTTTTTTCTCTACCAGGAGCTTCCATAGTAGTTGGAGCAGGAATTACTTACCAGCCAAATGTGCAGGTCAGAGATTGTACCGCAAATACGTAGTTTGGAGGTTCTAAATCTAAGAGAAAGTGTTTTCCAAAGTATACAATTCCCAAATTAACACAATCATCATTTTAATGTAAAATAACGTATTAATTTCTCGCGTTCAACAAATCAAGGGTCGACAAATGTGTTAGAAAGTACTCCAAAATCATCGATGATATTCTATAACAATATTTATTAGAGTATTAGGGACAGCACACGAAATTTTTAGAAGTGCTGTTTCAGTGTAAATTCCTGCTAATACGAAATTACCATTGATTCACAGAGTGAATGGTACGGAACTCAACTATGACAAATATCTTTCTGAAATGTTTCCGTTAGTACTGATGTATTTTCCATACTCTGCTGATTGTATATTCCAATTTTGTTTGTGAGAATGTTTCTAGAAATAACAATAATTATATCATATTTAACGTCGAAAATTTACGCTGAATTTTTCAAGATTTTGGAATGATTTACTCTCTCTTCTTTATTCGAAGAGATATGTCACTTTTAGAGACGTTTTGTGCGGTCACATACTCACCTACCATTCGGAATTGTAAGTTCGCAGAAAGAATAACAATCCGCATTGATATAGCACTCATTGGTATAACTAGAATAATTTAATAGAATCTGTTTCATAAAGCAAAATTTTCCAACACTTACTTAGTGATACACCGGTTCGTTATAAACAATGCAATGGCCCAACCAGACATTTCTCTTTCAGGATAAGTGGAAACCTCCAACGTTAAGTCATATCGGAAGAGGAATGAAATAATCTTTAAATGTGTAAAGAACACATATAGCTTAGTGTTACCAGACATTCACCTTTCAGGATAAGAGAAAATCACCCTAGTTAAGTCATATCGTACGAGGATTGAAATAATCTTTAAATGTGTAGGGAACACATATAGCTTAGTGTTACCAGACATTCACCTTTCAGGGTAAGAGAAAATCACCATCGTTAAGTCATATCGGACGAGGAATGAAATAATGTCCAAATGAGAACAGGGCACATAGAGCTTAGTGTAACCAGACATTCATCTTTCAGAGTAAGAGAAAGCTCCAAAGTTCAGTCATATCGGAAGAGGAATGAAAGAATTTTCAAATGAGTACAGGACACATAGAGCTTAGTGTTACCAGACATTAATTTTTCAGGGTAAGAGAAAGGCTCCATCCCTAAGTCATATCGGAAGAGGAATGACATAATGTTTAAATGAGTACAGGAAACATTGAGCTTAGGGTAAACAGACATTCATCTTTCAGGGTAAGAGAAAATATCCAACATAAAGTCATATCGGATGAGGAATGGAAGAATGTTCAAATGAGTGCAGGACACATAGAGCTTAGAGGTACCAGACATTCATCTATCAGGATAAGAGAACAGCTCCAACGTTAAGCCATATCGGACGAGGAATGAAATAATGTTAAAATGACTACCTGACACAGAGAGCCTGGTGTTAGTAGACATTCATTTTAAGGATAAGGGAGAAGCTCCATCGTTAATTCATATCGGACGAGGAAAGAAATGATGATCAAAGGGGTACAGGACACATAGAGATTGCAGTTACCACATATTCAGGTTTCAGGATAACAGAATAACTGCAACGTTAAGTCATATCGGACGGGGAATGGAATGATGTTCACAAGGGTACAGGGTACATAGAGCTTACAGTTACCAGATATTCCTATTTCAGGATAACAGAAAAACTGCAACGTTAAGTATTATCGGACGAGGAATAAAATGATGTTCACATGAGTAAAGGGTACATCGAACTTACAGTTACCAGATATTCATGTTTCAGGAAAACGGAAAACCTGCAAAGTTAAGTCATATCGGACGGGGAATGGAATGATGTTCACATGGGTACAGCGTACATAGGGCTTACAGTTACGAGATATTCTTATTTCAGGATGACAGAAAACCTGCAACGTTAAGTCATATCGGACGAGGAATAAAATGATGTTCACATGAGTACAGGGTACATAGGGCTTACAGTTACCAGATATTCATGTTTCAGGAAAACAGAAAGCCCGCAACGTTAAGTGATATCGGACGAGGAGTGAAATGATGTTCACATGAGTACAGGGTCCATAGAGCTTACAGTTACCAGATATTCATGTTTCAGTATAACAGAAAACCTGCAACGCTAAGTCATATCGGACGAAGAATGAAATAGTGTTCAAATGAGTACAGGACACATAGAGCTTAGAGGTACCAGACATTCATCTATCAGGATAAGAGAAAATCTCCAATATAAATTCATATCGGATGAGAAATGAAATAATGTTCCAATAAGCACAGGATACATAGATCTTAGAATTACCAGACATTCATGTTTTACGAAAAAGGGAAAACCTCCATCGTTAGGTCATATTGGAACAAGTTTAATGGAGCTTCATCATAGCATATTACTTTTACTCCAAGTTCAATTATGGTCACTATATCATGAACTGCTTTAATTATTCACAAAAATTAACGATTAACAGCGCCATATAGTAATGATAGTATAAATACTAATTGAATACGTTTTATTTATATAAGTGTTCGCAGACCTCTGTTCCGAAATACTCTTAGTCTGATCCGACTATATTGACATATAGATATGTAATAATGCTCCCACTTATTATTTCCACATTTCGCTCGAGTCCTACGTGAAGTATAGACATCCCTGTCCTCACGTTTTTATCAGGTCCCTTAATAATTTAGACAACTTTATACATGAAAAGCAATTAAGCTATGGCGTCATCTTTAGCCTCCAACATGTACTTTGTGTTACACGACACTTCCACTGCGTGTCGCTGTGGTCGTGCCTACTGACTAAACACGCGCGCATTTGAACTGCAGGTCTGTACCGATTATAATTGTTCCATTCTCTGCTGATTGTATATGTTAATTTTGTTTGCGAGAACGTTTCTGTAAATAGCAATAATTATATCATATTTAACCTCGAAAATTGAGCCTGAATTTTTCAAAATTTTGGAATGATTCGAAGAGATATGAGTCCTGTAATGAGGTTTTGTGTGATCACATAGTCACCTAATATTAGGAATTTTAAGTTCACATATAGAATAACAATCCTAATTAATATAGCGCTCATTTCTGTAACTAGAATTATTTAATGTAATCTGTTTCATAAAGCAAAACTTTCCAACACTTACTTAGTGATACACCGGTTCGTTATAAACCATGCAACGGCCCAACCAGACATGCCTCTTTCAGGATAAGGGGAAACCTCCAAGGTTAAGTCATATCAGACGAGGAAAGAAATAATCTTTAAACGTGTAAAGGACAATTATAGCTTAGTGTTACCAGACATTCACCTTTCAGGATAAGAGAAAATCTCCATCGTTAAGTCATATCGTACGAGAAATGAAATAATCTTTAAATGTGTAAAGGACACATATAGCTTAGTGTTACCAGACATTCACCTTTCAGGGTAAGAGAAAATCACCATCGTTAAGTCTAATCCCACGAGGAATGAAATAATGCTCAAATGAGTATAGGATACATAGAGCTCAGTGTTACCAGACATTCATCTTTCAGGGCAACACAAAATATCCATTGCTAAATCATATCGGATGAGATATGAAATAATGTCCAAATGAGTACAGGGCACAGAGAGCTTAGTGTTACCAGACATTTATCTTTCAGAGTAAGAGAAAAGCTACAAAGTACAGTCTTATTGGACGAGGAATGAAAGAATTTTCAAATGAGTACAGGACACATAGAGCTTAGTGTTACCAGACATTTATTTTTCAGCGTAAGAGAAAAGCTCCATCCCTAAGTCATATCGGAAGAGGAATAAAATAATGTTTAAATGAGTACAGGACACCTAGAGATTAGGGTAAACAGACATTCATCTTTCAGGATAAGAGAAAATATCCAACATAAAGTCATATCGGACGAGGAATGAAAGAATTTTCAAATGCGTACAGGACACATAGAGCTTAGTGGTACCACCCATTCATCTTTCAGGATGAGAGAAGAGCTCCAACGTTAAGCCATATCGGACGAGGAACGAAATAATGTTAAAACGACTACAGGACACAGAGAGCTTGGTGTTACTAGACATTCATTTTAAGGATAAGGGAGAACCTCCATCGTTAATTCATATCGGACGAGGAATGAAATAATGTTCAAATGAGTACAGGACACATAGAGCTTAGAGTAAACAGACATTCATCTTTCAGGCTAAGAGCAAATATCCAACGTTAAGTCATATCGAACGAGGAACAAAATAACGTTCATATGAGCACAGGACACATAGAGCTTACCGTTACCAGATATTCATGTTTCAGGAAAACGGAAAACCTGCAACGTTAAGTCATATCGGATGTGGAATGAAATGAAGTTCACATGAGTACAAGGTACATAGAGCTTACAGTTACCAGATGTTCATGTTTCAGGAAACAGAAAGCCTGCAACGTTAAGTCATATCGGACGGGGAATGAAATATGTTCAAATGAGTACATGGTACGTAGAGCTTACAGTTACCAGATATCCATGTTTCAGGATAACAGAAAAACCTGCAACGTTAAGTCATATCGGTCGAGGAGTGAAATGATGTTCACATGAGTACAGGGTACATAGAGCTTACAGGTAGCAGATATTCATTTTTCAGGATAAGAGAAATCCTGCAACGCTAAGTAATATCGGACGAAGAATGAAATAATGTTCAAATGAGTACAGGACATATAGAGCTTAGAGGTACCAGACATTCATCTTTCAGGATAAGAGAAAATCTCCAATGTAAATTCATATCGGATGAGAAATGAAATAATGTTCAAATAAGTACAGGATACATAGATCTTAGAATTACCAGACATTCATGTTTTACGATAAGGGAAAACCTCCATCGTTGGGTCATATTGGAACAAGTTTAATGGAGCTTCATCATAGCATATTACTTTCACTTCAAATTCAACTGTGGTCACTATATCATGATCTGCTTTAATTATTCACAAAATTTAACGATTAACAGCGTTATAAGATAATGATAGCATATACATACTAATTGAATACGTTAGATTTATATAAGTGTTTGCAGACCTCCGTTCCGAAATACTTTAATTCTGATCGGACTATTTTGACATATATATGTAATAATGCTCCCACATATTATTTTTAGATTTCGCGCAAGTTTTTACGTAAAGCGTTAACACCATTGTCCTCACGTCTTAAAAAGGTACCTTAATAATTAAGACATATATAGATATGAAAAGCAATTAAGCTAGCGCGTCATCTGTAGCCTCCAACATGTACTTTGTGTTTCATGACACTTCCACTGCGTGTCGTTGTGGTCGTACATACTGATTATACACGCGCCCATTTGAACTGCAGGTGTGTACAGATTATAATTGTTCCATTCTCTGCTGATTGTATATGTTAATTTTGTTTGCGAGAACGTTTCTGTAAATAGCAATAATTATATCATATTTAACCTCGAAAATTGAGCGTGAATTTTTCAAAATTTTGGAATGATTCGAAGAGATATGAGTCCTGTGATGAGGTTTTGTGTGATCACATAGTCACCTAATATTCGGAATTTTAAGTTCACATAAAGAATAACAATCCTCATTAATATAGCACTCATTTCTGTAACTAGAATTATTTAATGTAATCTGTTTCATAAAGCAAAACTTTCCAACACTTACTTAGTGATATACCGGTTCGTTATAAACCATGCAACGCCCCAACCAGACATGCCTCTTTCAGGATAAGGGGAAACCTCCAAGGTTAAGTCATATCAGACGAGGAAAGAAATAATCTTTAAACGTGTAAAGGACAATTATAGCTTAGTGTTACCAGACATTCACCTTTCAGGATAAGAGAAAATCTCCATCGTTAAGTCATATCGTATGAGAAATGAAATAATCTTTAAATGTGTAAAGGACACATATAGCTTAGTGTTACCAGACATTCACCTTTCAGGGTAAGAGAAAATCACCATCGTTAAGTCTAATCGCACGAGGAATGAAATATGGTCAAATGAGTACAGGATACATAGAGCTTAGTGTTACCAGACATTCATCTTTCAGGGCAACACAAAATCTCCATTGCTAAATCATATCGGATGAGATATGAAATAATGTCCAAATGAGTACAGGGCACATAGAGCTTAGTGTTACCAGACATTTATCTTTCAGAGTAAGAGAAAAGCTACAAAGTTCAGTCTTATTGGACGAGGAATGAAAGAATTTTCAAATGAGTACAGGACACATAGAGCTTAGTGATACCAGACATTTATTTTTCAGCGTAAGAGAAAAGCTCCATCCCTAAGTCATATCGGAAGAGGAATGAAATAATGTTTAAATGAGTACAGGAAACATTGAGCTTAGAGTAAACAGACATTCATCTTTCAGGGTAAGAGAAAATATCCAACATAAAGTCATATCGGATGAGGAATGAAAGAATGTTCAAATGAGTGCAGGACACATAGAGCTTGGTGGTACCACCCATTCATCTTTCAGGATGAGAGAAGAGCTCCAACGTTAAGCCATATCGGACGAGGAATGAAATAATGTTAAAACGACTACAGGACACAGAGAGCTTGGTGTTACTAGACATTCATTTTAAGGACAAGGGAGAACCTCCATCGTTAATTCATATCGGACGAGGAATGAAATAATGTTCAAATGAGTACAGGACACATAGAGCTTAGAGTAAACAGACATTCATCTTTCAGGCTAAGAGCAAATATCCAACGTTTAGTCATATCGAACGAGGAACAAAATAACGTTCAAATGAGCACAGGACACATAGAGCTTACGGTTACCAGATATTCATGTTTCAGGAAAACGGAAAACCTGCAACGTTAAGTCATATCGGACGCGGAATGAAATGATGTTCACATGAGTACAAGGTACATAGAGCTTACAGTTACAAGATGTTCATGTTTCAGGAAACAGAAAGCCTGCAACGTTAAGTCATATCGGACGGGGAATGAAATATGTTCAAATGAGTACATGGTACGTAGAGCTTACAGTTACCAGATATCCATGTTTCAGGATAACAGAAAAACCTGCAACGTTAAGTCATATCGGTCGAGGAGTGAAATGATGTTCACATGAATACAGGGTACATAGAGCTTACAGGTAGCAGATATTCATTTTTCAGGATAAGAGAAATCCTGCAACGCTAAGTAATATCGGACGAAGAATGAAATGATGTTCAAATGAGTACTGGACATATAGAGCTTAGAGGTACCAGACATTCATCTTTCAGGATAAGAGAAAATCTCCAATGTAAATTCATATCGGATGAGAAATGAAATAGTGTTCAAATACGTACAGGATACATAGATCTTAGAATTACCAGACATTCATGTTTTACGATAAGGGAAAACCTCCATCGCTGGGTCATATTGGAACAAGTTTAATGGAGCTTCATCATAGCATATTACTTTCACTTCACATTCAACTGTGGTCACTATATCATGATCTGCTTTAATTATTCACAAAATTTAACGATTAACAGCGTTATAAGATAATGATAGTGTATACATACTAATTGAATACGTTACATTTATATAAGTTTTCGCAGACCTCCGTTCCGAAATACTTTAATTCTGATCGGACTATATTGACATATATGTGTAATAATGCTCCCACATATTATTTCCAGATTTCGCGCAAGTTTTTACGTAAAGCGTTAACACCATTGTCCTCACGTCTTAAAAAGGTACCTTAATAATTAAGACATATATAGATATGAAAAGCAATTAAGCTAGCGCGTCATCTGTAGCCTCCAACATGTACTTTGTGTTTCATGACACTTCCACTGCGTGTCGTTGTGGTCGTACATACTGATTATACACGCGCGCATTTGAGCTGCAGGTCTGTACAGATTATATTTGTTAACTTTCGCTTAAGCATTAAAATATCTTTTTTCTCTACCAGGAGCTTCCATAGTAGTTGGAGCAGGAATTACTTACCAGCCAAATGTGCAGGTCAGAGATTGTACCGCAAATACGTAGTTTGGAGGTTCTAAATCTAAGAGAAAGTGTTTTCCAAAGTATACAATTCCCAAATTAACACAATCATCATTTTAATGTAAAATAACGTATTAATTTCTCGCGTTCAACAAATCAAGGGTCGACAAATGTGTTAGAAAGTACTCCAAAATCATCGATGATATTCTATAACAATATTTATTAGAGTATTAGGGACAGCACACAAAATTTTTAGAAGTGCTGTTTCAGTGTAAATTCCTGCTAATACGAAATTACCATTGATTCACAGAGTGAATGGTACGGAACTCAACTATGACAAATATCTTTCTGAAATGTTTCCGTTAGTACTGATGTATTTTCCATACTCTGCTGATTGTATATTCCAATTTTGTTTGTGAGAATGTTTCTAGAAATAACAATAATTATATCATATTTAACGTCGAAAATTTACGCTGAATTTTTCAAGATTTTGGAATGATTTACTCTCTCTTCTTTATTCGAAGAGATATGTCACTTTTAGAGACGTTTTGTGCGGTCACATACTCACCTACCATTCGGATTTGTAAGTTCGCAGAAAGAATAACAATCCGCATTGATATAGCACTCATTGGTGTAACTAGAATAATTTAATAGAATCTGTTTCATAAAGCAAAATTTTCCAACACTTACTTAGTGATACACCGGTTCGTTATAAACAATGCAATGGCCCAACCAGACATTTCTCTTTCAGGATAAGTGGAAACCTCCAACGTTAAGTCATATCGGAAGAGGAATGAAATAATCTTTAAATGTGTAAAGAACACATATAGCTTAGTGTTACCAGACATTCACCTTTCAGGATAAGAGAAAATCACCCTAGTTAAGTCATATCGTACGAGGATTGAAATAATCTTTAAATGTGTAGGGAACACATATAGCTTAGTGTTACCAGACATTCACCTTTCAGGGTAAGAGAAAATCACCATCGTTAAGTCATATCGGACGAGGAATGAAATAATGTCCAAATGAGAACAGGGCACATAGAGCTTAGTGTAACCAGACATTCATCTTTCAGAGTAAGAGAAAGCTCCAAAGTTCAGTCATATCGGAAGAGGAATGAAAGAATTTTCAAATGAGTACAAGACACATAGAGCTTAGTGTTACCAGACATTAATTTTTCAGGGTAAGAGAAAGGCTCCATCCCTAAGTCATATCGGAAGAGGAATGACATAATGTTTAAATGAGTACAGGAAACATTGAGCTTAGGGTAAACAGACATTCATCTTTCAGGGTAAGAGAAAATATCCAACATAAAGTCATATCGGATGAGGAATGGAAGAATGTTCAAATGAGTGCAGGACACATAGAGCTTAGAGGTACCAGACATTCATCTATCAGGATAAGAGAACAGCTCCAACGTTAAGCCATATCGGACGAGGAATGAAATAATGTTAAAATGACTACCTGACACAGAGAGCCTGGTGTTAGTAGACATTCATTTTAAGGATAAGGGAGAAGCTCCATCGTTAATTCATATCGGACGAGGAAAGAAATGATGATCAAAGGGGTACAGGACACATAGAGATTGCAGTTACCACATATTCAGGTTTCAGGATAACAGAATAACTGCAACGTTAAGTCATATCGGACGGGGAATGGAATGATGTTCACAAGGGTACAGGGTACATAGAGCTTACAGTTACCAGATATTCATATTTCAGGATAACAGAAAAACTGCAACGTTAAGTATTATCGGACGAGGAATAAAATGATGTTCACATGAGTAAAGGGTACATCGAACTTACAGTTACCAGATATTCATGTTTCAGGAAAACGGAAAACCTGCAAAGTTAAGTCATATCGGACGGGGAATGGAATGATGTTCACATGGGTACAGCGTACATAGGGCTTACAGTTACGAGATATTCTTATTTCAGGATGACAGAAAACCTGCAACGTTAAGTCATATCGGACGAGGAATAAAATGATGTTCACATGAGTACAGGGTACATAGGGCTTACAGTTACCAGATATTCATGTTTCAGGAAAACAGAAAGCCCGCAACGTTAAGTGATATCGGACGAGGAGTGAAATGATGTTCACATGAGTACAGGGTCCATAGAGCTTACAGTTACCAGATATTCATGTTTCAGTATAACAGAAAACCTGCAACGCTAAGTCATATCGGACGAAGAATGAAATAGTGTTCAAATGAGTACAGGACACATAGAGCTTAGAGGTACCAGACATTCATCTATCAGGATAAGAGAAAATCTCCAATATAAATTCATATCGGATGAGAAATGAAATAATGTTCCAATAAGCACAGGATACATAGATCTTAGAATTACCAGACATTCATGTTTTACGAAAAAGGGAAAACCTCCATCGTTAGGTCATATTGGAACAAGTTTAATGGAGCTTCATCATAGCATATTACTTTTACTCCAAGTTCAATTATGGTCACTATATCATGAACTGCTTTAATTATTCACAAAAATTAACGATTAACAGCGCCATATAGTAATGATAGTATAAATACTAATTGAATACGTTTTATTTATATAAGTGTTCGCAGACCTCTGTTCCGAAATACTCTTAGTCTGATCCGACTATATTGACATATAGATATGTAATAATGCTCCCACTTATTATTTCCACATTTCGCTCGAGTCCTACGTGAAGTATAGACATCCCTGTCCTCACGTTTTTATCAGGTCCCTTAATAATTTAGACAACTTTATACATGAAAAGCAATTAAGCTATGGCGTCATCTTTAGCCTCCAACATGTACTTTGTGTTACACGACACTTCCACTGCGTGTCGCTGTGGTCGTGCCTACTGACTAAACACGCGCGCATTTGAACTGCAGGTCTGTACCGATTATAATTGTTCCATTCTCTGCTGATTGTATATGTTAATTTTGTTTGCGAGAACGTTTCTGTAAATAGCAATAATTATATCATATTTAACCTCGAAAATTGAGCCTGAATTTTTCAAAATTTTGGAATGATTCGAAGAGATATGAGTCCTGTAATGAGGTTTTGTGTGATCACATAGTCACCTAATATTAGGAATTTTAAGTTCACATATAGAATAACAATCCTAATTAATATAGCGCTCATTTCTGTAACTAGAATTATTTAATGTAATCTGTTTCATAAAGCAAAACTTTCCAACACTTACTTAGTGATACACCGGTTCGTTATAAACCATGCAACGGCCCAACCAGACATGCCTCTTTCAGGATAAGGGGAAACCTCCAAGGTTAAGTCATATCAGACGAGGAAAGAAATAATCTTTAAACGTGTAAAGGACAATTATAGCTTAGTGTTACCAGACATTCACCTTTCAGGATAAGAGAAAATCTCCATCGTTAAGTCATATCGTACGAGAAATGAAATAATCTTTAAATGTGTAAAGGACACATATAGCTTAGTGTTACCAGACATTCACCTTTCAGGGTAAGAGAAAATCACCATCGTTAAGTCTAATCCCACGAGGAATGAAATAATGCTCAAATGAGTATAGGATACATAGAGCTCAGTGTTACCAGACATTCATCTTTCAGGGCAACACAAAATATCCATTGCTAAATCATATCGGATGAGATATGAAATAATGTCCAAATGAGTACAGGGCACAGAGAGCTTAGTGTTACCAGACATTTATCTTTCAGAGTAAGAGAAAAGCTACAAAGTACAGTCTTATTGGACGAGGAATGAAAGAATTTTCAAATGAGTACAGGACACATAGAGCTTAGTGTTACCAGACATTTATTTTTCAGCGTAAGAGAAAAGCTCCATCCCTAAGTCATATCGGAAGAGGAATAAAATAATGTTTAAATGAGTACAGGACACCTAGAGATTAGGGTAAACAGACATTCATCTTTCAGGATAAGAGAAAATATCCAACATAAAGTCATATCGGACGAGGAATGAAAGAATTTTCAAATGCGTGCAGGACACATAGAGCTTAGTGGTACCACCCATTCATCTTTCAGGATGAGAGAAGAGCTCCAACGTTAAGCCATATCGGACGAGGAACGAAATAATGTTAAAACGACTACAGGACACAGAGAGCTTGGTGTTACTAGACATTCATTTTAAGGATAAGGGAGAACCTCCATCGTTAATTCATATCGGACGAGGAATGAAATAATGTTCAAATGAGTACAGGACACATAGAGCTTAGAGTAAACAGACATTCATCTTTCAGGCTAAGAGCAAATATCCAACGTTAAGTCATATCGAACGAGGAACAAAATAACGTTCATATGAGCACAGGACACATAGAGCTTACCGTTACCAGATATTCATGTTTCAGGAAAACGGAAAACCTGCAACGTTAAGTCATATCGGATGTGGAATGAAATGAAGTTCACATGAGTACAAGGTACATAGAGCTTACAGTTACCAGATGTTCATGTTTCAGGAAACAGAAAGCCTGCAACGTTAAGTCATATCGGACGGGGAATGAAATATGTTCAAATGAGTACATGGTACGTAGAGCTTACAGTTACCAGATATCCATGTTTCAGGATAACAGAAAAACCTGCAACGTTAAGTCATATCGGTCGAGGAGTGAAATGATGTTCACATGAGTACAGGGTACATAGAGCTTACAGGTAGCAGATATTCATTTTTCAGGATAAGAGAAATCCTGCAACGCTAAGTAATATCGGACGAAGAATGAAATAATGTTCAAATGAGTACAGGACATATAGAGCTTAGAGGTACCAGACATTCATCTTTCAGGATAAGAGAAAATCTCCAATGTAAATTCATATCGGATGAGAAATGAAATAATGTTCAAATAAGTACAGGATACATAGATCTTAGAATTACCAGACATTCATGTTTTACGATAAGGGAAAACCTCCATCGTTGGGTCATATTGGAACAAGTTTAATGGAGCTTCATCATAGCATATTACTTTCACTTCAAATTCAACTGTGGTCACTATATCATGATCTGCTTTAATTATTCACAAAATTTAACGATTAACAGCGTGATAAGATAATGATAGCATATACATACTAATTGAATACGTTAGATTTATATAAGTGTTTGCAGACCTCCGTTCCGAAATACTTTAATTCTGATCGGACTATTTTGACATATATATGTAATAATGCTCCCACATATTATTTTTAGATTTCGCGCAAGTTTTTACGTAAAGCGTTAACACCATTGTCCTCACGTCTTAAAAAGGTACCTTAATAATTAAGACATATATAGATATGAAAAGCAATTAAGCTAGCGCGTCATCTGTAGCCTCCAACATGTACTTTGTGTTTCATGACACTTCCACTGCGTGTCGTTGTGGTCGTACATACTGATTATACACGCGCCCATTTGAACTGCAGGTGTGTACAGATTATAATTGTTCCATTCTCTGCTGATTGTATATGTTAATTTTGTTTGCGAGAACGTTTCTGTAAATAGCAATAATTATATCATATTTAACCTCGAAAATTGAGCGTGAATTTTTCAAAATTTTGGAATGATTCGAAGAGATATGAGTCCTGTGATGAGGTTTTGTGTGATCACATAGTCACCTAATATTCGGAATTTTAAGTTCACATAAAGAATAACAATCCTCATTAATATAGCACTCATTTCTGTAACTAGAATTATTTAATGTAATCTGTTTCATAAAGCAAAACTTTCCAACACTTACTTAGTGATATACCGGTTCGTTATAAACCATGCAACGCCCCAACCAGACATGCCTCTTTCAGGATAAGGGGAAACCTCCAAGGTTAAGTCATATCAGACGAGGAAAGAAATAATCTTTAAACGTGTAAAGGACAATTATAGCTTAGTGTTACCAGACATTCACCTTTCAGGATAAGAGAAAATCTCCATCGTTAAGTCATATCGTATGAGAAATGAAATAATCTTTAAATGTGTAAAGGACACATATAGCTTAGTGTTACCAGACATTCACCTTTCAGGGTAAGAGAAAATCACCATCGTTAAGTCTAATCGCACGAGGAATGAAATATGGTCAAATGAGTACAGGATACATAGAGCTTAGTGTTACCAGACATTCATCTTTCAGGGCAACACAAAATCTCCATTGCTAAATCATATCGGATGAGATATGAAATAATGTCCAAATGAGTACAGGGCACATAGAGCTTAGTGTTACCAGACATTTATCTTTCAGAGTAAGAGAAAAGCTACAAAGTTCAGTCTTATTGGACGAGGAATGAAAGAATTTTCAAATGAGTACAGGACACATAGAGCTTAGTGATACCAGACATTTATTTTTCAGCGTAAGAGAAAAGCTCCATCCCTAAGTCATATCGGAAGAGGAATGAAATAATGTTTAAATGAGTACAGGAAACATTGAGCTTAGAGTAAACAGACATTCATCTTTCAGGGTAAGAGAAAATATCCAACATAAAGTCATATCGGATGAGGAATGAAAGAATGTTCAAATGAGTGCAGGACACATAGAGCTTGGTGGTACCACCCATTCATCTTTCAGGATGAGAGAAGAGCTCCAACGTTAAGCCATATCGGACGAGGAATGAAATAATGTTAAAACGACTACAGGACACAGAGAGCTTGGTGTTACTAGACATTCATTTTAAGGATAAGGGAGAACCTCCATCGTTAATTCATATCGGACGAGGAATGAAATAATGTTCAAATGAGTACAGGACACATAGAGCTTAGAGTAAACAGACATTCATCTTTCAGGCTAAGAGCAAATATCCAACGTTTAGTCATATCGAACGAGGAACAAAATAACGTTCAAATGAGCACAGGACACATAGAGCTTACGGTTACCAGATATTCATGTTTCAGGAAAACGGAAAACCTGCAACGTTAAGTCATATCGGACGCGGAATGAAATGATGTTCACATGAGTACAAGGTACATAGAGCTTACAGTTACCAGATGTTCATGTTTCAGGAAACAGAAAGCCTGCAACGTTAAGTCATATCGGACGGGGAATGAAATATGTTCAAATGAGTACATGGTACGTAGAGCTTACAGTTACCAGATATCCATGTTTCAGGATAACAGAAAAACCTGCAACGTTAAGTCATATCGGTCGAGGAGTGAAATGATGTTCACATGAATACAGGGTACATAGAGCTTACAGGTAGCAGATATTCATTTTTCAGGATAAGAGAAATCCTGCAACGCTAAGTAATATCGGACGAAGAATGAAATGATGTTCAAATGAGTACTGGACATATAGAGCTTAGAGGTACCAGACATTCATCTTTCAGGATAAGAGAAAATCTCCAATGTAAATTCATATCGGATGAGAAATGAAATAGTGTTCAAATACGTACAGGATACATAGATCTTAGAATTACCAGACATTCATGTTTTACGATAAGGGAAAACCTCCATCGCTGGGTCATATTGGAACAAGTTTAATGGAGCTTCATCATAGCATATTACTTTCACTTCACATTCAACTGTGGTCACTATATCATGATCTGCTTAATTGAATACGTTACATTTATATAAGTGTTCGCAGACCTCCGTTCCGAAATACTTTAATTCTGATCGGACTATATTGACATATATGTGTAATAATGCTCCCACATATTATTTTTAGATTTCGCGCAAGTTTTTACGTAAAGCGTTAACACCATTGTCCTCACGTCTTAAAAAGGTACCTTAATAATTAAGACATATATAGATATGAAAAGCAATTAAGCTAGCGCGTCATCTGTAGCCTCCAACATGTACTTTGTGTTTCATGACACTTCCACTGCGTGTCGTTGTGGTCGTACATACTGATTATACACGCGCGCATTTGAGCTGCAGGTCTGTACAGATTATATTTGTTAACTTTCGCTTAAGCATTAAAATATCTTTTTTCTCTACCAGGAGCTTCCATAGTAGTTGGAGCAGGAATTACTTACCAGCCAAATGTGCAGGTCAGAGATTGTACCGCAAATACGTAGTTTGGAGGTTCTAAATCTAAGAGAAAGTGTTTTCCAAAGTATACAATTCCCAAATTAACACAATCATCATTTTAATGTAAAATAACGTATTAACTTTCTCGCGTTCAACAAATCAAGGGTCGACAAATGTGTTAGAAAGTACTCCAAAATCATCGATGATATTCTATAACAATATTTATTAGAGTATTAGGGACAGCACACGAAATTTTTAGAAGTGCTGTTTCCATGTAAATTCCTGCTAATACGAAATTACCATTGAGTCACAGAGTGAATGGTACGGAACTCAACTATGACAAATATCTTTCTGAAATGTTTCCGTTAGTACTGATGTATTTTCCATACTCTGCTGATTGTATATTCCAATTTTGTTTGTGAGAATGTTTCTAGAAATAACAATAATTATATCATATTTAACGTCGAAAATTTACGCTGAATTTTTCAAGATTTTGGAATGATTTACTCTCTCTTCTTTATTCGAAGAGATATGTCACTTTTAAAGACGTTTTGTGCGGTCACATACTCACCTACCATTCGGAATTGTAAGTTCGCAGAAAGAATAACAATCCGCATTGATATAGCACTCATTGGTGTAACTAGAATAATTTAATAGAATCTGTTTCATAAAGCAAAATTTTCCAACACTTACTTAGTGATACACCGGTTCGTTATAAACAATGCAATGGCCCAACCAGACATTTCTCTTTCAGGATAAGGGGAAACCTCCAACGTTAAGTCATATCGGAAGAGGAATGAAATAATCTTTAAATGTGTAAAGGACACATATAGCTTAGTGTTACCAGACATTCACCTTTCAGGATAAGAGAAAATCACCCTAGTTAAGTCATATCGTACGAGGATTGAAATAATCTTTAAATGTGTAGGGAACACATATAGCTTAGTGTTACCAGACATTCACCTTTCAGGGTAAGAGAAAATCCCATCGTTAAGTCATATCGGACGAGGAATGAAATAATGTCCAAATGAGTACAGGGCACATAGAGCTTAGTGTAACCAGACATTCATCTTTCAGAGTAAGAGAAAGCTCCAAAGTTCAGTCATATCGGAAGAGGAATGAAGGAATTTTCAAATGAGTACAGGACACATAGAGCTTAGTGTTACCAGACATTAATTTTTCAGGGTAAGAGAAAGGCTCCATCCCTAAGTCATATCGGAAGAGGAATGACATAATGTTTAAATGAGTACAGGAAACATTGAGCTTAGGGTAAACAGACATTCATCTTTCAGGGTAAGAGAAAATATCCAACATAAAGTCATATCGGATGAGGAATGGAAGAATGTTCAAATGAGTGCAGGACACATAGAGCTTAGAGGTACCAGACATTCATCTATCAGGATAAGAGAACAGCTACAACGTTAAGCCATATCGGACGAGGAATGAAATAATGTTAAAATGACTACCTGACACAGAGAGCCTGGTGTTAGTAGACATTCATTTTAAGGATAAGGGAGAAGCTCCATCGTTAGTTCATATCGGACGAGGAAAGAAATGATGATCAAATGGGTACAGGACACATAGAGATTGCAGTTACCACATATTCAGGTTTCAGGATAACAGAATAACTGCAACGTTAAGTCATATCGGACGGGGAATGGAATGATGTTCACAAGGGTACAGGGTACATAGAGCTTACAGTTACCAGATATTCATATTTCAGGATAACAGAAAAACTGCAACGGTAAGTATTATCGGACGAGGAATAAAATGATGTTCACATGAGTAAAGGGTACATCGAACTTACAGTTACCAGATATTCATGTTTCAGGAAAACGGAAAACCTGCAAAGTTAAGTCATATCGGACGGGGAATGGAATGATGTTCACATGGGTACAGCGTACATAGGGCTTACAGTTACGAGATATTCTTATTTCAGGATGACAGAAAACCTGCAACGTTAAGTCATATCGGACGAGGAATAAAATGATGTTCACATGAGTACAGGGTACATAGGGCTTACAGTTACCAGATATTCATATTTCAGGAAAACAGAAAGCCCGCAACGTTAAGTGATATCGGACGAGGAGTGAAATGATGTTCACATGAGTACAGGGTCCATAGAGCTTACAGTTACCAGATATTCATGTTTCAGTATAACAGAAAACCTGCAACGCTAAGTCATATCGGACGAAGAATGAAATAGTGTTCAAATGAGTACAGGACACATAGAGCTTAGAGGTACCAGACATTCATCTATCAGGATAAGAGAAAATCTCCAATATAAATTCATATCGGATGAGAACTGAAATAATGTTCCAATAAGCACAGGATACATAGATCTTAGAATTACCAGACATTCATGTTTTACGAAAAAGGGAAAACCTCCATCGTTAGGTCATATTGGAACAAGTTTAATGGAGCTTCATCATAGCATATTACTTTTACTCCAAGTTCAATTATGGTCACTATATCATGAACTGCTTTAATTATTCACAAAAATTAACGATTAACAGCGCCATATAGTAATGATAGTATAAATACTAATTGAATACGTTTTATTTATATAAGTGTTCGCAGACCTCTGTTCCGAAATACTCTTAGTCTGATGCGACTATATTGACATATAGATATGTAATAATGCTCCCACTTATTATTTCCACATTTCGCTCGAGTCTTACGTGAAGTATAGACATCCCTGTCCTCACGTTTTTATCAGGTCCCTTAATAATTTAGACAACTTTATACATGAAAAGCAATTAAGCTATGGCGTCATCTTTAGCCTCCAACATGTACTTTGTGTTACACGACACTTCCACTGCGTGTCGCTGTGGTCGTGCCTACTGACTAAACACGCGCGCATTTGAACTGCAGGTCTGTACCGATTATAATTGTTCCATTCTCTGCTGATTGTATATGTTAATTTTGTTTGCGAGAACGTTTCTGTAAATAGCAATAATTATATCATGTTTAACCTCGAAAATTGAGCCTGAATTTTTCAAAATTTTGGAATGATTCGAAGAGATATGAGTCCTGTAATGAGGTTTTGTGTGATCACATAGTCACCTAATATTAGGAATTTTAAGTTCACATATAGAATAACAATCCTAATTAATATAGCGCTCATTTCTGTAACTAGAATTATTTAATGTAATCTGTTTCATAAAGCAAAACTTTCCAACACTTACTTAGTAATACACCGGTTCGTTATAAACCATGCAACGGCCCAACCAGACATGCCTCTTTCAGGATAAGGGGAAACCTCCAAGGTTAAGTCATATCAGACGAGGAAAGAAATAATCTTTAAACGTGTAAAGGACAATTATAGCTTAGTGTTACCAGACATTCACCTTTCAGGATAAGAGAAAATCTCCATCGTTAAGTCATATCGTACGAGAAATGAAATAATCTTTAAATGTGTAAAGGACACATATAGCTTAGTGTTACCAGACATTCACCTTTCAGGGTAAGAGAAAATCACCATCGTTAAGTCTAATCCCACGAGGAATGAAATAATGCTCAAATGAGTATAGGATACATAGAGCTCAGTGTTACCAGACATTCATCTTTCAGGGCAACACAAAATATCCATTGCTAAATCATATCGGATGAGATATGAAATAATGTCCAAATGAGTACAGGGCACAGAGAGCTTAGTGTTACCAGACATTTATCTTTCAGAGTAAGAGAAAAGCTACAAAGTACAGTCTTATTGGACGAGGAATGAAAGAATTTTCAAATGAGTACAGGACACATAGAGCTTAGTGTTACCAGACATTTATTTTTCAGCGTAAGAGAAAAGCTCCATCCCTAAGTCATATCGGAAGAGGAATAAAATAATGTTTAAATGAGTACAGGACACCTAGAGATTAGGGTAAACAGACATTCATCTTTCAGGATAAGAGAAAATATCCAACATAAAGTCATATCGGACGAGGAATGAAAGAATTTTCAAATGCGTGCAGGACACATAGAGCTTAGTGCTACCACCCATTCATCTTTCAGGATGAGAGAAGAGCTCCAACGTTAAGCCATATCGGACGAGGAATGAAATAATGTTAAAACGACTACAGGACACAGAGAGCTTGGTGTTACTAGACATTCATTTTAAGGATAAGGGAGAACCTCCATCGTTAATTCATATCGGACGAGGAATGAAATAATGTTCAAATGAGTACAGGACACATAGAGCTTAGAGTAAACAGACATTCATCTTTCAGGCTAAGAGCAAATATCCAACGTTAAGTCATATCGAACGAGGAACAAAATAACGTTCATATGAGCACAGGACACATAGAGCTTACCGTTACCAGATATTCATGTTTCAGGAAAACGGAAAACCTGCAACGTTAAGTCATATCGGATGTGGAATGAAATGAAGTTCACATGAGTACAAGGTACATAGAGCTTACAGTTACCAGATGTTCATGTTTCAGGAAACAGAAAGCCTGCAACGTTAAGTCATATCGGACGGGGAATGAAATATGTTCAAATGAGTACATGGTACGTAGAGCTTACAGTTACCAGATATCCATGTTTCAGGATAACAGAAAAACCTGCAACGCTAAGTAATATCGGACGAAGAATGAAATAATGTTCAAATGAGTACAGGACATATAGAGCTTAGAGGTACCAGACATTCATCTTTCAGGATAAGAGAAAATCTCCAATGTAAATTCATATCGGATGAGAAATGAAATAATGTTCAAATAAGTACAGGATACATAGATCTTAGAATTACCAGACATTCATGTTTTACGATAAGGGAAAACCTCCATCGTTGGGTCATATTGGAACAAGTTTAATGGAGCTTCATCATAGCATATTACTTTCACTTCAAATTCAACTGTGGTCACTATATCATGATCTGCTTTAATTATTCACAAAATTTAACGATTAACAGCGTTATAAGATAATTATAGCATATACATACTAATTGAATACGTTACATTAATATAAGTGTTTGCAGACCTCCGTTCCGAAATACTTTAATTCTGATCGGACTATTTTGACATATATATGTAATAATGCTCCCACATATTATTTTTAGATTTCGCGCAAGTTTTTACGTAAAGCGTTAACACCATTGTCCTCACGTCTTAAAAAGGTACCTTAATAATTAAGACATATATAGATATGAAAAACAATTAAGGTAGCGCGTCATCTGCAGCCTGCAACATGTACTTTGTGTTTCATGACACTTCCACTGCGTGTCGTTGTGGTCGTACATACTGATTATACACGCGCCCATTTGAACTGCAGGTCTGTACAGATTATATTTGTTAACTTTCGCTTAAGCATTAAAATATCTTTTTTCTCTACCAGGAGCTTCCATAGTAGTTGGAGCAGGAATTACTTACCAGCCAAATGTGCAGGTCAGAGATTGTACCGCAAATACGTAGTTTGGAGGTTCTAAATCTAAGAGAAAGTGTTTTCCAAAGTATACAATTCCCAAATTAACACAATCATCATTTTTATGTAAAATAACGTATTAACTTTCTCGCGTTCAACAAATCAAGGGTCGACAACTGTGTTAGAAAATACTCCAAAATCATCGATTATATTCTATAACAATATTTACTAGAGTATTAGGGACAGCACACGAAATTTTTAGAAGTGCTGTTTCCATGTAAATTGCTGCTAATACGAAATTACCATTGAGTCACAGAGTGACTGGTACGGAACTCAACTATGACAAATATCTTTCTGAAATGTTTCCGCTACTACTGATGTATTTTCTGTACTCTGCTGACCGTATATTCTAAATTTGTTTGCGAGAATATTTCTATAAATTCTAATAACTATATGATAATTAAACTCGAAAATTGAGGCTGAATTTCTCAATATTTTGAAATGATTTACTCTCTCTTATTTATTCGAAGAGATATGTCTCTTGTAAAGAGGTTTTATGCGATCACATAGTCACCTAAAATTCAGAATTGTAAGTTCACAGGTAGAATAACACTCCTCATTGATATTGCGCTCATTTGTGTCACTAGAATGATTTAATGTAATCTGTTTCATAAAGCAAAACTTTCCAACACTTACTTAGTGCTACACCAGTTCGTTATAAACAATGCAACGGCCCAACCAAACATTCGTCTTTCAGGATAAGAGAGAACCTCCAACGTTAATTCATATGGTATGAGGAATGAAATAATGTTCAAAGGAGTACAGGATACATAGAGATTCGTGTTACCAGAGCTTCATCTTTCAGGGTAAGACAAAGGCTCCATCTTTAAGTCATATCGTACCAGGAATGAAATAGCGTTTAAATGAGTACAGGACACAGAGTGCTTAGACTAAGCAGACATTCATCTTTCAGGGTAAGAGAAAAGCTCCAATGTTAAGCCTTATCAACGAGAAATGAAAGAATTTTCAAATGAGTACAGGACGCATAGAGCTTAGTGTTATCAGACATTCATTTTTAAGGGTAAGAGAAACGCTACAACGTTAAGTCATATCGGAAGGGAAATGAAATAATAATAAAATGAGTACAGGACACATAGAGCTTAGAGTAAACAGACATTCATCTTTCAGGATAAGAGAAAATATCCAACGTAAGGTCATATCGGACGATGAATGAAATAATGTTCAAATGAGTACAGGATACTTAGAGCCTAGTGGTAGCACACATTCCTCTTTCAGGATGAGAGAAGCGCTCCAACGTTAAGCCATTTTGGACGAGGAATGAAATAATGTTAAAATGAGTACAGGACACAGAGAGCTTAGAGTGAACGGACATTCATCTTTTAGGATAAGAGAAAATCTCAAACGTTAAGTCATAACGGATGAGGAATGACATGGTGCAGTAAGTTCAAGTTCCTTAGAGCTCAGAGTTACCGTTCATTTGACATGACATTCTGTTTCGGAATTTGTGAAGAGCTCCAACGCTATGGCATATCGTACAATGAATGAATTGTTTAAATGTGTACAGAGTACCTAGAGGTAAGTGTTAGCGTTCATTTATCTTTCAGGATAATTGAAAACCTGCAATATTAAGTCATATCGCACAAGGATTGAAAAGATGTTCAGATGAGTACAGGCTACATAGAGCTTACAGTTATCAGATATTCATGTATCAGTATCACAGAAAACCTGCAAAGTTAAGTAATATCGGACGGGGATTGAAATGATGTTTACCTGAGTACAGGGTACATAGAGCTTATAGTTACCAGACATTCATGTTTCAGGAACACAGAAAACCTTCAACGTTAAGTCATATCAGACGGGGAATGAAATATTTTTACATGAGCACAGGGTACATAAGGCTTACAGTTACCAGATATTCATGCTTCAGGATAACAGAAAACCTGAAACTTTAATTCATATCGACGAGGAATGATATGATGTCCACATGAGAACAGGATATATAGAGCTTGGAGTTACCAGACTTTCATCTTTCAGAATAAGGGGAAACCTCCACCTTTAAGTCATATCATACGAGGAATGAAATAATGTTCAAATAAGTACAGGTTAGATAGAGCTTATTGTTACCAGACACTCATCTTTCAGGGTAACACAAAATCTGCATCACTAAGTGATATTGGAGGAGGAATTTAATAATGTTTAAATGAGTACAGAACACAGAGAGGTTAGAGCAAACAGACATTCATCTTTCAGGATAAGAAAAAATGTCCAACGTAAAGTCATATCGGACGAGGAATGAAACAATGTTCAAATGAGTACAGGACACAAAGAGCATAGTGTTACCAGACATTCTACTTTCAGGGTAAGAGAAAACCTTTAACGTTAATTCATATCGGACGAGGAATGAAATAATGATAAAATGAGTAGAGGAAACAGAGAGCTTAGAGTAAACAGACATTCATCTTTCAGGATAAGAGAAAATCTCCAAGGTTGTCTTATCGTACGAGGAAAGAAATAATGTTCATATGAGTACAGGATACATGGAGCTTAGTGTTACCAGACATTCATCTCTCAGGGTAAGAGAAAAGCTACAACGTTAAGTCTTATCGGACGAGGAATGAAAGAATTTTCAAATGAGTACAGGACACATGGAGCTTAGTGTTACCAGACTTTTATCTTTCAAGGTAACACAAAGGCTCCAAGGTTAAGTCATATCGGAAGGGGAATGAAATAATGCTAAAATGAGTACAGTACACAGAGAGCTTAGGGTTACCAGACATTCATTTTTCAGGATAAGAGAAAATATCCAACGTAAAGTCATATCGGACGCGGAATGAAATAATGTTGAAATGAGTGCAGGATACATAGAGTTTAGATATACCAGACGTTCATCGTTCAGGATAAGAGAAAAGCTTCAACGTTACGTCTTATCGGACGAGGAATGAAAGAATGGTGAAATGAGTACAGGGCACATAAGGATTAGTGGTACCAGACATTCATCTTTCAGGATGAGAGAAGAACTTCAACGTTAAGCCATTTCGGACGAGGAATGAAATAATGTTAAAATTACTAGAGGAAACAGAGAGCTTGGTGTTACTAGACATTCATTTTAAGGATAAGGGTGAAGTTCCAAAGCTAACTCATATCGCACGAGGAATAAAATAATATTCAAATGTGTACAGGACAAAGAGAGCTTAGAGTTACCAGACATTCATCTTTCAGGATAAGAGAAAACTTCAAACATTAATTCATATCGGACCAGGAATGAAATAATGATAAAATGAGTACAGGACACAGAGAGCTTAGAGTAACCAGACATTCATCTTTCGGGGTAAGAGGAAATCTCTAACGTTAAGTCATATCGTACGAGCAATGAAATAATGTACAAATGAGTTCAGGGCACATACCGCTTAGGGTAAACAGACATACATCCTTCAGTATGAGAGAAATTCTCCAAAGTTAAGTCATATCGGACGAGGCATGAAAGAATTTTAAAATGAGTGCAGGACAGAGAGAATTTGCAGTTAACAGACATTCATCTTTCAGGATAAGAGCAAATATCCAACGTTAAGTCATATCGGACGAGGAACAAAATAATGTTCAAATGAGCACAGGACACATCGAGCTTATAGTAAACAGACATTCATTTTTCAGTATAAGAGAAAACCTCCAAAGCTATCTCATATCGCACGAGGAATGAAATAATATTCAAATGAGTACAGGACACAGAGAGCTTAGAGTTACCAGACATTGAACTTTCAGGATAAGAGAAAACCTCCAATGTTACTTCATATCGGACGCGGAATGAAATGATGTTCACATGAGTACGGGGTACATAGAGCTTACAGTAAGCAGGTATTCATGTTCCAGGAAAGCAGAAAACCTTCAACGTTAAGTCATATCGGACGAGGAATAAAATGATGTTCACATGAGTACAGGGTACATAGAGCTTACAGTTACCAGATATTCATGTTACAGGAAAACAGAAAACCTTTAACGTTAAGTCATATCGGACGGGGAATGAAATATGTTCACATGAGCACAGGGTACATAGATCTTACAGTCAATAGATATTCGACTTTCAGAATAACAGAAAACTTGCAACGTTAAGTCATATCGGACGAGGAATTAAATGATGTTCACATGAGTACAGGCTACATAGAGCTTAGAGGTACCAGATATTAATGTTTCAGGATACGAGTAAACCTCCAAAGTTAATTCATATCGGAAGAGAAATGAAATAACTTTCAAATGAGTACAGCACGCATAGAGCTTAGAGTTACTAGATACTCGTCTTTCAGGATAAGAGAAAATCTCCAACGATAAGTCATATTGTACGAGGAATGAAATAAGGTTCAAATGAGTACAGGATACATAGAGCTTAGAATTACCAGACATTCATGTTTTAAGATGAGGGAAACCTCCATCGTTGACATATTGGACCAAGTTTATGGAGATTCATCATTGTATATTACTTTCACTTCATTTGTGTGTGTGACTATCTGTGTCGATGAATAATTTTGTGTGTGACAAAGTCTCGGACGTCCGTAAGACAAAGAACGACGATTTTGAAGCGTTTTAATCTACAGGGAGCTAATTCACATGATTCCCTAGCAGTTTTAAAGTAAAATAAGGTTACTTAGTTGTTTTGAAGCGTTTTTTAACGAAATGAAGCTTGTTCAAAGGTTTCTGTAGCAGTTTTAAGTTCACCTGTGTACAATGGATTATAATGAACCGCTATGATTATTCAAGTGAATACGTTATACTTATATAAGTGTTCGCAGACCTCTGTTCCAAAATATTGTTATTCTGATTGGTCTATATCGACATATATATGTAATAATGCTCCCACTTATTATTTCCAGATTTAATGCAAGTCTTACGTAAAGGACTAACACCACTGTCCTCACGTTTTTATAAGGTTCCTTAATAATTAAGACAAATTTATATATGAAAAGCAATTAAGCTGGCGCGTCATCTCCAGACTCCAACATGTACTTTGTGTTACACGACCCTTCCACTGCGTGTCGCTGTGGTCGTACCTACTGACTAAACACGCGGGCATTTGAACTGCAGGTCTGTACCGATTATAATTTTTGGACGTCGCTTTAGGATTAAAATATCTTTTTGCTCTACCACGAGCTTCCATAGTAGTTGGAGCACGAATTACTTACCAGCCAAAGTTCACGTCAGAGATTGTGCCAGTTTAGAAGTTCTAAATCTAACAGAAAGGGTTTTCCAAAGTATACAATTCCCAACTTAACGCAATCATCATTTTAATGTAAAATATCGTATTAACCCTCTCGCATGTAACAAGTAAAGGACATACAAACATGTAAGACAATACTCCAAAATCATCGATGATATTCTATAACAATATATACTAGCGTATTAGGGCCAGCACAGCAAATATTTACAAGTGCTGTTTCCATGTAAATTGCTGCTAATACGAAATTATCATTGAGCCTGATGGTGACTGGTACGAAACTTAACTATGACAAATCTCTTTCTGAAATGTTTCCGTTACTGCTGATGTATTTTCCATTCTCTGCTGATTGTATATTCTAATTTTGTTTGTGAGAATGTTTCTATAACTAACAATAAGTATATCATATTTAACCTCGAATATTGAGGCTGAATTTTTCAATATTTTGGAATGCTTTATTCTCTCTTCTTTATTCGAACAGATATGTCTCCTGTAATGACTTTTTGTGCGATCACATAGTCACCTAACATTCGGAATTGTAAGTTCACAGAAACAATAACACTCCTCATAGATATAGCGCTCATTTTTGTAACTAGAATGACTTAATGTAATCTGTTTCATAAAGCAAAACTTTCCAACACTTACTTAGTGATACACCAGTTCGTTATAAACAATGCAACGGCCGAAACAGACATTCATCTTTCAGGATAAGGGGAAACCTCCAACGTTAAGTCATATCGGACGAGGAATGAATTAATGTTAAAATTACTAGAGGAAACAGAGAGCTTGGTGTTACTAGACATTCATTTTAAGGATAAGGGTGAAGTTCCAAAGCTAACTCATATCGCACGAGGAATAAAATAATATTCAAATGTGTACAGGACAAAGAGAGCTTAGAGTTACCAGATTTTCATCTTTCAGGATAAGAGAAAACCTCAAACATTAATTCATATCGGACCAGGAATGAAATAATGATAGAATGAGTACAGGACACAGAGAGCTGAGAGTAACCAGACATTCATCTTTCGGGGTAAGAGGAAATCTCTAACGTTAAGTCATATCGTACGAGCAATGAAATAATGTACAAATGAGTTTAGGGCACATACCGCTTAGGGTAAACAGACATACATCCTTCAGTATGAGAGAAATTCTCCAAAGTTAAGTCATATCGGACGAGGCATGAAAGATTTTTGAAATGAGTGCAGGACAGAGAGAATTTGCAGTTAACAGACATTCATCTTTCAGGATAAGAGCAAATATCCAACGTTAAGTCATATCGGACGAGGAACAAAATAATGTTTAAATGAGCACAGGACACATAGAGCTTATAGTAAACAGACATTAATTTTTCTGGATAAGAGAAAACCTCCAAAGCTATCTCATATCGCACGAGGAATGAAATAATATTCAAATGAGTACAGGACACAGAGAGCTTAGAGTTACCAGACATTAATCTTTCAGGATAAGAGAAAACCTCCAATGTTACTTCATATCGGACGCCGAATGAAACGATGTTCACATGAGTACGGGGTACATAGAGCTTACAGTAAGCAGGTATTCATGTTTCAGGAAAGCAGAAAACCTTCAACGTTAAGTCATATCGGACGAGGAATAAAATGATGTTCACATGAGTACAGGGTAACTAGAGCTTACAGTTACCAGATATTCATGTTACAGGAAAACAGAAAACCTTTAACGTTAAGTCATATCGGACGGGGAATGAAATATGTTCACATGAGCACAGGGTACATAGATCTTACAGTCAATAGATATTCGTCTTTCAGGATAACAGAAAACTTGCAACGTTAAGTCATATCGGACGAGGAATTAAATGATGTTCACATGAGTACAGGGTACATAGAGCTTAGAGGTACCAGATATTAATGTTTCAGGATACGAGTAAACCTCCAAAGTTAATTCATATCGGAAGAGAAATGAAATAACTTTCAAATGAGTACAGGACG
This sequence comes from Mantis religiosa, assembly GCA_030765055.1. Taxonomy (NCBI): domain Eukaryota; kingdom Metazoa; phylum Arthropoda; class Insecta; order Mantodea; family Mantidae; genus Mantis; species Mantis religiosa. The sequence continues at coordinate 416,113,171 of CM060950.1, forward strand.
CATAGAGCTTAGAGTTACTAGATACTCGTCTTTCAGGATAAGAGAAAATCTCCAGCGATAAGTCATATTGAACGAGGAATGAAATAATGTTCAAATGAGTACAGGATACATAGAGCTTAGAATTACCAGACATTCATGTTTTGAAGCAGTATTGCTTATGGGTGTACACAAGCCCCGCAAATTCGCTTATGGGTGTACACAGACGTCGGCGAGCAATGAGGTTTCTCTCAGGGTATGCGTGGATGTGTGTGAGAAGGAAATTTACAACACTGGAATGCCCGTTTCCAAATTATTTATTCACTGCTTCTTATTTCAAACCTCGAAATGGAAGCTGCCGACCGAGGGTTACCAATCACGGTTTATAGTGACTGAATGCTAATTATATTTCTCGATAAATTTTGATGACCTGACGAATATTCAAGACCGAACAAGTTGACCGCTCTCCTTGGCTTCACGTCTGACTCTTCTCCTTTACCACAGCTGCGCGTGTGTATTTATATGACTTTCACTCTCCAAATTCCTTTTTAAACAAAGTCCTTTTGTGGCTGTTTTGTTCGCTATTGTAAACGATTCGAAGAATACCCTATTCATGTACGTCAATTGAGAATTCCTTTAGAAACCTTCTAAGGACACTGTTCCTTTCATTCATGGCATTGTTACTCTACTTTCCCCACTCACTGACCTTGCCCTGGGTTGTCACAAAGAACCCACATTCCTTTTACGTCTATCATTATTCTTTGCTTCTGGAAAACCCTAATTTCGGTATCAAATGCCCCCATAGATATTATTTTATTATCCCATAATGAAATAATATATATGTCTTGCCCGAATATAACGCAAAATATTAGATCTTTGTCAGCAACTTCCAATTCGTTTTACAATTTCTTTTAACAACATTAATTTTTGTTTACATGACATTTCCTAAAATTATTCACACGGTTATAGAACAACATTTCATTTAAAATTTACCAACATTCTGTTCTGCAATTTTCAACTTTTTAAATATTACTCAGAAAATATTTCAATCTACGTCATCTTTTTTTTTTTTTTTTTTTATCTGATCTACTTAAAATTAATTCTTATCGTGGTTACATTTGAAACAATTCCTAAATATACACTCTTATGTTTAAACCAATTGTACATTAATAGTATTATCTCTATATATATACTTTTTACAACATTTCTGAATTGTTCTTCTGGATTCTATATAAATATTCTTTCCAAAAGTCTTTCATTGTTCGGTTTTTTTTAATATATTACTTGTTTAGTTTTAAGTTTCACTGCACTGTCGCCACTGTTTATACTTAATCTAAACAATTTTACACTACACTGTTCATACTTAACCTATACAATTTACAAGTTTGTTTCTCTTCTAATTTTACAATTTTGTTATGGTACTTTAGTTCTTTAAAATACAGACATATCTGTTTTTATAAGCAAATTATACTCATAACTTATCTAGGAATCAGGAGCATCTAACGGCTTCTTGTAAGGACGAAGGAGTTGTTTATGCCACCTACCTAGGAGTTTATTATTTTTGACGTCTGCTAATTCGAATGTATGTTCCCCAAATTTCGCGACAATTTCCGCAGGACCCTTATATAACAATTCCATCCTTTTATTTCTACCTTTTACTGCACTTGATAATTTATGGTCTTTTACCAGTACTAAATCACCAATCTTTGGCTCCCATTTATGTTTTCTTTCTTTTCTCTTTAATTTCCTTTTTTCTGCTTTTTGCTTAATTCTCTCAAAGGCAATTTTAGCCCTCTCTTCATTGCTTAACTGGGTGTTGTTGGTGTCTACATTTTCTTTTATTTCTTTGAATATTGGTTCCGGCTCAATGCCTAACATGAGTCTAATGGGTTCGAATCCTGTGGTTACGTTTATTGTATTATTAATAATTTTCTCAATCACGGGACAGTATTTTACCCAATCCTTGTGGTTCTTATGTGTTAATATTCGAAAATATATTCCAATGTCTCTAAGTATACGTTCTGTAGGATTTCCCGACGGAAAATAAGACGAGCAGTGGTACAATTTAATGTTATTCTCTTTCAACGCCTCTTGAAAACATTTACTGCGATGCACAGTTGCATTATCAGTTAGGATCGCTTCAACTTTGCCATATTTTGGAACATAATCATTAACTATTTTTCCCACGCAAGTTTTGCTACTTATGTTTCTTACAGGATATATTTTAACAAATTTACTAAAAACGTCCTGTAAAACAAAGATATACCTGCATCCGAATTTTCCCATGGGAAGCTCACCATGTGCATCTGCTGTAACTAAAGCATTTCGCTCTCGTCTAATAATTGCCTGCGGTTCTGTATTGTATTTAATGTTAAAGGGTTTGGCCTTCTGACACAGCTCGCACGTAGAACACACCTTTCTGACTTTCCTCGCCAAATGCTTTATGTAAAAATTTTCGCCAATCACTAACGTTAATTTCTCGCTACCTGTATGCGCCAATGACTTGTGATATGCCATGATGAGTTGTTCTTCTAATGTTTTCGGAATTATAACCTTCCACTTTTGTTCAATTCTCCCGTGAAACTTATATATCTTTCCCTCATGAAGGCCTATGGTATCTTTCAAATTCTCCGTTATGGGCTGAGCGTTTTCTCTTAATTTTCTGATACTGTCATCCTCTCTCTGTAATTGCTCCAAATTTAAAAATTTCTTAACTAATTGTTTTCCCTCTTTTGTCTCAAGATATAAAATGGTCACCTCATGCTTATTTTCTCTGATAGTGTCAGGTATGGGATAATTTGTCTCCATGCGAGATAACAAGTCACTGAAAATATTTTGATTTCCGGGAATGTGTCTTATTTCCAAATTGTGGGAAGTAATCTCGTGGATGTATCGGGAAATACGTGTATTGGTTAGCTTACATAAGTTCATAAATCTTAGGCTTACGTGATCAGTGTACACTATCACTGGGTTATTATAAACATACTCTTTAAATTTGACCAGCGCGAAATAAACGGCCGCTATTTCTTTTTCAGTAGTGCATGCCTGTGCTTCTGTTCTCGAAATTCCCCTTGAGGCCACTGCAATAAGATGATCTTTCCCTTCTTCATCTCGTTGAATTATGACAGCACCGTAACCGCGCCCTGAAGCATCAGTAAAAATAATATATGGGAGGTTTTCCCTGGGTTTCTCTAACAAGATAGAAGCTGCAAATAATCTTTTCACTCTTGAGAACGCTTCTTCCTCCACTGGTGACCACCTCCAATCTACCCCTTTCCTCAGAAGTTCTCTTAATGGGGCGACGACGTTCGCAAACTCAATAATAAATCTAGATTGATAATTTAGAATTCCCAAGAATCTTCTCAGTTGTTTTATATTTTTCGGTGCCGGTATTTTGTTAATACTTTCTATTCTGTTTGGATTTGGCCTGATTCCTTCATTCGATATTATGTATCCTAAAAATTCCGTCTGTCTCACGAAGAATGCTGTTTTACTCGGTTTAATTGTCATATTGGCTTCTCTTAATTTACTCAGCACGTAATCGAGATGTCGCAAATGGTCATCCACGTTCATTGAGAATAATATAAAATCATCAATATATTGAGCTACAAATTTCTTAATAGATTCTCCAAATATCCCGTATAGAGCTCTGAGCAATGCACTACCACTGGTATTCATTCCAAATGCGCATACTTTGAATTGGTATAAAATCCCTGAGTGTAAAAATGCAGTGTATTTTCTTAAGTCTTCCCGAAGCGGTATCTGCCAAAAGGATGCCGTCAAATCCAATGTGGAGAAAAATTTTCCTTTCTTTAGTTTGTTTAGTGTTACTTCTACACTCTCTGGTCTAAATCTATCAGGTTTACAGTGTTGATTCAGTTTTCTTGCATCCAAAGTAACTCTAATTTTTCCATCTGATTTATTTACTATGCACAGTGGATTTACAAACTCTGAATTGGAGATTTCAATAACTCCATCGTCTAACATTGATTTAATTACTTTATCAACTTCCTCTCTGATCGCACATGGAATTGGTCTCGCTTTATGGGTGAAAGGTTTGATAGGCGTCATTTCAAATGAATGGGTGTAGCTGATACATTTCCCAGGTTTTTCAGAGAAAACTTCTTTATTTCTTACCAAAATGTCAAACAATTCCTTCTTCTGTTCCTCATTTAAGTCGGCTGCTTTACTGGTCTTTTCTCTTAATAAGTCCTCTATATCTCTATAGTTTACCACACTACCGTACCTGTTTCTTTGAGAGTGACTCAAATTTACAGAGGAATTCTCTTGGTGTTTTCTTAAAACACTATTAAAGCATTTAAAATCTTCGTCAGGCATCATATTCACGTCATTTTCATTGTTGTATTCTTCAACGTTAATATCTGCCAGCTCCATAGCTCCAACTTGTATATATTCAACAAAAAAGGTATCTGCCCTAATTTCTTCTTCTTCTTTATCCCTGACAATGTTCTCCGAACTACTATCTTCCATAAATTGTATTATAACCGACCCTTGCTGTGTATCCAACTTCAAAAATCTACTTTCGAAATTTATTACCGCTTCCCATGCATAAAGACAATCACAACCTATGATTATATCTGTTACTAGTCTGGGCACAATCAGAAATAGAACCTCTATTGTTGTCCCATTTATTTCAACATTCAACATCGCCTGAAATTTCACCCTTTCCTTCCTCTTACTAACAGCTAGCGAACAATAAATGCCACTGACCGGTAAAGACATCACCTTAAAACCTCTAGTTATTAGGTCATCGTAGAACTTCTGCGAGCACACTGTGCTATTCGCTCCCGTGTCTAAAATCGCATCGTATTTTTGTCCATTAATCCCTATCTTGATCCTCGGAGGTTCTATTACTTTCTCATTGTCTTCTAATCTTTTCCTAACGTCTGAATTTCTTTGTATCATCATCATTTGCCCTCGAGAAGCCCTAGTTTCCGTGTACATATTACAATTTGTATTTATCCCAGTTCTCACTGAAGGCGCGTTTGACTGGGATTGGCGTTTCCCTGCGTCCGACTTACAGCTCCGGTTCCAGTTCCACTGTTTATATTCCTGGTTTCCGGCACTTGATTTTGATTGCTTACTACCATCTGTCTTGTGGCATTAATGGCCTCAGACCTTTCTGAATTCTCAGGTGAATTACGACCATCTCTATTCCTGTCTCCCTGCCTCGGCGACCTCGGCCTAAACTCATAACTATCGTCATTCCTCCAATATTCATTACCAGAATGTCTTCTAAATCTAAATACTTGTCCCCTGCTGTTTCTATCACATCGGCCGGCATTCATATAGTTTACTTGGATGTTCCTTTCACGGTTCTCCCCATTCCGATTTCTATTGTCCCGGTCAAAATGGTTTCTACTCCTACCTTCCCAGGAGTTCGCTTCAACCCTCGGCACTGGACCTCGATATCTATTTCTTATGTCATTCCGATTATGATGTGACTGTGCCCCTTGCCCGAAATTACTCCATCTTTCGCTTCCGCTTGTCTCTTGATTTTTATTGTCTGAATTGTTTCTCGGCTTGTTGCTTTCTAAGGCTAATAACAAATCAATCATAGCAGCGACGTTATTGGGTTTGGCTATGATTAAATAATGTTGTATAGTCTCAGGAAAATGAGTTGTCATGAGAGTTATCAATTCTTTCTCATTGATAGGGGGATCTAACATTTTCGATTTTCTAGCTACCTTCATGAAATAGCTCACCATCGACTGTTCAGTTCTAGGGTTAAATTTCCCGTTGCTGATCTCGAGCCTTATACTTGCCTGTCTATTTGCCCCCCAATATCTGTTCAGGAATAAATTAATAAAGGTCCCGAAGTCATTGTTATTTCCCATGGACAAGTCTAGCCAATTCGCAGCGTTACCTTTAAAACATTTTCTTACTATTGTCATTTTGTACTCCTCCGGTATACATTTTATCGCAAAATACTCCTGTAATCCTGCAATAAACACTTTAGGATCATCAGAATCCTCTTTCTCAAAAATTGGGGGTACAATTTCGTTAAGAATATGGTTCGGCCATGTCATATTCGGACCGCCATTTCTGTCTCCATTATTGTATTTGTTGTCATTACTAGAGGTGCTAGCACCCATATTTAGCAACGAAATGTCAGCTGACGCATTATTGGGCATCGCCTCGTTTCGTGCGTTTACTTCACTTACGTTGCTAGAACTACAGCTAGGAACATTTCCACTTATTCTTAGATTTTCTAAGTTTTCCTTTACTCCTTTGATTTCTACTGCTACCTCTTTCATGTGATCGGTAATTTCCTCCAAATTCCTCATCTGTCTTCTACTTTCCCTTTCTGACACTTCTAATCTACTCCTAGTTTCTTCTAATTCTTTTCTAGCTATTTCTCTCTCTTTGTCTAATTTCTGTGCTATTTCCTCCCTCAGTTTTCTGTTTTCACTGTCTGATTTTTCCTTAACTAAGTTAACAATTTTATTTTCAGAATTCTCTATCTCCTGACTAACCTCCTTTCTCACATTATCTGCTATCTGACCAGCTTCTTTCCTTACATTCTCTATTTCCAGACTAACTTGTTGTCTGACATTTTCTAACGCCTGTTGTTGACTCTCGAACTTCTTTCCTAGTTCTATTTGTCCTACCTCTAATTTCTGAACACTATTTTCTAACTTTTCTTCTATCTTTTTTAAACTTTGATTGTTATCCTTCATCTCTCTTCTTAAACTTTGATTGTTATCATTCATCTCTTTCCTTAAACTTTGATCGTTATCATCAATCTTTTTACTTAAATTTTGATTGTTATCATTCATCTCTTTCCTTAAACTTTCAGCCTTATCATCTATCTTTTTACTTAAATTTTGATTGTTATCATTCATCTCTTTCCTTAAACTTTCATTGTCTTTTCTTAAGCTTTCGAACATTTTTCTCATTTCCTCTAACATAATTCTTTCCCTTTCTACATTATTTAGGGCCGTTCTACTACACTCTGGTACTTCGACTTCCTGCCTACTGCTACTAGCATCAACCTCCTGGACTTCCATGCTTTCTACAGAATTTTGACTCAGCATTTTTCCACTCCTTAAATACATTCACAGTAGTCTAGAATATAATTTAACACTCTGTACCTTTGATTGTTTTTTACTGGCTCCTGATGATGTCACTGATGACGATGCCGGCCTCGTTTCTTCTTTACAGTCGAACTGTTGACGAATTTCTTGATGGGTCGACCGTCCTCCTGTCGAACCACCTTCTACTGTTGAACCTCGTTGTCGGGTTGAAACTCCTACTAGGTTGAATCTGCTTCTCTTGTTGAACCTCGTCGTCGGGTTGAAACTACTTCTAGGGTTGAACCTCCTTCTCAGGTTGAACCTCCTCCTGTTGTCGAACGTCCTTCTCCTATCGTGCCGAACCTCCTTCTCTTATCGAGCCCCGCGTTGGCGCGCCAGTTTGAAGCAGTATTGCTTATGGGTGTACACAAGCCCCGCAAATTCGCTTATGGGTGTACACAGACGTCGGCGAGCAATGAGGTTTCTCTCAGGGTATGCGTGGATGTGTGTGAGAAGGAAATTTACAACACTGGAATGCCCGTTTCCAAATTATTTATTCACTGCTTCTTATTTCAAACCTCGAAATGGAAGCTGCCGACCGAGGGTTACCAATCACGGTTTATAGTGACTGAATGCTAATTATATTTCTCGATAAATTTTGATGACCTGACGAATATTCAAGACCGAACAAGTTGACCGCTCTCCTTGGCTTCACGTCTGACTCTTCCCCTTTACCACAGCTGCGCGTGTGTATTTATATGACTTTCACTCTCCAAATTCCTTTTTAAACAAAGTCCTTTTGTGGCTGTTTTGTTCGCTATTGTAAACGATTCGAAGAATACCCTATTCATGTACGTCAAGTGAGAATTCCTTTAGAAACCTTCTAAGGACACTGTTCCTTTCATTCATGGCATTGTTACTCTACTTTCCCCACTCACTGACCTTGCCCTGGGTTGTCACAAAGAACCCACATTCCTTTTACGTCTATCATTATTCTTTGCTTCTGGAAAACCCTAATTTCGGTATCAGTTTTAAGATGAGGGAAACCTCCATCGTTGACATATTGGACCATGTTTATGGAGATTTATCATTGTATATTACTTTCACTTCATTTGTGTGTGTGACTATCTGTGTCGATGAATAATTTTGTGTGTGACAAAGTCTCGGACGTCCGTAAGATAAAGAACGACGATTTTGAAGCGTTTTAATCTACAGGGAGCTAATTCACATGTTTCCCTAGCAGTTTTAAAGTAAAATAAGGTTACTTAGTTGTTTTGAAGCGTTTTTTAACGAAATGAAGCTTATTCAAATGTTTCTGTAGCAGTTTTAAGTTCACCTGTGTACAATGGATTATTATGAACCGCTATGATTATTCATTCATTCATTTATTAATAATAAAGTATGGCCTGGTGCCGGTACATATGGGCTCGGCTTACAGGCTTAAATTAACATGGTTTTATAATTGGATGTATGTACAAATTTTTCTGTTATTTGGGGTTTGTAAATACCCATTCGGCGGCCTTATCTCGACCGCCGAGGACAGTATTACCTTGTTCACTGTCTTTCATATGATTATTCATTTGAATACGTTATACTTATATAAGTGTTCGCAGACCTCTGTTCCAAAATATTGTTATTCTGATTGGTCTATATTGACATATATATGTAATAATGCTCCCACTTATTATTTCCAGATTTAATGCAAATCTTACGTAAAGGACTAACACCACTGTCCTCACGTTTTTATAAGGTTCCTTAATAATTAAGACAAATTTATATATGAAAAGCAATTAAGCTGCCGCGTCATCTCTAGACTCCAACATGTACTTTGTGTTACACGACCCTTCCACTGCGTGTCGCTGTGGTCGTACCTACTGACTAAACACGCGGGCATTTGAACTGCAGGTCTGTACCGATTATAATTTTTGGACGTCGCTTTAGGATTAAAATATCTTTTTGCTCTACCACGAGCTTCCATAGTAGTTGGAGCACGAATTACTTACCAGCCAAAGTTCAGGTCAGAGATCGTGCCAGTTTAGAAGTTCTAAATCTAACAGAAAGGGTTTTCCAAAGTATACAATTCCCAACTTAACGCAATCATCATTTTAATGTAAAATATCGTATTAACCCTCTCGAATGTAACAAGTAAAGGACATACAAACATGTAAGACAATACTCCAAAATCATCGATGATATTCTATAACAATATATACTAGCGTATTAGGGCCAGCACAGCAAATATTTACAAGTGCTGTTTCCATGTAAATTGCTGCTAATACGAAATTACCATTGAGCCTCATGGTGACTGGCACGGAACTTAACTATGACAAATCTCTTTCTGAAATGTTTCCGTTACTACTGATGTATTTTCCATACTCTGCTGATTGTATATTCTAATTTTGTTTGTGAGATGTTTCTATAACTAACAATAAGTATATCATATTTAACCTCGAATATTGAGGCTGAATTTTTCAATATTTTGGAATGCTTTATTCTCTCTTCTTTATTCGAACAGATATGACTCCTGTAATGACTTTTTGTGCGATCACATAGTCACCTAACATTCGGAATTGTAAGTTCACAGAAACAATAACACTCCTCATAGATATAGCGCTCATTTTTGTAACTAGAATGACTTAATGTAATCTGTTTCATAAAGCAAAACTTTCCAACACTTACTTAGTGATACACCAGTTCGTTATAAACAATGCAACGGCCGAAACAGACATTCATCTTTCAGGATAAGGGGAAACCTCCAACGTTAAGTCATATCGGACGAGGAATGAAATAATGTTTAAATGAGTGCAGGACACAGAGAGCTTAGTGTAAACAGACATTCATCTTTCAGGATAAGAGCAAATATCCAACGTTAAGTCATACCGGACGAGGTACAAAATAATGTTTAAATGAGCACAGGACACATAGAGCTTGTTGTAAATAGACATTCATTTTTCAGTATAAGAGAAAATCTTCAAAGCTATCTCATATCGCACGAGGAACGAAATATTATTCAAATAAGTACAGGACACAGAGAGCTTAGAGTTACCAGACATTCATCTTTCAGGATAAGAGAAAACCTCCAATGTTAATTTATATCGGACGAGGAATGAAATGATGTTCACAAGAGTACAGGGTACATAGAGCTTACAGTAAGCATATATTCATGTTTCAGGAAAACAGAAAACCTTCATCGTTAAGTCATATCGGACGGGGAATGAAATATGTTCACATGAGCACAGGGTACATAGAGCTTAGAGGTACCAGATATTCATGTTTCAGGGTGAAAGAAGAGCTCCAACGTGAAGCCCTATTGGACGAGGAATGAAATAATGTTAAAATGACTACAGGACACAGAGAGCTTGGTGTTACTAGACAGTCATTTTAAGGATAAGGGAGAAGCTCCGTCGTTATTTAATATCGTACGAAGAATGAAATAACGTTCCAATGAGTACAGCCCACATAGAGCTTAGAGTAAACAGATATATCTTTCGGAGTAAAAAGAATATCCAATGTTAAGTCATATGCTACCAGAAATGAAATAATGTTTCAATGAGTACAGGACACAGAGAGCTTAGACTAAACAGACATTCATTTTTCAGGGTAAGAGAAAAGCTCCAGCGTTAAGCCATATCGTACGATGAATGAAATAATGTTAAAATGAGTACACGACACAGAGAGCTTGCAGTTAACAGACAGTCATTTACATCATGCGAGAAAAGCTCCAGCGTTAAGTCATATCGGACGAGTACTGAAATAATTTCAAATGAGTACAGGGTACATAGAGCTTAGAGTTACCTGATATTCATGTTTCAGGATAACAGAAAACCTGCAACGTTAAGTCATATCGGACGAGGAATGAAATAATGTTTAAATGAGTACAGGACACAGAGAGCTTGCAGTAGACAGACAATCATATTTCAGTATGAGAGAAATCTCCAAAATTAAGCCATAACGGACGAAGCATGAAAGATTTTAGAAATGAGTACAGGGAAAGAGAGAATTTGCAGTTACCGGACATTCATCTTTCAGGATTAGACAAAACTCTAACGTTAAATCATATCGGATGACGAATGACATGGTGCTAGAAGTTCAAGTTCCATAAAGCTCAGAGTTACCTTTCATTTGACATGACATTCTGTTTCGGATTTAGTTAAAAGCTCCAACGCTATGGCATATCGTAGGACGAATGAATTGTTTAAATGTGTACAGAGTAACTACAGGTGAGTGCCAGCATTCATTTATCTTTCAGGATAAGGGAAAACCTGCAATATTAAATCATATCGCACAAGGAGTGAAATGATGTTCAGATGAGTACAGGGTACATAGAGCTCACAGTTACCAGATATTCATATATCAGCATGACAGAAAACCTGCAACGTTAAGTCATATCGGACGGGGAATGAAATGATGTTCACATGAGTAAAGGGTACATAGAGCTCACAGTTACCAGATATTCATATATCAGCATGACAGAAAACCTGCAACGTTAAGTCATATCGGACGGGGAATGAAATGATGTTCACATGAGTAAAGGGTACATAGAGCTTACATTTACCAGATATTCATGTTTCAAGATAACAGGTAACCTGCAACGTTAAGTCATATCGGAAGAGGAATGAAATGACGTTCACATGAGTAAAGGGTGCATAGAGCTCACAGTTACCAGATATTCATATATCAGCATGACAGAAAACCTGCAACGTTAAGTCATATCGGACGGGGAATGAAATGATGTTCACATGAGTACAGGGTGCATAGAGCTTACAGTTACCAGATATTCATGTTTCAGGAAAACAGAAAACCTTCAACGTTAAGTCATATCGGACCGGAAATGAAACATGTTTAAATGAGCACAGGGTACATGGAGCTTAGAAGTACCAGATATTCATGTTTCAGGGTAAGAGAAAAGCTCCAACGTAAAGTCTTATCGGATGAGGAATGAAATAATTTTCAAATGAGTACACGACACTTAGAGCTTAGTGTTACCAGACATTCATCTTTCAGGGTAACACAAAGGCTCCATCCCTAAGTCATATCGGAAGGGGAATTAAATAATGTTTAAATGAATACAGGACACAGAGAGCTTGGAGTAAACAGACATTCATCTTTCAGGATAAGAGAAAATATCCAACGAAAAGTCATATCGGACGAGGAATAATATAATGTTCAGATAAGTATACGGCGCATAGAGCTTAGTGTTACCAGACATTCATCTTTCAGGGTACGAGAAAAACTACAACGTTAAGTCTTATCGGACGAGGAATGAAACAATTTTCAAATAATAACTGGACACATAGTGCTTAGTGTTACCAGACTTTTACCGTTCAGGGTAACATAAAAGCTCCATCGTTCAGTCATATCGGAAAAGGAAAGAAATAATATTTAAATGACTACAGCACACAGAGAGCTTAGTGTAAACAGACATTCATCTTTCAGGATAAGAGAAAATATCCAACGTGGAGTCATATCGGACGAGGAATGAAATAATGCTGAAATGAGTGCAGGATACATAGAGATTAGATTTAACAGACATTCATCTTCCAAGATAAGAGAACAGCTTCAACGAGATTCGTATCGGACGAGGAATGAAAGAATCTTCGAATGAGTACAGGACACACAGAGCTTAGTGGTACCACACATTCACCTTTCAGGATGAGAGAAGAGCTCCAACGTTAAGCCATATCGGACAAGGAGTGAAATAATGTTAAAATGACTACAGGACACAGAGAGCTTGGTGTTACTAGACATTCGTTTTAAGGATAAGGGAGAGGCTCCATCGTTTATTCACATCGGACGAGGAACAAAATAATGTTCCAATGAAAACAGGATACATAGAGCTTAGAATTACCACATATCTATGTTTTGAAATAAGGGATATCCTCCATCGTTAAGTCATATTGGACCACGTTTAATGGAGCTTCATCATAGGATATTACTTTCGCTTCAACTTCAGCTATGGACACTATATCCTAAACTGCTCTAATTATTCACAAAAATCAACGTATATACAGATTGAAATGGCAATGAAGCTATAAATAGTAATTGAATACCTTATATTTATATAAATGTTCGCAGTCCTTTGTTCCGAAATACTGATATCCTGATGGACTATATTGACATATATATATACGTAATAATGCTCCCAATTATTATTTCCAGATTTCGCTCAAGTCTTACGTATAGTATTGACACCACTCTCCCCACATTTTTATAAGGTTCCTTAATAATTAATACAAATTTATATCTGAAAAGCAATTAAGCTAGCGCGTCATCTGTAGCCTCCAACATGTACTTTGTGTTACACGGCACTTCCACTGCGTGTCGCTGTGGTCGTACCTACTGAGCAAACACGCCCGTACTTGAACTGCAGGTCTGTACCGATTTAAGTTGTTCCATACTCTGCTGATTGTATATGTTAATTTTGTTTGCCAGAATGTTTCTATAAATAGCAATAATTATATCATATTTAACCTAGAAAATTGACGCTGAATTTTTCAATATTTTGGAATGATTTACCCTCTCTTCTTTATTCGAACAGATATGTCTCCTCTAAAGAGGTTTTGTGGGTTCACATAGTCACCTAACATTCGGAATTGTAAGTTCACAGAAAGAATAACACTCCTAATTAATATATCGCTCATTTGTGTAACTAGGAATATTTAATATAAAATGTTTCATAAAGCAAAACTTTCCAACACCTACTTAGTGATACACCAGTTCATTATAAACAATGCAACGGCCCAACCAGACATTCATCTTTCAGGATAAGGGGGAACCACCAAAGTTAAGTCTTATCGGACCAGGAATGAAATAATGTGAATATGAGTACAGGACATATAGAGCTTAGTCTTACCAGACATTTATCTTACAGGGTAAGAGAAAAGGTCCAACGTTAAGTCTTATCGGACGAGGAATGGAATAATGTGAATACGAGTACACGACACACAGAGCTTGCAGTTACCAGACATTCATCTTTCAGGGTAAGAGAAAAGCTCCAAAGTTAAGCCATTTCGGACGAGGAATGAAATAATGTTAAAATGACTACAGGACACAGAGAGCTTGGTGTTACTAGACAGTCATTTTAAGGAAAAGGGAGAAGCTCCATCGTTATTTAATATCGTACGAGGAATAAAATAACGTTCCAATGAGTACAGCCCACATAGAGCTTAGAGTAAATAGATATATCCTTCGGAGTAAAAAAAATATCCAATGTTAAGTCATATGCTACCAGAAATGAAATAATGTTTCAATGAGTACAGGACATAGAGAGCTTAGACTAAACAGACATTCATTTTTCAGGGTAAGAGAAAAGCTCCAGCGTTAAGCCATATCGTACGATGAATGAAATAATGTTAAAATGAGTACACGACACAGAGAGCTTGCAGTTAACAGACAGTCATTTACATAATGCGAGAAAAGCTCCAGCGTTAAGTCATATCGGACGAGTACTGAAATAATGTCAAATGAGTACAGGGTACATAGAGCTTAGAGTTACCTGATATTCATGTTTCAGGATAACAGAAAACCTGCAACGTTAAGTCATATCGGACGAGGAATGAAATAATTTTTAAATGTGTAGAGAACACATAGAGCTTAGTGTTACCAGACATTCATCTTTCAGTGTAACACAAAGGCTCCATGGCTAAGTGATATCGGAAGAGGAATGAAATAATGTTTAAATGAGGACAGGACACAGAGAGCTTGGAGTAGACAGACAATCATCTTTCAGTATGAGAGAAATCTCCAAAATTAAGCCATAACGGACGAAGCATGAAAGATTTTATAAATGAGTACAAGAAACAGAGAATTTGCAGTTACCGGACATTCATCTTTCAGGATTAGACAAAACTCTAACGTTAAATCATATCGGTTGACGAATGACATGGTGCAAGAAGTTCAAGTTCCATAGAGCTCAGAGTTACCTTTCATTTGACATGACATTCTATTTCGGATTTAGTTAAAAGCTCCAAAGCTATGGCATATCGTAGGACGAATGAATTGCTTAAATGTGTACAGAGTACCTACAGGTGAGTGCCAGCATTCATTTATCTATCAGGATAAGGGAAAACCTGCAATATTACGTCATATCATTAGATGAATAAATTGATATTCAAATGAGTACAGGCTACATAGAGGTTAGAGTTTCCAGATATTCACTTCTCAAAATAACAGCAGAAATCCAACGTTAAGTCATATAGAACCATGAATGAAATGATGTTCACATGAGTACAGGGTGCATAGAGCTTCGAGTTACCAGATATCCCCTTTCAGGATAACAGAAAAAGTCCAACGATAAGTCATATTCGACGATTTATGCAATGATGTATACATGAGTACAGGGTGCATAGAGCTTCGAGTTACCAGATATCCTCCTTTCAGGATAACAGAAAAAGTCCAACGATAAGTCATATTCGACGATTTATGCAATGATGTATACATGAGTACAGGGTGCATAGAGCTTCGAGTTACCAGTTAATCACTTATCAGGATAACATAAAAGCTCCAACGCTAAGTCATATCGGACGAGGGATGAAATGACGTTCACATGAGTACAGGGTACATTGAGCATACAGTTACCAGATATACATGTTTCAGGATAAAAGAGAACCTTCAACGTTAAGTCATATCGGACGAGGACAGAAATGTTGTTCACATGAGTACAGGGTACATAGAGCTTGGAATTACCAGACATTCATCTTTCAGGGTAAGACAAAAGCTGCATTGTTAAATCATATCGGACGACGAATGAAATAGTGTTCAAGGATTACAGGACACAGAGAGCTTAAAGTTACCAGACATTCATCTTTTAGGATAAGAGAAAACCTTCAACGTTAGTTCATAGCGGACGAGGAATGAAATAATGTTCAATAGAGAACAGGACACAGAGAGCTTAGAGTAAACAGACATTCATCTTTCAGTATAAGAGGAAACCTCCAAAGCTTACTCACATCGCACGAGGAATGAAATAATGTTCAAAAGAGTAAAGGACATAGAGAGCTAAAGGTTACCAGACATTCATCTTTGAGGATAAGAGAAAACCGTCAACGTTAATTCATATCGTACGAGGAATGAAATAATGTTCAAAAGAGTACAGGACACAGAGAGCTTAGAGTAAACAGACATTCATCTCTCAGAATAAGAGAAAACCTCCAAAGTTATTTCACATCGCACGAGGAATGAAATAATGTTCAAAAGAGTACAGGACACAGAGAGCTTAGAGTAAACAGGCATTCATCTTTCAGTATAAGAGAAGACCTCCAAAACTAACTCATATCACACGAGGAATGAAATAATGTCCAAATAAGTACAGTGCACAGAGAGCTTAGGGTTACCAGACATTATTTTCAGGATAAGAGAAAGGCTCAAACGTTATGTCATATCGGACGAAATTTGAAATAATATCCAAATGAGTGCAGGTCACATAGAGCTTACTGTTACCAGACATTACTTTTTCAGGGTAAGAGAAAGGCTCCAAAATTAAGTCTTTTCGGACGAGGAATGAAAGAATTTTCAAAAGAGTACAGGACACGTAGACCTTAGTGTTACCAGACATTCATCTTTCAGGGTAACACAAAGGCTGCACCACTATGTCATATCCGAAGAGGTGTGCAATAATATTTAAACGAGTACAGGACACAGAGAGCTTAGAGTAAACCGACATGCATCTTTCAGAATAAGAGAAATATCCAACGTAATGCCATTTCGGACGAGGAAAGAAATAATGTTACAATGCCTACAGGACACAGAGCTTGGTGTTACTAGACATTTATTTTGAGGATAAGGGAGAAGCTCCAAAGCTAACTCATATCGCACGAGGAATTAAAATATATTCAAATGATTGCAGGATACAAAGAGCTTAGAGTTACCAGATATTGATCTTTCAGGAAAAGAGAAAATCTCCAACGTTAAGTCATATCGTACGAGGAACGAAATAATGTTCAAATGAGTACAGGACACAGAGAGCTTAGAGTAAACAGACATTCATCTTTCAACGTTAAGTCATATCGTACGAGGAACGAAATAATGTTTGAATGAGTACAGGGCACATAGAGCTTAGGGTAAATAGACAAACGTCTTTCAGAATGAGAGAAATTCTCCAAAGTTAGGTCATATCGGACGAGGGATGAAAGATTTTTAAAATGAGTACAGGACACAGAGAATTTGCAGTTAACAGACATTCATCTTTCAGGATAAGAGAAAAATCCAACGTTAAGTCATATCGGATGACGGATGACATGGTGCAATAAGTTAAAGTTCCATAAGGCTCAGAGTTACCTTGCATTTGACATGACATTCTGTTTCGGAACTAGTGAAAAGGTCCAACGCTATGGCATATCGTACGATGAATGGATTGTTTAAATTTTTACAGGACACATAGAGCCTAGTGGTACCACACATTCATTTTTCAGGATGAGAGAGGAGCTCCAACGTTAAGCCATACCGGACGAGGAATGAAATAATGTTAAAATGACTACAGGACACATAGAGCTTGGTGTCACTAGACGTTCATTTTAAGGATAAGGGAGAAGCTTCATCGTTAAATCATATCGGGCCAGGAATGAAATAAATTTCAAATAAGTACAGGACACAGAGAGCTTGGAGTAAGCAGACAATCATCTTTCAGTATGAGAGAAATTCTCTTAAGTTAAGCCATAACGGACGAAGCATGAAAGATTTTAAAAATGAGTACTGGAAACAGAGAATTTGCAGTTGCCGGACATTCATCTTTCAGGATAAGAGAAAACTCTAACGTTAAATCATATCGGATGACGAATGACATGGTGCAATAAGTTCAAGTTCCATAGAGCTCAGAGTTTCCTTTCATTTGACATGACATTCTGTTTCGGATTTAGTTAAAAGCTCCAAAGCTATGGCATATCATAGGACGAATGAATTGTTTAAATGTGTACAGAGTAACTACAGGTGATTGCCAGCATTCATTTATCTTTCAGGATAAGGGAAAACCTGCAATATTACGTCATATCATTAGATGAATAAAATGATATTCAAATGAGAACAGGCTGCACAGAGCTTAGAGTTTCCAGATATTCACAGCTCAAAATAACAGCAGAAATCCAACGTTGTCATATAGAACCATGAATGAAATGATGTTCACATGAGTACAGGGTGCATAGAGCTTAGAGTTACCAGATATCCCCTTTCAGGATAACAGAAAAAGTCCAACGATAAGTCATATTCGACGATATATGCAATGATGTATACATGAGTACAGGGTGCATAGAGCTTCGAGTTACCAGATAGTCACCTTTCAGGATAACAGAAAAGCTCCAACGTTAAGTCATATCGGACGAGGGATGAAATGATGTTCACATGAGTAGCGAGTACGTTGAGCATACAGTTACCAAATATACATGTTTCAGGATAAAAGAGAACCTTCAGCGTTAAGTCATATCGGACGAGGAATAAAATAATGTCTAAATGTGTAGAGAAATCATTGAGCTTAGATTTACCAGATATTCATCTTTCAGGATAACAGAAAGCCTTCAACGTTAAGTCACAACGGACGAGGGCAGAAATGTTGTTCACATGAGTACAGGGTACATAGAGCTTGGAATTACTAGACATTCATCTTTCAGGGTAAGACAAAATCTGCATTGTTTAGTCATATCGGACGACGAATGAAATAGTGTTCAAAGATTACAGGACACAGAGAGCTTAAAGTTACCGGACATTCATCTTTTAGGATAAGAGAAAAACCTTCAACGTTAGTTCATAGCGGACGAGGAATAAAATATTGTTCAAAAGAGAACAGGACACAGAGAGCTTAGAGTAAACAGACATGCATCTTTCAGTATAAGAGGAAACCTCCAAAGCTTACTCATATCGCACAAGGAGTAAAAAAATGTTCAAATGAGTAAAGGACACAGAGAGCTTAAAGTTACCAGACATTCATCTTTGAGGATAAGAGAAAACCGTCAACGTTAATTCATATCGTACGAGGAATGAAATAATGTTCAAAAGAGTACAGGACACAGAGAGCTTAGAGTAAACAGACATTCATCTCTCAGGATAAGAGAAAACCTCCAAAGTTATCTCACATCGCACGAGGAATGAAATAATGTTCAAAAGAGTACAGGACACATAGAGCTTAGAGTAAAAAGACATTCATTTTTCAGGTTAAGAGAAAAGCTCCAACGTTTAGTCTTATCGGACGAGGAATGAAGGAATTTTCAAATGAGTACAGGACACATAGATCTTAGTGCTACCAGACATTCATCTTTCAGGGTAACACAAAAGCTGCACCACTAAGTCATATCGGAAGAGGAGTGCAATAATGTTTAAACGAGTACAGGACAAGGAGAGCTTAGAGTAAACAGACATTCATCTTCCAGGATAAGAGAAATATCCAACGTAAAGCCATTTCGGACGAGGAAAGAAATAAGGTTAAAATGACTACAGGACACAGAGCTTGGTGTTACTAGACATTCATTTTAAGCATAAGGGAGAAGCTCCAAAGCTAACTCATATCGCACGAGGAATTAAATAATATTTAAATGAGTGCAGGACACATAGAGCTTAGAGAAACCAGACATTCATCTTTTAGGATGAGAGAAGAGCTCCAACGTTAGGTCATTTCGGACGAAGAATGAAATAATGTTTAAATGAGTACAGGACACAGAGAGCTTAGAGCAAACTGACATTCATCTTTCAGGACAAGAGAAAATATCCAACGTAAAGTCACATCGGAAGAGGAATGAAATAATGTTCAAATGAGTTCAGGGCACATAGAGCTTAGTGTTACCAGACATTCATCTTTCAGGGTAAGAGAAAACCTCCAAAGTTAATTCATATCGGACGAGGAATGAAATAATGATAAAATGAGTAGAGGACACAGAGAGCTTAGAGTAAACAGACATTCATCTTTCACGATAAGAGAAAATCTCCAAGGTTAGGTCTTATCGTACGAGGAACGAAATAATGTTCAAATGAGTACAGCGCACATAGAGCTTAAATTTACCAGACATTCATCTCTCAGGGTAAGAGAAAAGCTACAACGTTAAGTCTTATCGCACGAGGAATGAAAGTATTTTCAAATGAGTACAGGACACACGGAGCTTAGTGTTACCAGACTTTTATCTTTCAGGGTAAAACAAAGGCTCCATCGTAAAGTCATATCGGAAGGGGCATGAAATAATGTTAAAATAAGTACAGGACACAGAGAGCTTAGTGTTACCAGACATTCATTTTTCAGGATAAGAGACAATATCCAACGTAAAGTCATATCGGACGAGGAATGAAATAATGTTGAAATGAGTGCAGGATACATACATTTTATATGTACCAGACGTTCATCCTTCAGGATAAGAGAAAAGCTTCAACGTTACGTCCTATCGGACGAGGAATAAAAGAATGATTAAATGAGTACAGGACACATAAGGCTTAGTGGTACCAGACATACATCTTTCAGGATGAGAGAAGAACTCCAACTTTAAGCCATTTCGGGCGAGAACTGAAATAATGTAAAATTACTACAGGAAACATAGAGCTTGGTGTTACTAGACATTCATTTTAAGGATAAGGGAGAAGCTCCAAAGCTAACTCATATCGCGCGAGGAATAAAATAATATTCAAATGTGTACAGGAAAAAGAGATGTTATTGTTACCAGACATTCATCTTTCAGGATAAGAGAAAACCTCCATCGTTAATTCATATCGGACGAGGAATGAAATAATGATAAAATGAGTACAGGACACAGAGAGCTTAGAGTAAACAGACATTCATCTTTCGGGGTAAGAGAAAATCTCTAACGTTAAGTCATATCGTATGAGCAATGAAATAATGTTCAAATGAGTACAGGGCACATAGAGCTTAGAGTAAACAGACATACATCATTCAAATGAGAGAAATTCTCCAAACATAAGTCATTTCGGACGAGGCATGAAAGATTTTTAAAATGAGTGCAGGACACAGAGAATTTGCAGTTAACAGACATTCATCTTTCAGGATAAGATAAAAATCCAAAGTTAAGTCATATCGGATGTCGAATGACAAGGTGCAATAAATTCAAGTTCTATAGAGCTCAGAGTTACCTTGCATTTGAAAGCACAATCTGTTTCGGAATTAGTGAAAATCTCCAGCGCTATGGCATATCGTACGATGAATGAATTGTTTAAATGTGTACAGAGTACCTAGAGGTGAGTGTTAGCATTCATTTGTCTGTCAGAATAAGGGAAAACCTGCAATATTATGTCATATCGCACAAGGAATAAAATGATGTTCTGATGAGTACAGGGTATATAGCTTACAGTTACCAGATATTCATGTATCAGTATAACAGAAAACCTGCAACTTTAAGTCATATTGGACGGGGAATGAAATGACGTTCCAATGCGTACAGGGTACATAGAGCTTACAGTTACCAGATATTCATGTTACAGGATAACAAAAAACCTGCAACGTTAAGTCATATCGGACGAGGAATGAAACGATGTTCACATGAGTACAGGGTACATAGAGCTTACAGTTAACAGATATTCATGCTACAGGATAACAGAAAACCTGCAACGTTAAGTCATATCGGACGAGGAATGAAACGACGTTCACATGAGTACAGGGTACATAGAGCTTACAGTTAACAGATATGCACGTTTCAGGATAACAGAAAAGCTGCTACGTAAAGCCATATCGGACGAGGAATGAAATGATATTCACTTGAGCACAGGGTGCATAGATCTTACAGTTACCACATATTCATGTTTCAGGATAACAGAAAACCTGCAACGTAAAGTCATATCGGACGAGCAATGAAATGCTGTACACATGAGTACAGGGTACATAGAGCTTAGAGGTACCAGATATTCATGTTTCAGGATAAGATAAAACCTTTAAGGTTAATTCATATCGGACAAGAAATGGAATAATGTTCAAATGAGTACAGGACACATAGAGTTTAGGGTTACTAGACATTCGTCTTTCAGGATAAGAGAAAATCTCAAACGTTAAGTCATTTTGAACGAGGAATGAAATAATGTTCAAATGAGTACAGGACACATATAGCTTAGTGTTACCAGACATTCACCTTTCAGGATAAAAGAAATCACCATTGTTAAGTCATATCGCAGGAGGAATGAAATAATATTAAAATGAGTACAGGATACATAGAGCTTAGAGTTACCAGACTTTCACCCTTCAGGGTAAGAATAGGTTCCAACGCTAAGTCATATCGGGCGAGATTTCAAATAATGTCCAAATGAGTGCAGGGCACATAGAACTTAGTGTTACCACACATTCATCTTTCAGGGGAAGAGAAAAGCTCCAAAGTTAGGTCTTATCGGACGAGGAATGAAAGAATTTTCAAATGAGTACAGGACACATAGAGCTTAGTGTTATCAGACATTCAATTTTCAGCGTAAGAGAAATGCTCCAACGTTAAGTCTTATCGGACAAGGAATGAAAGAATTTTCAAATGAGTACAGGACACATAGAGCTTAGAATAAACAGATATTCATCTTTCAGGATAAGAAAAAACCTCCAAAGTTAAGTCTTATCGGACGAGGAATGAAAAAATGTTCAAATGAGTACAGGACACCTAGAGCCTAGTGGTACCACATATTCATCTTTCAGGATAAGAGAAAACCTCTAACGGTAATTCATATCGGACGAGGAATGATATAATGTTCAAAGGAATACATGACACAGAGAGCTTAGAGTAAACAGACGTTCATCTTTCAGGATAAGAGGAAATCTCCAATGTTAAGTCATATCGTACCAGGAAGGAAATAATGTTTGAAAGAGTACAGGGCACATAGAGCTTAGGGTACACAGACATACACCTTTCAGTATGAGAAAATTCTCCAAATATAAGTCATATCGGACGAGGCATGAAAGGCTTTTAAAATGAGCACAGCATACAGAGAATTTGCAGTTAACAGACATTCATCTTTCAGGATAAGAGAAAAATTAAACGTTAAGTCATATCGGATGACGGATGACATAGTGCAATAAGTTCAAGTTCCACAGAGCTCAGAGTTACCTTGCATTTGACATGACATTCTGTTTCGGAATTAGTGAAAAGGTCCAACGCTATGGCATATCGTACGATGAATGAATTGTTTCAATTTCGACAGGACACATAGAGCCTAGTGGTACCACACATTCATCTTTCACGATGAGAGAAGAGCTCCAACGTTAAGCCATATCGGACGAGGAATGAAATAATGTTAAAATGACTACAGGACACATAGAGCTTGGTGTTACTAGACCTTCATTTTAACGATAAGGGAAAAGCTTCATCGTTAAATCATATCGGACGAGGAAAGAAATAAATTTCAAATGTGTAGAGGACGCATAGATCTTAGAGTAAACAGACATTCTTCTTTCAGGATAAGGGCAAATATCCACCGTTAAGTCATATCGGACGAGGAACAAAATGTTCAAATGACCACAGGACACATAGTTCTTAGAGTACACAGACATTCATCCTTCAGTATAAGAGAAAACCTCCAAAGCTAACTCATACCGCAAGAGGAATGAAATAATATTCAAAGGAGTACAGGACACAGACAGCTAAGGGGTACCAGACATTACTCTTTCAGGATAAGAGAAAACGTCCCACGTTAGTTAATTCATATCGGAAGAGGAATGAAATAATGTTCAAATAAGTACAGGACACAGAGAGCTTGGTGTAAGCAGACAATCATCTTTCAGTATGAGAGAAATTCTCCAAAGTTAAGCCATAACGGACGAGGCATGAAAGATTTTAAAAATGAGTACTGGAAACAGAGAATTTGCAGTTGTCGGACATTCATCTTTCAGGATAAGAGAAAACTCTAACGTTAAGTCATATCGGATGACGAATGACATGGTGCAATAAGTTCAAGTTTCATAGAGCTCAGAGTTACCTTTCATTTGACATGACATTCTGTTTCGGATTTAGTTAAAAGCTCCAACGCTATGGCATATCGTAGGACGAATGAATTGTTTAAATGTGTACAGAGTACCTACAGGTGAGTGCCAGCATTCATTTATCTTTCAGGATAAGGGAAAACCTGCAATATTACGTCATATCATTAGATGAATAAAATGATATTCAAATGAGTACAGGCTGCATAGAGCTTAGGGTTTCCAGATATTCACCTCTCAAAATAACAGCAGAAATCCAACGTTAAGTCATATAGAACCATGAATGAAATCATGTACACATGAGTACAGGTTGCATAGAGCTTCGAGTTACCAGATATCCACCTTTCAGGATAACAGAAAAAGTCCAACGATAAGTCATATTCGACGATATATGCAATGATGTATACATGAGTACAGGGTGCATAGAGCTTCGAGTTACCAGATAGTCACCTTTCAGGATAACAGAAAAGCTCCAACGTTAAGTCATATCGGATGAGGGATGAAATGATGTTCACATGAGTAGAGGGTACATGTAGCATACAGTTACCAAATATACATGTTTCAGGATAAAAGGGAACCTTCAACGTTAAGTCATATCGGACGGGGAATAACATAATTTCTACATGTGTAGAGAAATCATTGAGCTTAGAGCTACCAGATATTCATCTTTCAGGATAACAGAAAACCTTCAACGTTAAGTCATATCGGACGAGGACAGATATGTTGTTCACATGAGTACAGGGTACATAGAGCTTGGACTTACCAGACATTCATCTTTCAGGGTAAGACAAAATCTGCATAGTTTAGTCATATCGGACGACGAATGAAATAGTGTTCAAAGATTACAGGACACAGAGAGCTTAAAGTTACCGGACATTCATCTTTTAGGATAAGAGAAAACCTTCAACGTTAGTTCCTATCGGACGAGGAGTGAAATATTGTTCAAAAGAGAACAGGACACAGGGAGCTTAGAGTAAACAGGCATGCATCTTTCAGTATAATTGGAAACCTCCAAGGCTTACTTACATCGCACAAGGAGTAAAAAAATGTTCAAATGAGTAAAGGACACACAGAGCTTAAAGTTACCAGACATTCATCTTTGAGGATAAGAGAAAACCGTCAACGTTAATTCATATCGTACGAGGAATGAAATAATGTTCAAAAGAGTACAGGACACAGAGAGCTTAGAGTAAACAGACATTCATCTCTCAGGCTACGAGAAAACCTCCAAAGTTATCTCACAACTTACGAGGAATGAAATAATGTTCAAAAGAGTACAGGACACATAGACCTTAGAGGAAAAAGACATTCATCTCACAGGATCAGAGAAAACCTCCAAAGTTAACTCACAGCGCACGAGGAATGAAATAATGTTCGAAAGAGTACAGGACACAGAGAGCTTAGAGTAAACAGACATTCATCTTTCAGTATAAGAGAAGACTTTCAAAACTAACTCATATCACACGAGGAATGAAATAATATACAAATAGGTACAGTACGCAGAGAGCTTAGGGTTACCAGACATTCATCTCTCAGGATAAGAGAAAACCTCCAAAGTTATCTCACATCGCACGAGGAATGAAATAATGTTCAAAAGAGTACAGGACACAGAGAGCTTAGAGTTACCAGACATTCATCTCTAAGGATAAGAGAAAACCTCCAAAGTTAACTCACATCGCACGAGGAATGAAATAGTGTTCAAATAAGTACAATACACAGAGAGCTTATAGTTACCAGACATTCATTTTTCAGGTTAAGAGAAAAGCTCCAACGTTTAGTCTTATCGGACGAGGAATGAAAGAATTTTCAAATGAGTACAGGACACATAGATCTTAGTGTTACCAGACATTCATTTTTCGGGTAAGTGAAAAGCTCCAACGTTTAGTCTTATCGGACGAGGAATGAAAGAATTTTCAAATGAGTACAGGACACATAGATCTTAATGCTACCAGACATTCGTCTTTCAGGGTAACACAAAGGCTGCACCACTATGTCATATCGGAAGAGGAGTGCAATAATGTTTAAACGAGTACAGGACACAGAGAGCTTAGAGTAAACCGACATTCATCTTTCAGGATAAGAGAAATATCCAACGTAAAGCCATTTCGGAGGAGGAAAGAAATAATGTTAAAATGACTACAGGACACAGAGCTTGGTGCTACTAGACATTCATTTTAAGGATAAGGGAGAAGCTCCAAAGGTAACGCAAATCGCACGAGGAATTAAATACTATTCAATGAGTGCAGGGCACAAAGAGCTTAGAGTTAACAGACATTCATCTTTCAGGATAAGAAATAAGCTCCAACGGTAATTCATATCGGACGAGGAATGAATTGATGTTCAAAAAAGTACAGGACACAGAGAGCTTAGAGTAAACAGACATTCGTCTTTCAGTTGAAGAGAAAATCTCCAACGTTAAGTCATATCGTACGAGGAACGAAATAATGTTCAAATTAGTATAGGGCACATAGAGCTTAGGGTAAACAGACATACATCTTTCAGTATGAGAGAAATTCTCCAAAGTTAGGTCATATCGGACGAGGCATGAAAGATTTTTAAAATGAGTACAGCACACAGAGAATTTGCAGCTAACAGACATTCATCTTTCAGGATAAGAGAAAAATCCAACGTTAAGTCATATCCGGTGACGAATGACGTGGTGCAATAAGTTCAAGTTCCATAAGGCTCAGAGTTACCTTGCATTTGACATGACATTCTGTTTCGAAATTAGTGAAGGGCTCCAACGCTATGGCATATCCTACGCTGAATGAATTGTTTAAATGTGTACAGAGTACCTAGAGGTGAGTGTTAGCATTCATTTATCTTTCAGGATGAGGGAAAACCTGCAATATTAAGTCATAATGCACAAGGAATGATATGATGTTCATATGAGTAGAGGGTACATAGAGCTTACAGTTTCCAGATATTCATGTATCAGGGTAAAAGAAAACCTGCAACGTTAATTCATATCGGACGAGGAATGAAATGATGTTCGCATGAGTACAGGGTACATAGCGCTTAGAGGTACCAGATATTCATGTTTCAGGATAAGAGAAAACCTCCAAGGTTAATTCATATCGGACGAGGAATGAAATAATGTTCAAATGAGTACAGGACCCAAGGAGCTTAATGTTACCAGACATTCATCTTTCAGGGTAAGAGAAAAGCTCCAAAGTTAAGTCTTATCGGACGAGGAATGAAACAATTTTAATATGAGTATAGGACACAGAGAGCTTGCAGTTACCAGGCATTCATTTTCAGGATAAGAGAAAGGCTCCTACGTTAAGTATTGTATGACGAGGAATGAAATAATGTCCAAATGAGTACACGGCACATAGAGCTTAGAGTTACCAGACATTCAGCTTTCAGAATAAGAGAAAATATCCAACGTTAGGTCTTATCGGACGAGGAATGAAAAATGTTCAAATGAGTACAGGACACATAGAGCCTAGTGGTACCATACATTCATCTTTCAGGATGAGAGAAGAGCTCCAACGTTAAGCCATTTCGGACGAGGAATGAAATATTGTTAAAATGACTACATGACACACAGAGCTTGGTGTTACTAGACCTTCATTTTAAGGATAAGTGAGAAGCTTCATCGTTAATTCATATCGGACGAGGAATGAAATAATGTTCAAATGAGTGCAGGACGCATAAGGCTTAGATTAAACAGACATTCATCTTTCAGGATAAGAGCAAATATCCACCGTTAAGTCATATCGGACGAGGAACAAAATGTTCAAATGACCACAGGACGCATAGTGCTTAGAGTACACAGACATTCATCATTCAGTATAACAGAAAACCTCCAAAGCTAACTCATACCACAAGAGGAATGAAATAATATTCAAATGAGTACAGGACACAGAGAGCTAAGGGGTATCAGACTTTACTCTTTCAGGATAAGAGAAAACCTCCGACGTTAATTCATATCGGACGAGGAATGAAATAATGTTCAAATAAGTACAGGACCCAGAGAGCTTAGAGGAAACAGACATTCATCTTTCAATATGAGAGAAATTGTACAAAGGTAAGTCATATTGGACGAGGCATGAAAGATTTTTAAAATGAGTACAGGACACAGAGAATTTGCAGTTACCGGACATTCATCTTTCAGGATAAGAGAAAACTCCAACGTTAAAACATATAACGGATGACGAATGACATTGTGCAATAAGTTCAAATTCCATAGAGCTCAGAGTTACGTTTCATTTGAGATGATATTCTATTTTGGAATTAGTGAAAAGCTCCAAAGCTATGGCACATCGTACGATGAATGAATTGTGTAAATGTAAATAGAGTGCCTAGAGGTGAGTGTTAGCTTTCATTTACCTTTCAGGATAAGGGAAACCCTGCAATATTAAGTAATATCATTAGATGAATAAAATGACATTCAAATGAGTACAGGCTACATAGAGCATAGAGTTACCAGATAATCACCTCTCAAAATAACAGCAGAACCCCTACGTGTAGTCATATATGATCTTGAATGAATTGATGTTCACATGAGTACAGAGTGCATAGAGTTTCGAGTTATCAGATATTCACCTTTCAGGATAACAGAAAAAGTCCGACGTTAAGTCATATCCTACGAAATATGCAATGATGTATACATGAGTACAGGGTGCATAGAGCTTCCAGTTACCAGATATTCAACTTTCAGGATAACAGAAAAACTCCAACGTTGAGTCATATCGGACGATAAATGCAATGATGTTCACATGAGTACAGGGTGCATAGAGCTTGGGGCTACCAGATATTCACCTTTCAGAATAACAGAAAAAGTCCAACGTTAAGTCATATCCGGCGATATATGCAATGATATATCCATGAGTACAGGGTACATTGAGCATACATTTACCAGATATACATGTTTCAGGATAACAGAAAACCTGCAACGTTAAGTCATATCGGACAAGGAATGAAATAATGTTTAAATGTGTACAGAACACATAGAGCTTAGAGTTAACATTCATATTTCAGGACAAGAGAAAATCTCTGATATTAATTCATATCGGACGAAGAATGAAATAATGTTCACATGAGTACAGGAAACATAGAGCTGACAGTTACCAGACATTCATATTTCAGGATAACATAAAACTTCACCGTTAAGTCATATTGGAAGATAAATGAAATGATGTTCACATAAGTACATGGTACATAGAGCTTACAGTTACCAGATATTCATGTTTCAGGATAACAGAAAACCTTCAACGTTAGGTCATATCGGACGAGGACAGAAATGTTGTTCACGTGAGTACAGGGTACACTGAGCTTGGAGTTACCAGACATTCATCTTTCAGGGTAAGACAAAAGCTGCATTGTTATGTCATATCGGACGAGGAATGAAATAATGTTCACATGAGTACAGGGTACATAGAGCTTACAGTTACCAGATATTCATGTTTCTGCATAACAGAAAGCCTGCAACTTTAATCCATATCGCAAGAGGAATTAAATGATTTTCACATGAGTACAGGGAACATAGAGCTTAGGGTTAACAAGCCTTCATCTTTCAGGATAACAGGAAACCTGGAACGTTAAGTCTTATCGGACGAGGAATGAAATGATGTTAATATGAGTACAGGGTACATAGAGCTTACGGTTAGCAGGTATTCATGTTTCAGGATAACAGAGAACCTGCAACGTTAAGTCATATCGGACGAGGAATGAAATGATGTTCACATGAGTACAGGGTACATAGAGCTTACGGTTAGCAGATATTCATGTTTCAGGATAACAGAGAACCTGCAACGTTAAGTCATATCGGACGAGGAATGAAATGATGTTCACATGAGTACAGGACACAGAGAGCTTAGAGTAAACAGACACGCCTCCACCAGAATAAGAGAAGATCTCCAAAGCTAATTCATATCGCACGAGGAATGAAGTAATGTTCATATGAGTACAGGACACAGAGAGCTTAGAGTAAACAGACATTCATCTTTTAGTATAAGAGGAAACCTCCAAAGCTTACTAATATCGCACGAGGAATGAAATAATGTTCGAAGGAGTACAGGACACAGAGAGCTTAGAGTTACCAGACATTCATCTCTCAGGATAAGATAAAACCTACAAAGCTTACTAATATCGCACGAGGAATGAAATAATATTCGAAGGAGTACAGGACACAGAGAGCTTAAAGTTACCAAAGATTCATCTTTGAGGATAAGAGAAGACCTCCAAAGCCTACTCATATCGCACGAGGAATGAAACAATGTTCAAAGGAGTACAGGACACAGAGAGCTTAGAGTTACCAGACATTCATCTCTCAGGATAAGAGAAAACCTCCAAGGTTAAGTCATATCGTACGATGAATGAAATAATGTTTAAATGAGTACAGGATACATAGAGCTTCGAATTACCAGACATTCATGTTTTAAGATAAGGGAAAACCTCCATCGTTATGTCATATTGGACCAAGTTTAATGGAGCTTCATCATAGCATGTTACTTCATCATCAGAAGCAGTGGTGAAGGCTGCAAAGGCGATTTTTAGGTATCTCTCAAAAAATGGTTTCCAGCATGTCTTTGAAGACTGGCAGAAACGCTGGGATAAGTGTGTCGCATTCAGGAGAGGCTATTTTGAGAAGGACCAGCAAAATTATGAGGATGAGTAAAAGTACGTTGTCAAAAAATAAAAAATAAAAATAAAAAAATAAAAAATAAAAAATAAAAAAATGTGATCATTGTTTATTGAACAGCCGTCGTTGTTTTCTATGTAACTGATAGTTTGGAGTGAGTAAGGATTCCTTCTCAACTTGGCTATTTTTAAAATGGTGTCCTTGTTTCCTGGGGACTTGAAATCTCGTCAGTTTTTTTTTGTGTAATTTACGTCCTCCAACGTTAAGTCATATCGGGCGATGAATGGAATAGGTGATATGATGCTCAAATGAGCCCAAGGCCCACAGAGATTAAAGATACCGGACTTTCCTCTTTCAGGATAAGGTGAAACCTGGCAAAAAGCTTATCCAGGTAACTCACCCTGACCGAGATTTGAACTTGGGACCTCTTGAACGTGAGGCGGACATCCTAACGAGGCGATCAATGTGGTCAGTAGAAGATATCTTCTTTGGGGTGGAGACTATGAACAACACGATCCCAACGCTCACCAGATACAATTACTAAAAGTGCTTTCTCAATTTTTGATTTTCTGAAAAATGGCTCTAGCACTTTTGTTTAATATATGTGTTTGAGATACAAAACAAATCAAATTTATATCTGTAATTTTCTGCGAATAATCTCTGATAACCGTTGATTCTGGATAACTTTGTAAATCCTAAGAAATAGACTGAATCTTACTACACAAAATGTAGGGATCGTTAAAACATATTTTGTTGTGTGTTTGTGTTGAGTGAACCATTTCCGAGATATTATTTACTATTTGTATAAATTTTGCAATACTAACATCTTTCTGTAAGGTTATTCACTTCCTTTTCACTTGGCCATCAAAACAGAAAGGAATTGCAAAGCCATCGGATAGCTACCAACCCTTAAAACATCTGACTGGCTTAAAGCTTACTGTATATACACATTCCCTTGTAGGCCCGCTTCTGTAACGCGTCTGCCTCATGTTTAAGAGCTCATGAGTTCAAATCTCAGTCAAAATGATAATGTTTTTTACGGAGTTGTCCCTCTTCCTGAAAGACGAATGTCTGGTACCTTTAAGCTCCGTGTATCCTGTACTCATTTGAACATAATTTCATTCATCGTCCCATATGACTTAATGTTCAGGTTTTCCCTTATCCTGAAAGATAAATGTCTAACTAAGCTCTGTGTATCCTGTACTCATTTGAACATAATTTCATTCATCGTCCCATATGACTTAATGTTGCAGGTTTTCCCTTATCCTGAAAGATAAATGTCTAACTAAGCTCTGTGTATCCTGTACTCATTTGAACATAATTTCATTCATCGTCCCATATGACTTAATGTTGCAGGCTTTCCCTTATCCTGAAAGATAAATGTCTAACTAAGCTCTGTGTATCCTGTACTCATTTGTACATCATTTCATTCATCGTCCGATATGACTTAATGATTTTAAAAAGTCCTGTATTCAGTCAAGTTTATGAGTATTTTTCAGAAATGAACCAACTTATAGGTTTAATAAGTTAATGTGTAACCCAGCTCCATTTATTTATTGTCTATTGCAAAAGTTATGAGTGCATGTAGCGTCTAACACGAGGCGAGTTGAGTCAGCCCCGCCTATTTGTTTACAGCAGGTTTAAACAAATCTGAGAAGAAGTATAAAAATGGATTATAGCTCTCAGCGTCCTATGGACGTAATAGAGGATTTAATTTTGGCCTCATTGAAGCATTAAAAAATCCGTATTTGCCTAAACAAAACTCAAAAAGAAAATACTAAACTTGGTAATTAAGGATGCGACACGAAGATTTTGAAGGGAACCCCCCCCTCCTCTCAGCGCAGAATATCATCAAATGATTTATATTAAAATCCCTCATGGTTGTGATATTTTTATGGGAAGGACTTTCGTAAAAGGATGAGACGTGGTTAAAACTCACAACTGATGTGAGGTTAGGGCGACCTGCCAACCGGATATCAAGCCCCTTCAACTTCTGTCAAAAAACCAAACCTGCTATTTAGGTTCAGTATTTTCTAAATATACGACATGAAGATGTCTAACTACCATTAACCTTTAAACGGTTTTGATTTTACAAATGAAATGTATATGTTGGATTTTCTGATAATATCCTCAAAAGTCGTTTTGTCTGTGAGTGAGTGCTAAACCGTAACCACAAAAAGGATATCGCTTTAAAGCACACCAAATGCCTAACCATTTTCGATATTTTTTGTTATTGGTTTCTATTTTCCAATAGCTCTACTTTCCTCCAATAGGAAGTTGTATGCTAAGCTGTATAAATATGTTTTGTTATGCAAAGAGAACAGAATTCCAAAGCCGTCACATGGCGACGATCTATGAGGATGATAAAATTTATGATAAAACCATTTCTACAAAAAGTAAATAACATGGAATAGATTGAGAAATAAGGTTTGTGAAGAATAGATAGAATAAATGAGGTAATGTAAACACAACGGGACAGTACCTCGTCGACTGAGATACGCCAACTGCCCCAAGTATCACAAAAAAAACCTCAAAAACACTAAATATGTACCATGCTCGGTAATCTCTCTTCTCGGAGCTCTGCCATATACAAATACAGTCATCATCAGTCCTTTAAATTGATAGTTATATCATTGAAACACAAAAAATGCTTAGTTTTATATCGTAAATGAAAGTAACATTTATTATCATTTAGGTGTAGATCAACTTGCAACAAATCTCGCAGTATAAGTGTCAGACTTTAGAGTTGCAGGCTGGATTTAGCAATGAAGGGCACCTCTTTAACCTCTCACATCCATTTGTCTGAGGAATGGTTTGTAAGTTTCAAAAACTGTTTGCTTTTCTACGTTGAATGACGTCTGTATCACAGCAAATGGTAGGATCTAAGATCAATGCAGTCGTGACTCAAATGTTTTCTTTCCTCTCTGACTTGTACCCACTTCCTGGCGTGTCTCCTTGTCGCTAGATGTTCTAGCTGTTGTCAAGTCGCACGACAGGCCAGAGATGGAAGCACCATCTTATTTATAGCTGTTGGTGAAAAACAGGAGAGCTAAATAAAGAAAATAAGTAAAAGAACCCTTAGAGTTTACTTAGAAATAGTGTAAATAATTTCATTTATCAAACTTTGGCCATTTTGCTGAATGACACCGTGATAGCAGTATCCTGTTTCAGTGTTAAGGTCTATGATATTGATTACATTTGGACCTAACTGTGAAACAAACTACAATACATCCAAAATTATATCTTAATTTTTGAAGCAGTGCGGGCTACAAACGGTAGTCCAATCCGCACCTATACTCTCTCAAATAGACATACAAATACCTACTCTGGTAATTTAGTAGGTATACCGAGTATTTGTCAATGTGACAGTGAAATGTTTTACTCGGTATGCCAATCTGGTGCCAGATGTATGTAGTTAGGTCCATGGGGAAAATCTGGCGTTTTTCCCAAATAATTAGCGCTTAATCTGAATAAATATAAGTGACACAACAAGCTTTTGAAAACAGTGACTAATCAGCTTTAACAGAAACTCTTAATCGTCGTTCCCCACGCACATTTATTATAAAACTAAAACAACAATGCCATATTTACTGGCGATATAAAGTCGCCCGTCCAAACTGACTAGAACTCGCCTGGTTCTTTAGGTAACTGAGAATATGCTCTAGTTTTTATTCTTATCGTATTTTTCTTCAGGAGGTTCAGAATTTGAATATGAAATTTGCATTGGAAAGTAAGATCTCACAAAGCTATTCGATCACTTAATCGTTCTCATTAAGCCATGTGAAAAATCGGCGATTGCGGTAACGTACGTCTTTGAGACTAGCATTATCAAATTTTGCACTTTAATAAGTATAGAAGATAAATAACTTTATACAGGTATTAGTACTCTTATTTTTATTCAGTTTAAAAATACAAGGGGCGTCCAGGAAGTAAGCTCTGTGTAAATTTATCTCCGCTGCCGCGCTGCGATCGCAGTTTTGCACATGCGCGGTAGACGCTCCGTATCAAGGAGAAGAAACGTGCGCCATTGTGAGATCGCTGTCAGCCACCTACGTTTTGTTGTGCTTGTTTACAATGCCGGTGTTGACTGAAAATCCTGCCGCTTGTGAAATCAGATCTGTGATTTGTTTTCTGAATGCTAAGAAAGTGAAACCAATTGAAATTTATCGGTCGTCAAAAGGTGTTGTGTTTCTCCACGACAAAACACGACCACACACTGCAAATGCGACCAAAAACATCCTACAGGGTTTTGGCTGGGACGTGTTTGACCTCTCCCCGTACAGCCCTGACCTCGCTTCTAGCGACTTTCATCTGATTTTGCATCTCAAATCTTTCCTTGGTGGTCAGCACTTCAACAGTGATGCAGAGCCGAAGGAAAATGTTTCCAACTGGTTGCAAACACAGGCGCAGACTTCCATGAAGGAAGTATACAAAAACTTGTGCCTCGCTATGACAAATGCCTGCAAAATTTCGGCAGTTATGTGCAAAAGGAGTTTAAGAGTTGTAGAATTTTGTGCAATAAATACTTTTTCTGTATCTGTACACAAATTAATGTTATTGCCAAACAGAACTTACTTTCTGGACATACCTCGTATTTTGCTATAAAATGTGCAAGAAGTACAGATTTAAATATTGGTATTACACATGATAAAGTCGCCCGTCTCGGTAGCGTGGTGGTAGCATGTCCGCCTCACGTTCAGGAAGTCCCGAGTTCAAATCTCGGTCAGGGTGAGTTACCTGGATAAGGTTTTTCCCCGGTTTTCCCTTATCCTGAAAGACGAATGTCGGTTAACTCTAAGCTCTATGAACCCTGGACTCATTTGATCATCATCTCACCCATTCCATTCATCGTCCGATATGGCTTAACGTTGGAGGATGTAAAATACGAGGGCTGTTCAATGAAGAATGATGACAATATTTTTGACAAGTACCTTTACTCATTCTCATAATTTTGATGGTTCTTCTCAAAATAGTCTCCCCTGAATGCGATGCACCGCTCCCAGCGTTTCTGCCAGTCTTCAAAGACATGCCGGAAACCATTTTTGAGAGATCCTTCAAAATCGCCTACGCAGCCCTCGCTACTGCTTCTGATGATGGATAATGCCTCCCACGAAGGCGTTTCTTCAAGTTAGGTAATAGAAAAAAAGTCACATGGGGCTAAAACCGGACTATACGGAGGGTGAGTGATGTACCTCACGTTGATTTTTGCAAGATATTCAGCAACATTGGCAATATGCGGCCGCGCATTATCATGGTGCAGCATCCAGCCTGCTTCATGGAAATGTGGTCTTTTGCGCCTGATATGGACTTGCAATGCTTTCGGGACATTCCTGTAGTATTGCGCAGTTACTGATGTGTGTGCAGGTACAACATGGTGATAGACCATTCCATGAATATCAAAGAATGAGATGACCATAACTTTCCCAGCAGAAGTAACCACTCTTGCGTTTTTGGGGGTTGGTGATGAAGGAGTTTTCCACACTGAGCTTTGCTGTTTGCTCTCAGGATCAAAATGATGTAGCCAAGTTTCATCAGCAGTGATTACGTTTGATAGAAACTCCGGATCTTCCTCTAACATCAACTTTAACTGCCTGTTACCACCATTGCAGCGGTAGGCGATACTAAACATGTCTGAACTTGCCTGGTTCGCACTGTTGGGAACCAGGAGTATCAACAATGAAACTACTACGGTGTGTTTGTTTCACATTAAGCTAACAGAATAAAATAGGATTGAATTTTAGTGCGAAAAATTATGACCGTAAAAAAATTATTATTCTAAATTGAAGAGCCCTTGTAACACATAAAAACACGAAGTAAGGCTTGATGGTTCAGCCGGTTGGTGATTGGCAGCTTTGTCGGTAGCATCGCTGCATTCAGCTATTTAAATGGAGGTATTATTGTTTATGCATGAATGTTGGTCATTTCATTATTGTATAACGCATGTTATTCCACAAAGTGCTAAGTAGTGTTCAAGTGTGCTTAGTTGATGCTTCTCAATGTTTGCCTCGAGCAAGCAAATTGCATGAAAACCGCTGTGTAGAAGTGGAAGCTTTCAGCCACACAATCCCTCTTTGATGCATGGTTTTGTAAATGCAAATTGATGGTATACCCGCTATTGTGTATCACTGGGTATCCAAACTATTCTTAAGGAAACATCACATTCTGAAGCACAAGTGCAATAGAGGAATTACACGTTTTGAGGTCTCCTGAACAAAAAGAAACACATTTTTAGAAACATTGTGTGCGTGCGTGTGTTATGTGCCCATAACTTCGCTATTATGTGTTTCAAATGGGAAGAGTTCTCGCCTGTAGTCAATCAGATGCGTTAGAGCCTTCACTGTTGCCATCTCGTTATCCCCACTCTCTCCCTCTCTCTCGCACACTTGCGAGTGTTCGTGGCGCTAGACGTAAGGGAACGCAAACTGTATTTCCCAAAGTTTTATAATAATGGATTTGTTGTTATCGTAATTGCAACATGGATATTCATGTATTACGCAAATGTTTTAAATATTTAGTTTAAAGTTAATTATAGTTTATGAATTACTTATCTTTTTATGCAACGAAAATACCAGCGGTGCATCCGTATAGCTGTGAATGTTACTTTCGTCATTGTCATTGTCTTCAACGTCTGAGTACTGCAAATCTATGGTGATAGGTTCCAAAATCGCGTTACATGTTATTTCTTTCCAAAAGTCGTCATCTTGTAGTATATCTGATGTCTCACACAGTTTTCCCAGTCTTGTTGTGTTCCTTGTCAGTTTCTTCGTGAATAAGTCGTTCAGCGTCAGTTTAAAAATATTATTTTGGTTTGCAATATAATTTGGGCCCACATTCACTCTATTGGATTGTTCTAGCAGTAGTAAGGGGGGGGGGGTGGATCGTGTGTCATTGATCCAGCTGATACTAATGTCAAATGTATACGTTTCAGTTCTGAGTAACTTCAAATGTACGTTCATGCATACATGCCAACCAATAATGATATTCATTACAGTGCTTACGTCGCAATGAATTGTTATAATATAATGGTATATACTTTATTTATTTGTATTAGAGAAACTATTTGAGCCAAAAATATGGGGTTTTACGGTTATGTTAAATACATTACTCTCTCCTTCCTCATTGATTAGCTTTTGCAAAATCTGTATTTTAGTCTTAGTGCGAATAGTATTTATTAGAGATTGATTAGTTTGGCACTCATCACAATCCACTTAGGGGGAATGCAATACAACAACATCGCAGGACTCCGATTGGTTGCTCACCTAGTAGCGCTCAAGGACAAACACCTTCCCATTTGAAACACATAATAAAAACGGTAAAATAAAAAAAAAATTGTTATTTAAATTCAGTATCCTCTTAGAATCCTACATTATATTCAAGAACATAGACCCTCAAAAAGACTATGTTTGTACATGGAACGATTTGGATTAAAATAGCACAAGGAAGATTCCACTGCAAAAGTGAGAAAAGTGAATGTTGACCGAATATCTGTTACACACATGTTCGGGTTGTTCTGCGCTTGTGTGAGTGGAGCATGAAACAATAGACTGTAAAGTCTGTATAGTCAACGCACGTGCAGTTGCCTCATAAAGGAAACGGTCCCTACCGCCCACTAATGTACATCATAAATCTATCTCCACACTTCACAAATGGAACACTGTCGTTGAGGACCAAGAGCAACCCTGATTTTCTCGAAGTGACAGTCGTATGTTTACTCCACGTGGAGTCTCAGTTGCCAAAGTGCCAACTTCCAGTTGATCTATTTCATTACGTGCAGAAATTCGTTGTGTGTCACGATGTGGAGAACGTGGGAGGGAACCGCAGTGGTAAATGCAAATGAAGTAGTAGATAACTTTCAGTCAAGTGAAAATAATCAAAGTGATGACAATAGTGTAAATAACTGGGCCAAGTTATATTACTGGAGAAGCCTCAAAAAACAAAGTTGTAACGGGAACTCTTTCTCAGCAAATCAAGCGCTTGTTTTGAACACATATAAATATTTTCTGAAAAATAATCTTGGTAAGGGGTCATGCAATGAACCTGATAAGTTCTGGGTATTCACAGAAATACAGTAAGAAATATTGTGACGAAAGGAATACCAAAGACGCCGATCAAGCGTGAAAACAAAAGAAAACGTTCTCTAAAGTAGATAAGTTCACATGCAATTTGATTCGCCGAGAAATTTATAGATTTTATGCAAAAGGAGAGCGCCCACCTTAGATGAATTGGTTGTACATTTGCAAGAAATTTATGATTTTCCTTATGGCCACTGCACTGTTTGCGGCCTGCTAAAAGAGCTCGGTTTCAAATACCGCACTTTGAATAAGATAAGGGTTATTATGGAAGCCAGGTGAACTGTAGCTTGGCGATATATATCAAAAGTAAGGACGTTTCGCAGTAATGGACATAAATAATAAATAAATTCTGCTTTATTTTTGTCTCGGCATCTAGAAGCTATACCGAGACCGATTTTTACAATATTAATTATTTTCTTATTTAAGATAATTAATTTAGACGAAACCTCGTACGATACCCATGACGTATCGAGAAAGGTTGCAGCTTTGCAGAAAGGTCTGCGAGAAGGAGGGCCGGGGTTGTAAAACGATTATAAGGCTTCGTCAAAGGAGGCGGCCAACGTGCACACAAGTTAACTAAACAGACTTTAAGTACAGTGCGATCCATCTAAACCTGAGCCATTTCAGTAGGCCGTAACTTTCGAACCAATAATACAACATATATACGGGGAATAGAAGAAAGAGAATCAGTAGTTCGTTATTTAAAAAAAAGTAGCTATATTTTCCATACTCTTCCCATGACAAAGCGGCGGCCGCGCCGTGGCTCAGTGGTTAGACCGCTTGGCTCTCACCAAGGCGGCCCGAGTTCGATCACAGGCGACAGCAAATTGAGATTTGTGGTGGAAAACACGGTGATGGGGCGGGTTTTCTCCGGGACCTCCGGTTATCCCCGCCATCTCATTCCAACGGTGCTCCATCTTCATCTCATGTATCATCAGTGTCATCGCCTGCGGTGCCGTATGTAGTAAAAGCGGGCGTTAAACACTACACATTTATTATTATGACAAAGCGAGAAACAGCCGAATAGCCACCGCACTTTTTAAATTATTAAATGTTGGAAACTTCAAAGCAACAACAGCAACAACAACAATAATAGATATTTTAAAATGGGTGGTGCCATATAGAAAGTTATTTTAAATAAATTGTGTAATTTGAAAGAAGCTACACTTTTTTTTCTGAAGGAAGAACACTTTATGAGCTATTCCTTGAAAATTCAAGGTATACATTTTATTTAATATCTCAAAATGTGAACCATTTTTGAGGAAATAAGGAATATTAAATATGTTTTAATGTAAAGAGTAGTTGGGGTGTCAGCTCTGTGGAAGATACTGAACGCCACCATGCACACAATTGAAATCAGACCTACATCCTTCTGTTGGAGGGAGCTTTTGTCTATTTGCACTGCCGTTTGTGAAAATTGCAACACTAAGAAAAAAATTGCCGATTAAGTCCAAATTTGGTGGAAGTGTGCAAGAATACTTGATTAGGGATACACGTAGGCCGAGCAGAGCCCTGTCGTGTCGGTCAATAAGGTGAGTGCATGTCGGCATGTGAGGCAGAACATACCGTGGCATTACGACGGCGGGTACTGGACCTACAGCTTCATCCGCTTCCATTGTCCAGAAACCGCAAATTCCTCGGACTGCAATGGTCATGTGCTGAGTGGCAAAATGTGGTCGAATCCCGCTTCAACGTGTGGTACAGTGCCCGAGGTACCGTGGTGAGCACAACCTGGAGTGGTGCATAGCGAACAAACACCAGGTATAATGGTTTGTGGCGCCGATCTCGCCTCCTATCGCTGGTTGTACATCCCGAGGTACTCCACCTGCTTTAGGCAGAATAATGCACTGCAATGAGCAACGGATACCATTGTTTCCTTGTTGTAACATGTCGGGGATATGGTTGGTTCGCCAGTAACCAGTGTCATGGGTACGTAAGCTCGTATACAAACGGCGTGGAAGGAAATTTTCAGAAACGTTACAGAACCCCTTTGACTCAGTGCTACGTTGTATCGTAGCTTTAATTGCAGCGCAAATATAATATTAGGGATCAAAGGTCATGTATAGAAAATACATCACCAAAGCCTTCACCTCCGTCTCACACATCATCGGTGTCGGCATTGGCGGGTGTTCGATAACCCAGGCAAAAGCCACACCATACTTTTCACAAAGCGCCACATCCCCGCAGACTACCCCAGACTACTATATATTTATTGATATTCTTTTTTTATCACTTTTGGAAACGTCAAGAAGATAAACTTCGGAGAATGCTCCTAGTACCTTTAGGATATATATTTACTCATTTCTTATGAGAGTACCTTAAACAAAATTGATTCTTTTTAAGGAAACAAAACATTGTAATAATCTGCACTTCAAAGTTTATATTTGATATACTTTTTCAAGTCCCCATTCCACAAATTTAAAACTTACAAAAAGTGAATACGAAGCTTGGTTGGCGTTTTTGTGTTATGCTGTTCACAGATAGACAGACAAACAGACGAAAGTTGAGACAGAGAGACAGACAGAAGTACACATTTTTAAAAAGGCCGGCCCTCGTAGCCATGGTCGTTAGAACGTATGTCTCTAGCGTTCCACCGCGTAGAGGGTTGCGGGTTCGAGTCCCGCCCTAGGCATGGGTGTTTATGTGTATAGCGTATAGTGTATGTGTGTGAAACTATAGAAAACAGATAGGTAATTAAACGGAAACAATAAAAAACGGTTAAATAAGGAAAAGAAAAATATATATCTATATATATATTATTTTGTAAATAAAAAAAATTAAAAAAATTAAAAAAACCCGTTTCTTGTGTGGGCAATAGTAAATCTGAACCCTCTATTTGTGCTGAATACCTGATATCGAATTATTAACTGTAACACAATACTTCGAGAGTTTACTCTGATAGTTCACAATGTGATAAACGATAATCGGCACGAAAGGTCATGCTGATGTAACAAGTGCTATTTGTTTTCATATTATAATTAAAGTGGAAGCAATAACAGTCATTTTAATTTGGAAGTTTAAAACAAAAGAGTGATATGCTGACTGTAGCTCACGTAGCGGAAGTAAAGCCTTTTCTACATGCATGATTTGTAAAAATCTGTAGCTGGATAAACATACATCTCAGCAATACTATATTGTGTATACACACATAATAGAATGGGATATTGAGAACCACAAACAGTAAAGAACGTACTTCTGTAACAAAATAATAAAAAGACGTGTTCTATTATTAGCATTCTGGTATCCTTACTCACACCTTGTTGCTATCACTTTTGTTCCCAGCACGAATTTGTTTAAAGTATATTGGTTTATACTGAGATAAAGATGATCACAATAATAAATTATTATCAACAGTTTAAAAATTATTATTGCAAACGTCACACTTGAAAGTCATGTGAAATATATAAACTCTCACGGATACAATTTGGCAGCTGCCCTTAAGTCCTTGAGCTCTCAAGCCAAGGTGGACTCGAGGGGGAGGAAGTCCCCCTCAACGACCACACTTCCAGCGGCAGTGACGGCTCCAGCTGAGATCTTGCAGCGCAGAGGTGTGGACGTCATGACGACCAGGCAAGAACATGAAAAGGAGCTAAAACTTCGGACACGGAACCCATCAAGGGAACCAAGTATAGTATAAGCAATTATAGAATAAGCAATTACCGCTCCCACCACTTCACTACTCAAACACTACATAATACTCAAACTAAATTACTAGATATAGCACGGTAATACTGCATGTAACCAACACTAACAATTACACGACACCCCTTACACATGACCACCTCCAATCCTCCTGGCTGTACTCAGGACCTGCTCATGGCTACAGCCCGGGAACCAATTCATTGACGCGCTCGTAGGCATTGCCTGCCAGCATCTTATATTACGGAACTAACCGGGGTGCTAATGCGGGACCCGACTAACCCACGAACTAACACACTAACGCTCCCTGCACGTTAGGATTCTAACTGCATGAGGGAGACGATGTAGCGCACGGCTTTGCATGCCGGTTGATCGTCACCGGGGGCGGCGAGTGTGGGGCCG
This sequence comes from Mantis religiosa, assembly GCA_030765055.1. Classification (NCBI taxonomy): domain Eukaryota; kingdom Metazoa; phylum Arthropoda; class Insecta; order Mantodea; family Mantidae; genus Mantis; species Mantis religiosa. The sequence continues at coordinate 416,155,750 of CM060950.1, forward strand.
CCCCTATTTCAAAAAAAAAAAATTGGCTATTTCATGTAGTATTTAAGGACGGTTGACATGATAGCTGAGTGGGTGCGCCCTCGTCAGATCCCTTGGGGATTATGTTCCTCGTGAGCGTCACTTAAAGCGATACCGTTTACCCCGCATGTCTTG
>CM060950.1:416165902-416258402 GCA_030765055.1 Mantis religiosa
TATTATTATTATTATTATTATTATTATTATTATTATTATTATTATTATTATTATTATTATTATTATTATTATTATTATTATTATTATTATTATTATTATTATTATTATTATTATTATTATTATTATTATTATTATTATTATTATTATTATTGTTGTTATTATGATTATGATTATGATTATGATTATGATTATGATTATGATTATGATTCTTATTATGATTATTATTATTATTATGATTATTATTATTATTATGATTATTATTATTATTATGATTATTATTATTATTATTATTATTATTATTATTATTATTATTATTATTATTATTATTATTATTATTATTATTATTGTTGTTATTATGATTATGATTATGATTATGATTATGATTATGATTATGATTATGATTATGATTCTGATTATGATTATTATTATTATTATGATTATTATTATTATTATTATTATTATTATTATTATTATTATTATTATTATTATTATTATTATTATTATTATTATTATTATTATTATTATTATTATTATTATTATTATTATTATTATTATTATTATTATTATTATTATTATTATTATTATTATTATTATTATTATTATTATTATTATTATTATTATTATTATTATTATTATTATTATTATTATTATTATTATTATTATTATTATTATTATTATTATTATTATTATTATTATTATTATTATTATTATTATTATTATTATTATTATTATTATTATTATTATTATTATTATTATTATTATTATTATTATTATTATTATTATTATTATTATTATTATTATTATTATTATTATTATTATTATTATTATTATTATTATTATTATTATTATTATTATTATTATTATTATTATTATTATTATTATTATTATTATTATTATTATTATTATTATTATTATTATTATTATTATTGTTATTATGATTATGATTATGATTATGATTATGATTATGATTATGATTATTATTCTTATTATGATTATTATTATTATTATTGTTGTTATTATGATTATGATTATGATTATGATTATGATTATGATTATGATTATGATTATTATTCTTATTATGATTATGATTATTATTATTAATATTATTATTATTATTATTATTATTATTATTATTATTATTATTATTATTATTATTATTATTATTATTATTATTATTATTATTATTATTATTATTATTATTATTATTATTATTATTATTATTATTATTATTATTATTATTATTATTATTATTATTATTATTATTATTATTATTATTATTATTATTATTATTATTATTATTATTATTATTATTATTATTATTATTATTATTATTATTATTATTATTATTATTATTATTATTATTATTATTATTATTATTATTATTATTATTATTATTATTATTATTATTATTATTATTATTATTATTATTATTATTATTATTATTATTATTATTATTATTATTATTATTATTATTATTATTATTATTATTATTATTATTATTATTATTATTATTATTATTATTATTATTATTATTATTATTATTATTATTATTATTATTATTATTATTATTATTATTATTATTATTATTATTATTATTATTATTATTATTATTATTATTATTATTATTATTATTATTATTATTATTATTATTATTATTATTATTATTATTATTATTATTATTATTATTATTATTATTATTATTATTATTATTATTATTATTATTATTATTATTATTATTATTATTATTATTATTATTATTATTAAGATGGCTCTTGAAGACATTTCCAGAATATGGAATTATAATCAAAATCGTTACACATTTTTGAGAAAATTAGAATTTTTGAAACACAAGGGTAGACTTGGTGGTGATACTTTCTTGAAAATCGTAGTGTAGCCTTGGAAGTCATTGAATTTAAAAAGTAAGTATGATTTTTGACCTACTTTTAATTTTTGAGTTACGTATATGCTCACATGGACCCTGTAAAAATCCTTTTGGATTTCAGGGGATCTCAGAACGAGTATTTCGGTATGGAATTTTTGGGTGGAGTGTAATACCCTCCCTACCTAGAGAAATTAAAAGTGTAATATATACATTTTCTCAAGTGAAAGTTCTAGACATACAACATTTGAATCAATGATGTTAAGTAATTTTTCAAAGGAAAAAAAAAGACTCAAATTTTTCCATGTAAAGAGTAATTAATAATAGGCGGAAATTGGAGGAATTTTAATACCAAATTTGCTATTTAGCTGCCTTTTCACCTTTGTATTAGGCTATTTACACACCCTCATAACACGTTTTTGTAAATATATGTGTGACCTTCACATCACTTTCTCTAGCCACACTTCTACTACGGCTTCCTACGGGACCTTATAGATCTCTGTACTTCTTGTTAAGGAACTCTGTGAAGAAATTTTTAATTTACTTGTTTCTTAACGAATGGTCTTGAAGCAGTAGCCACATGGAAGCGACTACACAATTTCGTGCAGATTGTGTAAATAATTTAACACTTTTTAATTATTTATATAAATATAGATACATATGTTCCAAGCGTCAAATTACTCAAGTTTTTGCATTATAATTTATGATGATATTTAGAAATCATGTTGATAGGGCATTCAAATTTCATTTTCTCCCAAACTTTCGAACTTTTGATAACATTGCCTCTTGTTTTGAACTGAATAAATCCATATTTTTATTTATCGTATAATTTATACCGTATTGTTGTTAATAATTCAAATATTTAAAAAAGGACTTTGATGTTTTTATTTACATATGATTTATGCACTTATAGTTGCAGTAAAATTTGACTTTCGTCTAATGTTTTGTGCTGAAAGATGTGGAGAAGTTGGTTTTCTTAGAAAGAATGTATTTAGTGTTTGTGACTCCGATTCGGGGTCTCAATTCTCCTACATAATAGTCGGCACGGAACATATTTCTATGCACCAAGTTATACGAAAATGGTAGAAACAAAACAAAAATGATTAACCAAAGGCTCGCCAAAGAGTTGCTTTCCTTTATCGCCACACATTTACGTACTTGCTTGTAAGTACGAGTCGTCAAAGATAGGTTTTTAAACAGCGATCGCTAAGTGATACATTTGAGTGAAGAATATCTGAAATGTTAGAATCGCATGATTTGTACAAGCCATTGTCAGGAAGACTTTTTGCTCTAAAATGGTTTAATTACACAGAAAATAGAAGAGGTCTATTTTATAGTCAAGTGTTTAGATCCGGGTCGTAATATGCTGCCCTAGAAATGTCAAGCGTTTTGCATAATATCTCGAGAAATAAGTAAATCATGAAAGATTCTCGGATATTTAAAAATTTATCAATATAAAACATAGTATTTGAAACGAGTTGTATTTTAAAGACGTTTACACTTTTATTTAGTTAGATATTGTCTATATCTTATTACTTAACAGGTACACAAAAGAATGCAGAGTCATTCAGAATGAAGAAAATTTCACCTGCAGGCTGTTCAAAGAATATTTAAGATATATATTTTGTCACAAAAAATTCTTGAACATTGGTATTTTAATAAAAAAATCTTTAGCGATCTTGTTTAGGGAATTCAAAATAACAAGATGTTTCGTAATTAAGGGTACTTTGAGGTGATTTCCTCGTGTCACATCTAATACGCAATATCTAATTCCTCTATCAAAATTAAAATTGGACTTTATGTATGAAAGCTCTTTAAGTGCTGTTCTTTTCAGCGTTATATTATATACTGAGTGTGCAAGAACTCTTAATTTTGCTCAGCGGCCTCTTTATCATGTTTGAGGTTCTTTTATGTTTCGTAAATTTACGGGACGGTACAGCCGAAGGAAATCATGCTAAGTATTTTTAAGCCCCCTGCCCTTGGGAAAATAAGGCTGGCATATCAACCCCAGACTCACCCTCTACCTAGACAATATAGGTAAGTTTAATATATAAAACCTATAATGACAGGGTTACATTCCTCATCTGATTTTATTTTTTTTTCAGCAAATTAACAACACTCCATAATCTCACCAAAACGAAGAGGGAATGTTTGACCTTTGGCACAAATTTCCTTTAGCTTCCTCTTAGACCACACAGAATTACTTGTGGCTCTCTTTGGTGCTGTTTCCTAAGTCCTGGTCTTCGATCAATCTGGTACCCGATTCTTTATTCATGGTATGCGAAGACCAGTTCAAATCATCGATTTATTTAATGAAGGTTAATAAATTATTTGAAGCAAGTTCTGACTGAGCATGAATTTAAGTACTAGAAATTGGAATATTGTAGCATTCATATATTGCTCATTTGTGACGTATTTTAAAATAACCGTTTCTGCAACAATGGGGAATGTAAGTTGCCGTAAATCTCTTAAATCTACTCTTGCGGTGATCGCCAAGACTCTATAACCCAAGCGCGGTCCTTAGATTACCGATATATAATACCAGTACAACACGAAGAAAAACAAATTTTAGATATCAACTTGTGTGGTGGCTACTACATGAATTATATCCAACGTTCCTACTTAAGTTACCAAATTTAAAGCTTCTCGTTCTTCTATGAAACAATTTTTCATTCGATGACTTGTTAAATTCCAAGAATTCTTTGTCTGTCTTAATGTTCACAACTTTGTCTACGTAAGTTTACGTAAGGAACACCTTGAGGTAATAGATTCCTTCTTCAATGTAAGTCTAATCGCCTTAGCTACACTGAAGAAGGCTAATGTTTTCCTTTTTCCTGACAAAAATATAAACTCCTGTTTCCTACATTATGCAGTGATTTTAACATTGTAAATTATTTACTGAAATTCTTTATCTGTCATTTCTTTATTAGACTATTCGGAATCTTTCAAGGATGCAACACGAAGATTCTAGAGACCAGGTCTCGCTATCTTCCATTTTCTCATTAAAGTATCTGACGTTTCTAATTTAAGTGCCGTATGTGTAAGATATTTCCATAACTAATAAAATGGTTATCTTCAATTCTGTGCTACTAATAATCAGTGAAGTCCTGTTCGTTCTAAATGAATTTTGTATAATACTCTCTAAAATTATAAACATCTTTAAAATACAATTTATATCAATTTTATGTTACACAAATAATTTCCAAGACATTTGCTGTACTAATAACATATATTTTTGAAGTGTTAAATGTTTTCTTTTGTTCCTTATATTAAGTAACACCTTTGACGATTAGATTATCGCCTCGGGCTGCTCTAATTCCCCTTTTATGTACAAAGAGACGAATGACGCACTGTTTACTTTCTTTAATGATTGTTTATAGTAAGTAGAAGTATTCCATGCAAAACTTTGACTCCGAGATTGCACCGCAAATACATATCCTGAGATTCCCCGAATAAAAAAATGAAAGAATGTTTCTATCAATTTCGATTAAATTATCACATGTTTAAGGTATTTTTATGTATATCCTCAATTCACCAGCAACACTCTCTAATTGATATACTTTTGTATAATTAGTAAACCGTAAGAGATAGACAAATATCTTGTTACATAAAAAATGTGTATCTCATTAAAGCACAGAACCTATGTTATACTTTTAGTAGACCTAACCATTTCCGAGGTATTTTTTGTTTTTGTTTAGGTTTTCAAATAGTTAAAATTTCTCAAATGAGATATCGTTATTGCTTTTTCTCTCTCATGATCATAAAAAAGACGAATTTCAAAGCCAAATTTAAATAATCACATAGCGAGCAGCTCTTATGAGATTTGATTATCACTTAAACCTATTGTATTTCTCTATTCCTACTGCATTTATAAGGAAGTATGTAATAAAACCATTTTTACAAATGTTTAACTCAATTAATCTAAAGTAGAATATGCATTTGTAAGAATGATTTGTAAGAGTGAATAGAAAACAGCATGTGATCCAAAGATACTTAGCACTTGCTGAAATAACTTCGAAAATTCGACAGGTCAGTTTGCCTATCGAGTAGCTTAGAGTCGCGTTGTTTGTTTGCAGTCGGCTCTTGATGGTTTTGTCTACCTTAGTTTGTAACACTGTTTTCTAATGTCTACTAGGACAGACACGTGAAAAATTATTTCTCTGAGGGTGGCTTTCTTCCAACACATTGCCCCGGCTATGGTGTTGGGTAGGGCCAGATTAACCTTGCTCCAAACTGACCAGCGTTCAGAACTCGAAAGAACGGGATTGATGCTTTGGGGCAAATTGCAATTTAGTTGAAGTGGATGCAAAGTTAACATATAATTTAACATATAAAGAAATCTAAAATATGCGTTTTAGGATTCCCTGCTCTTCAAAAGCAAATACTGTCACATTACTGAGGTGATAGGTGTATATTAGAAGTCTTACCACGACTCCCCTGACATCCGCTGCGGCGGGCACCTCCTGATCCGCCAAATTCATCGCCCAGAACACATTCTTGTCAGCACACAATCGTTCGCTCACAACATAAACAAGAAGACTAGTCGCTCCGTCATGTTCCTGCCCTTCAGTTGCGCAGAAGGGGGTGGAAACACTCAGGGACACGCCCACGGACGCCTCACTATGTGGGCTACAGCGTCGCGGGGTGTTCATACCGACGCTGGCTCCTGACCTACATTCTTATCCTCCAAGACTCGAACCAAAGAGTTGCAATCTCTGGTCTGCAATCGTTGCGCCGTGACGAGCAAACACTAGGCTACCCGCATAACAGTAAGGAGAACCATCCTGCATTCCAACCAAAAATTTGATATTAAGGTTTCACTGTTTTGAGGACCCTTGAATCCCAATATATATATTTTTATTTTGCAATAAATAAAGGACATTTTCTCTTCACCAAAAGGTGGAAACCCAGATGTCACTGCACGCCCCCGTAGCGTAGGTGGTAGCATGTCTGCCACACTTTCAGGAGGTCCCGAGTTGGAGTCTCTGTTAGGGTGAGTTACCTGGTTAAGTTTTTTTTCCGGGGGTTTCCCTTATCCTAAAAGACAAATGTCAGTAACTCTAAGCTCCATGACCCTGGGCCTATTTGAGCATCACTTCACCCATTCCATTCATTGTCCGATATGACTTAAAAAGTTAAAGGACGTAAATTACAAAAAAAAAGAAAAGAAAAAAAGGTAAAGAGAGAGATGTCACTAAAAATACAAGTTTTGTGATAGCATGAAACCAGCTCCAAAAAAGAAGTTTTATAAAAAGTTCTGTGTATGTTTGTGAACAGTATAACACAGAAACTAAATAAATCGCTTAAATATCTAACTTTGTGCCTACTTCTAAGTATACGACATACTGATTTACACAAAAAAGTCTTTCCATCCCAAACTCATAGTACATTATTTTTTTTTCAAACATTTGTATTTTACCGGAAATGGCTGTAACAGTTTGTTTAAAATATGATACATGTTCTTAATTTTCTGAGAATAGCCTCTAAACTTCTCTTAATTCTCGATGACGTTTGCATACTATGTAAACGGTCAGATGTGTACCAAAACTTTACAACACATAAAAAATGTTTCTAAATATTGATTAAAGCACACGTATTATATAAAATAGACTTTTTGTGGATTAAACTCTTTGTGAGATATGTCTTGGTATTGGTGTGCGTTTCCAAATGTACTTTCCTGAACTTGGAAGTAGCTATTCATTTTTTTTACTCTGTCTAGTACGTACAGTAAATGGGGGAAGTATTGCATTCTATCAACAAATTCAAAATTGGGATTTGACGAGAAACACATGTGTTGGGACCCACTGAATGTCAAAAATAAATAAATAATTGAAGTACTCAGATTCAGAAGTTGTTAAGCCAAAGTTTTTGAGAAATCCTGTTAAACACACGATAATCACTCTGAATACCAGTTCTGTAATAGTGCTAAAAGATTCACGGATCAGAATATGTTAGGTCAAACAAATTATCACCCTGGTATGTTGAATGGGCATCAATTTCAGAAAAAGAGGTCTTTAAGTTGTTAACAACGCTACCTTTGAATTGCTGAACTATTTTCAATCTGTCAATCTACGATGTAATATGCAAAAGACCAATACAATGCACTTCAACTTGCTAAAAAATATATGATGGTAATATAAATCTAAAAGTACAGAGTGACATTGTGTCAGAAGTGAAAACACATAAATATTTGGGTATTGTGTTAGATAATCGACTAACTTGGGCTGATCATATTGAAAACATATGCGGAAGAATCAGTAAATCATTATATCTCTTAAGATATTTTAGCAAGTACAACAATACAAATATCCTAAAATTAATATACTATGGATGTATCTATCCATATCTAATCTATGGAAGAGAAATATGGGGTTCAGCAGCCAAAACATACATGGAAAAACTGCTTATTTCCCAAAAAATTGTGTAGGGTCATGTGTAATCTAAAAGTAAGAGAATCTTGCAGGGATACCTTTATAAATAAAAAAATAATCACCATCTACTCTTTGTATGCTTATACAGCTATAATGTTTTTTGTGGACAAGTGTAATCCAGTTAAAACAGTCAGGTACATGAACATAACACCAGAACCAATATGAATTACTATAGAGATAGTGTCATTAAAAATGTCTCTCAAAAGTATGTACATATACCAGGAATTAAGCTTTACAATAAACTGCCATCTGATATTAAATGAATAGCTAGCATCTCAAACCAGCAGTTTAAATGGAAGTTAAAGTCTTTCCTCATAAAAATATGCTTATATAACTTAAATGAATTCTGACGTTGCAGCTTTAATTATACTTGAAAGTGATAAATTCATTAAACTGATTAAGGGATCATGTGTAGAATTAGTTTCTAATGCTGTAATTGACTATGTAAATTAGTTTCTGTAAATTATATTCTAATTTTGTAGAATTGACTATGTACAATTAGTATTAATGATGAAAAATTGACTGTCAGAAATTGTAACCAACAATCTATTGACAATATTTATTTGCTTTAACTACTTTAGACTTTTGTTGGATCCTGTATCTGTTACAGTTTTTAGTCTTATATAACTTTTTATATTTATCTTTGTATCTTGAACTGACGTTTCCTATAACATACGCATTATGTTCCAAATGATGAAATAAAAATACAAGTCAGCTTTTCGAGTTAGATGTTGTTAAGTCAAGTATTTGCCGTATTAGCCGTTTGGTGGTGCAACTACACTGTGCCACCCAAGCTCTTTGACATCAGCTGTTGATACCTTTTAGATTAGACATTTATACATTTTTAGACATTCCTCAGGTGTGCTTTCAGAAGCTTTATTTGTACTTCCCAATGCCTAGGCACTCTTTCATGCCTATTGACAGAATTTTTGGCAATATTGAGAAGAAGGAACGATCAACGGATAAAAGTCTTAGTCCCTTCCACATCGGTAAAACTGATCAAAGATTCACTATAGAAGAAGCCCATTGATGTCCATGTCGAACGTCCACTGAACGATAATGGGGAACATGATGGCACTCCAATTGTTGAAGTTTTCGATTTCAAAAATGACCTCGACCACGTCCTTGTAAGAAGTATTGTTGAATTCAATTTAATCCGGGGTGTGCTTCCAAAGAGGATGTTTACCAGAAGTTCATCACACAATGTCTTCCTCACTTTATCTTCCCCAGCCTCTTTTGAGGAGAGTAGTGAGGTTGGAAGCCTTACGCAAGACATGTGATAGTGCGAAAAACACATCAGATAAGCTTCGGAAGATTAAGAAGGCAAAATATTACGATGTTCGTTCACTGATGCAACATGTCACTCTGCCAGAAGGTATCACATTTAATGACACAATGTCATATGGAAGTGAGGTAGATGTAGTAGAGCTGGAGTGATGTTTTGATGACAATGTTGTATGTCATTCCATGAAGTGCATACTGGATTAGTCCACGGTAGAGATATATTGGTGAATGAATGAATGTGTAGTGTTTAACGCCCGCTTTTACTACACAGAGGTACACACTAGCGATCACGGCTATGACGCCGGCGTGTTTGAGCGTATGGTGGCTCCATAGGAAAAGAGCAAGACCCCTGCCCTGCCCCAACCACTAAACTCGCCCTCTGAGGTTTTCGGATATGATACTCTGTGACCTTTTTATTAAAGGCCAGCCCAAGCAGTTTTAGAGACTCATGTTTCCAAATTGTTTCTTTATTCATAATTACAATTAGTGAAGAAATGTTTACTTTGCCCCTGGTGAAAGTAGCTAACCTGAATCTGAAATTGTGGTGTTAGTCCATTCTTGCAGTGTGCTAATTGTACTTTGTAATCGTTCTTGAGTAGTCACTGAATTTTTTCCTGAACAAATTATACCTAAATCGTATGAAAAAGACTCGCACTAACTTGTGAATTTATTACATTTTGTATGTCATTAGTTGATACTAAGAAAAAGATAACAAAATAGATCCTTGGGGTATTTCATTTAAAGTATGAAAAATACTGGACATTATATCATTCACCCGTAATGGAATTTGCTCATTATGTAAAATATTATATACAAAATGTATCATAGTAGTATAGAATTGAGAGAATCAGCACAGTGTAGATAAGATGTTGAACTCTCCTCTGTGTTAATATATGAGTGATGTAGAATGCTCATTGATTTAGAACTCTCCTATATGAAAATCGAGTTGTAAAAGAAGGGGAGTGTTGGCGTAGTGCCGTTCTCCCCTGTGCAGTGAGATGTTTTTGAGGGTTGGGATGATGATGATGATGATTGTGTGTGTGTGTGTGTGTGTGTGTGTGATGTGTAATGTGTGATGGGTGGGATGGGTAACGGGGGGGGGGGTTCCGGGGATGTTTGAATTAAATGTGAATTCTTTTCGATGTGTGTGTGTGTGCTTGAACTCTCATGTATGAATATCGAAGTCTAGGGTTCGATATTGTGATGGGGGCGGGGTGGGTAACGGGGGGGTTCCGGGGATGTTTGAATTAAATGTATTGATAGTAATTCTTCGATGACTGTGCTTGAACTCTCATGTATGAATATCGAGTCTAGGGTTTGATATCTATTACGTTCAGTGCTTCGATGTCTGTGCTTGAGCTCTCATGTATGAATATCGAGTGTAGGGTTTGATATCTATTACGTTTAGTGTATGATATATGATGTAGTATCGTTAAAGTCTAGGGTTCGATATTGTGATGGGGCGGGGTGGGTAACGGAGGTTCCGGGGATGTTTGAATTAAATGTATTGATAGTAATTCTTCGATGACTGTGCTTGAACTCTCATGTATGAATATCGAGTGTAGGGTTTGATATCTATTACGTTCAGTGCTTCGATGTCTGTGCTTGAACTCTCATGTATGAATATCGAGTGTAGGGTTTGATATCTATTACGTTTAGTGTATGATATATGATGTAGTATCGTTAATCTTTAGATAAAAGAATATCGAGAGAATGATTAGGTATGTTTACTGGGAGAGATTTATGAAAATAAATTCATATATCATACACTAAACGTAATAGATATCAAACCCTACAATCGATATTCATACATGAGAGTTCAAGCACAGTCATCGAAGAATTACTATCAATACATTTAATTCAAACATCCCCGGAACCTCCGTTACCCACCGCGCCCCATCACAATATCGAACCCTAGACTTTAACGATACTACATCATATATCATACACTAAACGTAATAGATATCAAACCCTACACTCGATATTCATACATGAGAGTTCAAGCACAGACATCGAAGCACTGAACGTAATAGATATCAAACCCTACACTCGATATTCATACATGAGAGTTCAAGCACAGTCATCGAAGAATTACTATCAATACATTTAATTCAAACATCCCCGGAACCCCCCCGTTACCCACCCCGCCCCATAACAATATCGAACCCTAGACTTCGATATTCATACATGAGAGTTCAAGCACACACACACACATCGAAAAGAATTCACATTTAATTCAAACATCCCCGGAACCCCCCCGTTACCCATCCCACCCATCACACATTACACATCACACACACACACACACACACACACACAATCATCATCATCATCATCATCATCATCATCATCCCAACCCTCAAACACATCTCACTGCACAGGGGAGAACGGCACTACGCCAACACTCCCCTTCTTTTACAACTCGATTTTCATATAGGAGAGTTCTAAATCAATGAGCATTCTACATCACTCATATATTAACACAGAGGAGAGTTCAACATCTTATCTACACTGTGCTGATTCTCTCAATTCTATACTACTATTGTAAAAGAAGGGGAGTGTTGGCGTAGTGCCGTTCTCCCCTGTGCAGTGAGATGTTTTTGAGGGTTGGGATGATGATGATGATGATGATGATGATGATGATGATGATGATGATGATGATGATGATGATGATGATGATGATGATGATTGTGTGTGTGTGTGTGTGTGATGTGTAATGTGTGATGGCTGGGATGGGTAACGGGGGTTCCGGGGATGTTTGAATTAAATGTGAATTCTTTTCGATGTGTGTGTGTGCTTGAACTCTCATGTATGAATATCGAAGTCTAGGGTTCGATATTGTGATGGGGCGGGGTGGGAAACGGGGGGGTTCCGGGGATGTTTGAATTAAATGTGAATTCTTTTCGATGTGTGTGTGTGCTTGAACTCTCATGTATTCTTTTCGATGTGTGTGTGTGCGCTTGAACTCTCATGTATGAATATCGAAGTCTAGGGTTCGATATTGTGATGGGGCGGGGTGGGTAACGGGGGGGTTCCGGGGATGTTTGAATTAAATGTATTGATAGTAATTCTTCGATGACTGTGCTTGAACTCTCATGTATGAATATCGAGTCTAGGGTTTGATATCTATTACGTTCAGTGCTTCGATGTCTGTGCTTGAACTCTCATGTATGAATATCGAGTGTAGGGTTTGATATCTATTACGTTTAGTGTATGATATATGATGTAGTATCGTTATTCTTTAGATAAAAGAATATCGAGAGAATGATTAGGTATGTTTACTGGGAGAGATTTATGAAAATAAATGTAATAAGACATTCTGGTAAGGGGTGTTCCCTATGCAGAATCTCTCCTTGAGCTATTGTATCCAAGAGCGATGTAAATGTTAAGAAAAGGTTAAATTCCATTCCCACATCGAGGTACGAGAAAATATAAATCTATTCCACATTGATGAAGTATAAGAATGGAAATGTAAATCTATGTGAGAGGGTCGCATGACAAAGAAATGTCCCCTCTAAGCATGATAAAAGTGGTACATAGCAAATGCAAATAAAAATAAAAGCACTACCCATCTCTTTAAGAATGATAAAAAAATATTGAGAGAAAAGTATAAGAATGCAAATGTAAAGCTGTTTGAAAGGGGTTTCATGATAAAGGAACGCACCCTCTAAGCACGATAACTTAAAAAGAATATTCCCTCTAAGCATGATAAAAGTGGAACATAACATCGAAAATAAAATAAAAGCACTAACCATCTATTTAAAAATGATTAAGATAACGAGAGAAAAGTATCTCATCTTTAAGTAGATATGAGTAATACAAAACTGATCAATCAATAGGATAATATATATACGCAAGTAGGGGTCTATAGTGTAGATATCCTAACTATCCATGGTAAGATATCACCCTCCATATAAAAAATTGTCTAGAAAATCTCCCCTCAGTATTACGAATACTCCACTGAACGTCATCCCCCTTGGTATGTAGGTCAGAGAAAAAAAGAGTTAATCTCTCCAGACTGGTGACAGGGGTGATCAAAACATTCCTATTGCTGTAGCGAAGTCTAATTTTGTCAAATAACGTTAGGAAAAAAAGAATATATTTTAAAATTAAACGAATGAATCTATATATTTGTATGAATGATGAAACAATACTATGAATGTGTTAGTATACCAAATGTAAAAAAATCAAATGTTCAGAAAAATATATTTTGTACAAGTATGTGTGTGTAAAGAAATGTGTAATTATATCCCCCCCTCCAAGATGTAGGGAACGAATCACAGTTAGTGTGCGCACGCAACATGGTGTTTGGGAAGGAGAGATACGGTTGGAGGGGGTGTAAAAAATGATGAACCTATATAAAGTTTAAACTATGATAATAAAGTTACTAGTAATATGTTTTAACTCATAACGTAGTCACAACTACTTTAAACACATAACGTAATATGTAGACAGTAACACCTCTCCCGGACGGAGGGGGGGCGGAGCAACTGTTAATAAATACCGCAGTACGGATGTGTTAGGAGGCAGTCGATTCTCTGGAAATATGGATCCTACAGGTAAGATTGAAAAGTTGTATATTGTAAGTCATGTTTTATCTCTGTTTACGAAGAATGTTGAAGTAATACTGATTCGTGTGTACTTATATGTATGTTTCAGATCATGAGATGCTACAGCTAAATCAACTAGCTGAAGGTGGAACACATCTTCCCACAAAGAAACTACGTGAATTAGAGCAATCCGTTCAACACATCATTCGATCCGTCAAAACCGTGAAGACCAGATATGGTGAACGGGTCGTCGTCGAAACATCAGATTTCCAAGTCTTCCTCCCGGAGAGATTCAAACATATGACCGCAGCGCAGAAAGATCTACTAAATCGTGGTGACTGCATACTCCAATACCATGGCGAGGAAAGACTAGAAAGTGGTTTCAAACGACATAAATTGTCTTTTTTAAGCAGCCCGTAATGTCGTCAAAAGGTGAGTACAATTATTGAATAAAATTTCATAAAAAAAAAAGTGATAATGTAGTTACTTGCATGTAAATGTGAAATCGTACATGTTGTATTAGAACTTAAAGTGTTAATTATCGCACGTCATGTAGTATTAGTAATTGAATGTAGTTCCTTGCATGTACGTACATGTTGTATTAGAACTTAAAGTGTTAATTATCGCACGTCATGTAGTATTAGTAATTGAGAGTGAACGTTGTAGGGTTAATTTTCATGTGTAATAATTACGTACATGTGAATATCGTAGTTCAGTTACGTTATTTGACATGCATGTTAGTTACGTTTGTTTGTTACACGTAAAAGTAACGTTGTAGGTGAAAAAAGAACGTTAATTTATATGTGTAAAACGTACATGTGAATATCGTAGTTCAGTTACGGTATTTTACATCTATATGGTTTACGTTGTGTGTTTTTATCATTTATGTAAGGGAGAGAGCATTACGTAAAACAGTTACATACTATCTGAATATTGTAGTTACGTGATGATAGCAATAATTGTAAAAATACATAATCATTATGTAACTATTTTCATATGTAAAAGTTACATGCATGTTACGTTCTACGTAAAGTATAGAGTTTACGTAAAATTGAGATTCATAGATGTAAAAGTTATTAACATGTATGTTATTTCTGTTACCACCTTACATACATGTAAATCAATGTTCCCGTATGTAAAGTTAATCGAATGTTGTAATTGCTTTTTTCAGAAACGACGACAAGATGCTCCGATACTGCCACTGGACAACCCTCGATTCAGCAAGAGGAAACCTGCTCGAACGTGACCCAGGCTGAACGATTACGATGTATACACAGTGAGTCCGCATTCAAAAACAGATTAACCACCTACGAAATTCACAACTGTGTTAATATACTTGACCCCGTTATATTCTTAGCAGAATGCAAACCTTTAATTTTGAATGAAATTGATAAGGGCTTAAACATGTATAAATCAGGTCTTAAGATAGGATCCTGTTTATCCTGTCAATATGTCATAATATCACAAGAGAGCGATAATATTCATACATTTAACTTTAACAGTAAACTTGAGGTGATATTGCAATCTACAGATAAATCTATATGGTACGAAGAGAAGATTGTACAACCTATACTAGATCATATGGATAATTTTGAATCGCGTACCAGTTCAAAAGCTTTATACAGTATTGAGAAATTAACAATATATGTGACACAATACGATTCATTGAATGCAGGGATGTATACTTAATTACCCGACTTTATAAAATCGAAGAGAGCTGTTATTAACATTCGTAATACTGATAAATATTGCTTTGCATACTGTCTGTTAGCATCCAAATACCCGGTAGAACGTAACAAGAATCGACCCACCTCCTATAAAAGATATGATTTTCGTAACGAATTTAACTTTGAGAATATAACATTCCCCGTATCATTGAAAGATGTAGAAAAATTCGAGAATCAAAATTCAAATATTTCAATAACGATATACGGTGTTGAAAATAAATCGATTATTCTCTTATATCAACCAAGAGAGATAAAATCACATCATGTTAATCTTTTAATGTATAAAAGACATTATTGTCTGATAACAGACTTGTCACGTTTGCTAGGAAAGCAGCTAACGAAACATAATGGGCGAAAATGGTTATGTAACAATTGTAACTTGTATTTCACATCAGAATCACGTTTAAATAGCCATAAAAAGAGGTGTATGATGAATCAAATTATCAGAATGCCCGAGGCTGGTAAAACTGATCTCGTTGAATTTAACGCATATTCGAAATGTCTAAAAGTTCCATTCGTGGTTTATGCAGACATAGAATGTATCTTACGTAAGGTAGATTCGTGTCAAGATGTATCGAGTAAAAGCTGGACACGTAGCATTCATAAACATGAAGCGTATGCAATTGCATTACATTTGGTCTGTAGTTATGATAAAAATTTAACACGTTTCAAATCATTTGAAGGTCCATATGCAATTGAAAATTTTCTTAAAGAATTAACGTTAATTGCAAATCAGGTCATTAATATATATGCTAATAAAATTGAAATAAGTATGAGAGATGTGGATGAGCTAGAATATCAAAATGCAACACGATGTCACATATGCAAACGTGAATTTCTTAACTCGTGTATAAAGGTTCGTGATCATTGTCATTTGACTGGAAGTTACGTTGGCCCAGCTCATAAGCACTGCAATTTAAATAGGAAAATGCCAGGATTCATACCAATATTCTTTCATTGCTTGTCAAAATACGATGCTCATTTCATAGTAAAGAAACTAGGTTACGATACGGAACCTATCAACTGTATTGCACAAACTTCTGAAAATTACTTATCCTTTAGCAAAAGATATACAAATTCGAATGGAATGAGTATATATCTAAGATTTCTGGATAGCTATCGTTTTTTGGATTCAAAACTTAGTAACCTTTCGGATATGTTAGAAGCAGATGATTTTCATTATACCAATAATATGTACACGAATCCTTTGCATAGACAACTGATGAAACGTAAAGGTGTCTTCCCGTACACGTATGTGGATTCTATAGAAAAATTATACGAGAATAGTCTACCATCCAAACATCAGTTTGATCATGTAAGCGATGAGGATTATAGTCATGCTAGAACGGTATGGAATGAATTCAATGTTAAAAATCTGGGTGAATATTTAAATATATATCTTAAGTGCGATACATTAATACTAACGGACGTGTTTGAACGCTTCCGTGAATTAAGTATCGGTTTGTACGGACTCGACCCGTGTCAGTATTACACACTTCCCGGGTTAGCCTATGATGCAATGTTAAGAACGACTGGTGTACAGATTTCATTATTAACAGATAAGACTATGCTAGATTTCTTCGAAAAAGGAATACGAGGTGGAATTTGCACTGTGTCCAAACGGTATGCAAAGGCGAATAACAGATACATGACTAGCTATGATAACACTCAACCAACTAATTATTTAATGTACGTTGACTGCAATTCTCTATATAGTTATACAATGGAAAATAATAGCTTACCATACACTGATATAAGGTGGCTAACTGATGCTGAAATTAAATCAATAGATTTTATGTCTATTACAAGTGATTCTGACGTGGGATATGTGTTGGAAGTAGACTTTAAATATCCACAGGAACTTCATGATATACAAAATGATTTGCCATTATGCCCTTTGAATGAAATCGCGCCAGGTGATAAGTATACAAAATTGCTAACAACATTGAATGATAAAAATAAATACGTATTACATTATCTCAATTTTCAACAATGTGTTAAACTTGGTTTGATTCCATCGCGTATACATAGAGTAATAGGTTACAAACAATCTAACTGGATAAATCCTTACATTGAACTCAACGTTCGTAAACGTATTGAAGATAAGACGAAATTTGGTCAAAATCTATGGAAGTTAATGAATAATTGTGTTTATGGAAAATTTATAGAGAATGTAAAACGTTATAATTCATTTCATTTAGCTACCAGCTGGAAACGAGCGCGTAAATTGTTAGCTCGACAGACATGTATAAGGTACGTGATTTTTGATGAAAATTTAATAGGTATAGAATTGGTCAGAGATGAAATATTGATGAATAAGCCAATATACATAGGACAAGCAATCCTGGATCTATCCAAACATAAAATGTATGATTTTTATTATGAAATTCTGAAGAAAAAATTGAAAGATGTAACTTTAATCTATACGGACACGGATGCTTTTCTCTTTGAATCTAGCTGCGATATATATGAATTTATTAAAACCAATATACATTTATTCGATACATCGAATTATCCAATGGATAATGTGTATGGTATTCCGTTAGCAAATAAGAAAATTTCAGGATTATTCAAGGATGAGCTAGCCGGTAGAGTGATGACTGAATATGTAGGGCTGAAATCGAAATTATATAGTTATCGATATGATACTGAAGTGATTAAAAAATCAAAAGGTGTAACAAAAGATTCGATGAGATTCATAACCTTTGAACAATATCTCTCATGTATTACACATCCTGACACTATACATCGAAGCATGCAGACATGTTTCAGAAGTTATAAACATGATGTTCATACTATTGAATCTAATAAGATAGCTTTAAGTGGTATCGATACAAAACGATACATTCCCAATAATTCATTTTCAACATTAGCATGGGGACATTATGCTATAGAAAATTGTCAAGTGTAAATTTCTTTTTTCTTTTCTCAATAAAGCATAGATTCAACTGAGTTAAAAGGTATTACTAGGCCACGATAATAACATATTACTGTATTTCAAAAAATAAAATAATTGAGTTTCAAGTATAATTGTAAAGTGTGTTACAACTGAGTTAAAAGGTATTACTAGGCACATGATAATAACATATTACTGTATTTCAAAAAACGAAATAATTGAGTTTCAAGTATATTTGTAAAGTGTGTTACTAATTACATGATAATAACATATTTACTTCATTTGAAAGATAACGTGTTGCTTTTTTATGTTTATGTTAGGGGTGAAGGAATATTTTTTCCTATTCATGTCGTTTTGAAATGTTAGATAGCAGAAATCAATGAAATGTTAATTCAACTATAATCATGTATGATTTTTTATTAAAATATATTTACTAATTATATCAAAATGTTATTATCATGTCTCCGTTAATGGGTGAGGGGAGATTTATATATATCAATGTGAACTAGCATGTACAAAGGCTCTTATTTCAGCTATAATCATGTATGATGTTTGTTTAACGTATATTACTAATTACTTCAAATTGTAATTATCATGTTTACGTTATGGGTAGGTGAATTTATATATACTCAATGTGAACTAGCATGTACGTTATGTTAAAATCTCTACAATTAAATGTTAATTCAACTATAATCATGTATGATTTTTTTTAAAGTATAAAAATGTTATTATCATGTTTAAGTTAAGGAGATGTGAATTAGCAGTTACAGAAGATTTTTAAAAAAGTATAAAAATGTTATTATCATGTTTAAGTTAAGGAGATGTGAATTAGCAGTTACAGAAGATTTTTAAAAAAGTATAAAAATGTTATTATCATGTTTAAGTTAAGGAGATGTGAATTAGCAGTTACAGAAGATGTCAGGAATCAATGTGAACAAAAAAAATCAAACACAATATATCATTAAAATTATATTTCTTTATTGAGTTGTGTGTTTTTTTATTTATACAATGTCCACCTCATTAATCCATTCACGGGTAGGAAATCCTAACCATTTCACCAGAATCCTATCACCACGACGTCTGATGATCCTTTCAACTAAATACGTGTCTGGATATTGAGTTTTCTGTAATTCATAACCGTAGAATGCTCCTTCAATCAATTTACCCTCCAGATCCTCGATGAGATAGGTCAATGGATGTGTCCTTTGCACTGTACGTATCCTAAGGACTTCAACACTCCAATTTGGTAGATAACCTTTCTCCATAACACCTTTATGCTTAGAAATCCTCACGTAGTCACCAACACGATGAAGCCTAGATCTTCGCTTCTCACGCAGACTTCTATCATATTTGTATACGCTGAGCAGGAGAGAATTATCACGAACTTCTACAGGCTTCATACGAATCGTTCGATGGTAAGTATTATTGTAGGTATGAATAATTCTAGGTAGTATGTTTATCCATTGATATGAGCCTTGAACAATAAATTCCTTATGCAAAATCAGTTTGATCGTTCTTATTAAACGTTCCACTGCAGCAGCCTTAACGTGTGTGAATGTACTGTAACGATTAATATTATTACGATTCATTAGTTCGCGGAAATGTTTATTGTAAAACTCCCTTCCTTTATCAGATTGAACATTCTTCGGAAACGATTCCATTTCATTCAATATCTCCTCCATAGCAGTCGAAACGTTAATACCACTTTTATCACGTAATGGTCGTGCATAAGCCATCTTGGAATAAAAATTGCATGCAAGAAGAATATACTTATAATTCCTATTGTCTCTTGCATAATTAGACATATCCATAAGATCTATTTGTACTAAATCGTTCATTCCTTTGCTTATGATCTTACGACGTAAAAATCGTCTTCTAGCTGGTGCATGTAACTCGGTTGCAATGCGACGTTTTATCATGCTATAATTTTTGATGTTTTAAGTTCTGTAATAATTTCTTCTATCTCGGGTGAGTGATTCAAATTACCTGCATCCCTCGACGCAACTAATAATCTTAATCTGTTTATTATTTCATTCGGATCGTTCCAGTAGACGTAATCTAATTTTCTCTGCGGTACATGTTCTTTCCAACGTAAACCAAATCCAGTTCGATTACTAACAAGGTCACGAATGATATGACGATACTTGAACCCTCGATTTGCTCTTAAACGTCCATCTCTTGAATAACCGTGTCTGTAAACTTGAGTATTTTGTAAGATTTGCGAATACACGTCTAAATCATCATCTGTGTACGATGTCTTGCGAGGTAAACGTTTAAATAATAATTCATATAAGCCTGCTGTGGGTTCATACGTTTCTGTTCCTATCTGAACACCATCAGATTTAAACACAACTGTCTTGTTACCCAATTTATACTCATTATCCTCGTAACGTATGCCGTAAGTATTGTCCATGTCACTCGAACTAGCAGTTCGAACCTTGTGTAGATACTTTGACACGAGATCAGATCCGTTAGCATCATCTGTAGTTTCGTCGTCGTTGTTGTCTTGGTGTGCTTTCGCTATTACTTTCAATGGTTCGGTTACAGGTTGAAGAACTTCAGACATGACTCGTTGCGTTTCGAATTTCATTCCTTTGAGAGAACGTAACTTTTCTCTTATTGCCCTACTGTGATGGGCAATGGATTCCTTAAGTCTTATAGCTTCAGCATCCATATCGAAATGAATGTATAATTAATCAGCTACTGCTAATTTATATGAAACTATCAGTTCTATACTTAATATATGACCATCTTTAGCACGTCCGACTGGCGCTGTAAACGATAGAATATCGCCAGTTTCAACTCTTACAGGATATCTTTCAACTAATCTTCCGTTTATTGCAAACAATGTATCATTTACAGCATGCGGATGTACCGATGATACGATGGAACACGAGAGTACACTTCCATTTCCAGGAACTTTATAGTATTCGAGTCCCGATGTTAACGTATACCTTAAAGAGGGACCTCGAAACGGACGTGTTTGCAATGAAATTATGAGTTGTGCTTTCAATTGTTGTAACATAGTGTTTACAACATTTCTCATTCGTGTTTTCATAGTATGAATATCATTATTTATAGTGATTAGTTTATTATCAAGTTCCGTTTGTCGTGCGGTTAGTTCTTTCACTTCTTTTTCTACAGCTGTAGTAATAGTCTCGCTAGCGGAGGTGATTGTTCTAGTTAACTGACTTTGTAATTCATTCTGTTTCCGTGTAATAGTATCGACAATGTTTGTTATAGTCTCAGTTAAACCCGTTTGCAATTCATTATGTTTCTGTATAAAGAAATGATTAACATAACTCATGGTGACTGCATCCCTATCATCTATCGGGTCGGCTAAATCCTTCAATCTCTTCATTCGAAATGATAGAGTTTCATTAGAGTCGTGAATTGGAATCCTATCATCTACATATTTTTTATTAGGAACGTCGTGTTCGTGAAGGGGGTCCAACAGCGTTTTCATTCTTATACCATCTATAATGACATTATTTTCGGAATCACGTTTAAATGCATATTTACTTAAGTACTCCATTAAATTGTTGTATTGGATGTCGAGCGATTTTTGTATGTGATCCCTAAGCATAGCTTCAAACTCGCCCATACGCTGATACGAGGTCTGCTCGCTGAAGATCTGCATTCGATTCTCGACGTCAGCCGTATGCGTATCCACATAACGTTTAGTCGATGCATCGTCACCTTCTTCAGGGTCGTGAATATTGCACAACCGCTTTCCCTTGAATCGATAGTTTCCCGATCCATCTCTAGTTATGATATATCGATTGAACACACCCCTAGAGGGTATGATTCTTCGGGATCCGAACCTGTCGATACTCATTGCTTAAGTGATGGATTATTCTATTTATTCATTCTGATAAAGCGATCAAAACCGTGACGGTAGCGTCCCTCGTTCAGTGGATATTCTGGTACTATAACAACAAAGGATCGTTCATCACTCTCCCATATATGTTTACACATATTCTTAAATTCATCATAGGACATATCGGTATTTACATAATCTTCGTATATATGTTTTAAATTGAGATTATCCTGTCTAAAGAATATAATCATATTTGCATTATCTCTAATTAAATGTTTAGGTACTTTAGCATATGATTGTGCTAAATATATAGCATCGACATTACGATGTCTACCCATACTGTAATATGAAGCTATCTTACCCTGTTTTTCATTTATCACATCATCAAATACGAATATCGAATTTTCTCTAGCATCCGACGTTTGAATTACTTTATCACCATCATCGAACGTAAATACACCTATATCGGGTATAGTTTTCAGTAACCTGAGTAAATATCGATATTTAGGTTGTTGCAACGATTTCGAGTATATGTAGAGGTTTTCGAATCTCAGACCATTCTCGTGAATAAGCAGGTTGAGTAAAACGTTCGTTTTTCCAGCATTTGAACTGCCAAGTATGAGCGCTCTAACGTTACTCGGAAACAACGTACCGTGTCGTCCTTTGCGAATGTCATCCTCGAAATCTAACACCTGTATGGGTAGCGTACACTTTTGCTTTACTATCTCCATATCGCGACTAATACTTATAAAGCATAAGTTTTGTCTTTTATCTCGTTCGTGATAAGGGCAATCTATGTCTTTACTGGATTTAGCCAATCGTCATAGGAATCGTATACTTATAAAGCGCACGTTTTGCCTTTTTTATTTCATAGTGAGACATGCGCTCTACACGTGCACGCAAAGGTTCGGGAATTCTTAATTCCTTGATTAATTCATTACCATTTGAGGCACATTTACCGGGTTATCGTTTCTGCGGTCCCGGAACGAAACTACATAAACGCTTGCAGAGAGGTGACTTACCGGTTAACGGGTTAGATTCAGCGTGTCTCGATCACGATCGGGCTTACGCAGAGAGTACTGATACAGAATCTCGTCGTCTAGCCGATAAGGTGTTGGTAGAGAGAGCTTGGAGACGTGTAAAGTCTGCCGACGCTTCTTTGGGCGAACGACTTGCAGCTCGACTTGTGACTACACTTATGAAGGGTAAATTGGCAGCGGGCGCTGGCATGCGTAAACGTCGCAACAAGAGAGGTGGTTTCTTACCTTTGCTACCACTTTTAGCAGCTCTAGGTGCAGCAGGTGGTCTAGCTGGAGGTGCTGCTCAGATTGCTACGGCTGTCAATAAGAAACGTTCGGATGCAAAACAACTTGCGGAATTAACACGTCACAACGAGCGCATGGAATCTTTGGCTCAGGGCAAAGGTCTTCGCCGTAAGAGACGTCGTAAGGGTAGAGGATTATATCTTCGATCAAAAAACTCGGGGCGAGGCCTATATTTATCCCGGAAAAAGCCCTGAGTGCTAACGAGATCGATTCGTATGCACGACGTCTACGCATTCCACATTTTAGAGGTGTCTACATGATCGATAAACTACCTCCACATCCTCGATACTATGAAAGAATAGTAGTGAATCTGGATACATCAAATAACCCTGGTACACATTGGGTTGCTGTACGTAAGGATGGTGACGTTGCCTACTACTTTGACAGTTTCGGCGATCTGAGACCTCCGGAAGAGATAGAAACGTACCTTTCGGGTGTCAAGCTCCTATATAATACGACGAGATTTCAAGAATTCGATTCTGTGATTTGCGGTCACTTGTGCCTTCAGTTTCTCCTCGATGAGTTACACGATCACCGTGAGTGGTAGTGATACCAGCTTCTCTACATTTCTAAATCCACCATTACATCTGGATCCTAACGGACATTACGAGATAGCTCTATTGAATTTTGAGACTTTTTACTCGATTCCGAATGTGGACGAGAGTAATAATCTATTCCATTACGTTCGCGATGGAAAAGTCGAACGTATAGTAATTCCACCGGGTACTTATGAATTGGATGATATCGCCAGATTGATCAAGGATGCTCTCGACATCGGTGACGACTTTATTCTACGTGCTAATAATAACACCATGAAATCAGAAATTCAATCTCCCTATATTATCGACTTTAGTCGTGAGAGATCTATTGCTTCACTTCTCGGTTTCACCTCTAAACAGAGGGTACCGGCAAACGTGCTGACCGAGTCTAATGATTTGGTTAACATATTCAAAGTCAGCATCATACGTATCGAGTGTAGTCTTGCAACGGGATCTTTCATCAATGGTAAAAGTGGTCATTCTCTGTATGAATTTTTCCCATCGGTACCTCCAGGTTATCATATTTCGCAGGAACCATCAAGTCCTATATATTTACCAATCATCGATACGAATCTCATTGATCATCTCGACATTAGAGTGGTAGACCAGAACGGCGATAAGTTAGATTTCAGGAACGAAACCATCACTGTACGATTGCACATACGTCGTAATGGGTATAAGTTTTAAGAGACGATGCTATATTAAAAAACATCTCTCGAGATTGATCTCTACTCGATCATCGACCCGCAAGCTAATCACATCGTCTAATCGACAATTTCTCGCTAACTTAGGCTTCAAGGTTCTATGATGGATGTGTTGGACGTGACCGGGATTCCGACCTTTGATGATAAGATCAGTAAGGAGGAAGAACACGTATTCCTACCGTACAATACGTCAGCTCTCGATGTGAACGATGAAATTAGAATTCCATGTCAAGCTGAAGATTTGTACACGCTTCCTAGTAGAAGTTATCTCTACATTGAGGGGACTCTCACTAAACCCGACGGCACCGTTGCCACATCGAAATTGAGTAACAATGCTATGGCATTCCTATTCGATGAGATTCGTCTGGATATGAATGGAACGACTATTGATAGAACTAGGAATCCGGGCATTTCATCAACGATGCGTAACTATGCTGCACTGAATGAACTGGAATCGAATCGTTTACTAAATGCTGGATGGATCTATCCTGGAGGTGTGGTAGACATCGTGAATACATCGAATGGTATCTTCAATGCTATCGTTCCTCTTTCGATGTTGCTGGGTTTCGCCGACGATCACAAGGAGGTCATACTTAATAGCAAGTTTGAACTTATTCTCATTAGATCTAAGGATTCTAATAATTGTATCATTGGAAACGATCCTACAACCATACAACTAACTAGACTCGAATGGAGGATGCCTGTACTTCGACTTTCAGATTCTGAACGAGTTGATAAACTTAAACTCGTCAAATCGGATAAACCTCTACACGTCGCATTTCGAACCTTGGACCTTCACACTCAACCTGCTGTACCTCAAACTAAAGCGTTCACATGGAACATTGCAACCACGACTAAACTTGAAAAACCACGTTTCGTCATAGTCGGTGCACAAGTGGATAGATTGAATCATCTCGCTAAGGATGCTTCTCTATTTGATAATTGTAATATCACCAATCTGAAACTTTATCTCAACAGTGAATCTTACCCCTATCACGATATGAATTTGGATTTCGCCAATTCGAAATTTGCATCTCTGTATGATCAATATTCCAAATTTCAATCATCCTACTATGGAAAGGAGAATTACCCTCTTTTGAAAAGGAACGACTTTCTGAAATATGCACCGCTATTCGTCATCGATTGCTCTCATCAACCTGAGGATACTGTGACGGGGGCAGTGAATGTCAGATTGGAAGTTCAAGCATCGTCAAATTTTCCTGCACAAACTTCATTATTCTGTTTAATTATTCATGATAAATTATTCACTTATAAACCACTAACTCATGTTGTACAATCTATCATATAGGTGTAATAAATAAAACATTACAAATTCAAATTATCTTTTTATTGACTTTAACATACATCTCCAATATCCTCTTCCTTGCACTCCTGCTTTTTGCATCATATGAACATAATGATTTATGAATATCATACAACTGATATAAATTTCTTTCAATATATGGAATTAGTCTTTTAGTCCATTGAATGCAGTACTATTCAGATTTATACTGCCCACATTTAAACATGTATTCACAAACGTTATTTCTTGCATCTTATTCATGCATAACATTATATTAAATGCATATATTATATTTTCACTGTACGGTGCACATGGATGCTTACCATCTTTCAGATACGTATCCAAAACACACAAATTTGACATTATTACCTCCCAATCCTCTTTTGTAATATACACAAACGTATCGTCATGTGTGTCTTTAATGTAAAGTGATGGGAGTTCATTGTATAATCCTATGTTCACACGAAAGTCAATGCTGATGGAGATGTCGTTATCGTTCATGCACACACTATTTACCATCACTCGCAACTTCCTCCTCTACTTCTTCTGCGAAGGGTGTGAAGGGTTCGAACATCATTATGATGAAACTGTCTTGATCGAACGTCTTCTTGGCTTTGACGATTCTCGGTTTGCAGTTCGTCTTCTTCTTTTTCTTGTCTCCTTTCTTACTGGATCTGCGGACATACACGAACTGTCTCAACATCGTGAATATTTAATACACTTGTTAACGTAAAACTCTTATTATATTTATACTCACTTTTCTATGACTTCCTCCTCGGGTTTCGATGTACCGATATCCTTAAACGGACGATCATTGTACGGACCGCACACATCTTCACCTTGATCCTGTTCGGACTGGCATGCCACATCTTCACTTTGGGCTTTACTGAAATAAACATATTTATCATTAGTTATCTAACACATAACAACACTTTCACGTTAACACACAATTATAATTATACTTACCCGAGGTACACTTTACAATTCTTTCCGCATTGAGCATAAGATGTGATCGAATCATGATGGGAAGGATTCTTGCAAATCACTTGATGCATCTTTCCATCACACGTTTCATCGTGGTGCTCAACCCAATGCTTTTGCAAATCTTCGAAATTGCGTAGATTCTCCCAGAATCTGGTATCACTTTCAATGATAGGTGTTGTTGTTCCACTCATCTTGACGTTGCGATGTGAAGTGAGAATGCATTCGTTCCCGAGTGAGCAGATGGGTGATGAAACGTGATCATACCTGTCTCCCCCCTCCCCATCCTATCGTCGATTGTACTTAACGGACGGAGGGTTTGTGTGAAGTGAGGACACGTTCGTTCCCGAGCTGGCGGGACAGGGTGAGACCTCTTAATTCGAATTTACTCACATATGCACAAATCTTGAGGAATGACAACACGTCATCACCCTTATACTTCAATGTGGAATAGATTTATATTTTCTCGTACCTCGATGTGGGAATGGAATTTAACCTTTTCTTAACCTTTACATAGCTCTTGGATACAATAGCTCAAGGAGAGATTCTGCATAGGGAACACCCCTTACCAGAATGTCTTATTACATTTATTTTCATAAATCTCTCCCAGTAAACATACCTAATCATTCTCTCGATATTCTTTTATCTAAAGAATAACGATACTACATCATATATCATACACTAAACGTAATAGATATCAAACCCTACACTCGATATTCATACATGAGAGTTCAAGCACAGACATCGAAGCACTGAACGTAATAGATATCAAACCCTAGACTCGATATTCATACATGAGAGTTCAAGCACAGTCATCGAAGAATTACTATCAATACATTTAATTCAAACATCCCCGGAACCCCCCCGTTACCCACCCCGCCCCCATCACAATATCGAACCCTAGACTTCGATATTCATACATGAGAGTTCAAGCACACACACACACACACATCGAAAAGAATTCACATTTAATTCAAACATCCCCGGAACCCCCCCCCCCCGTTACCCATCCCACCCATCACACATTACACATCACACACACACACACACACACAATCATCATCATCATCATCATCATCATCCCAACCCTCAAAAACATCTCACTGCACAGGGGAGAACGGCACTACGCCAACACTCCCCTTCTTTTACAACTCGATTTTCATATAGGAGAGTTCTAAATCAATGAGCATTCTACATCACTCATATATTAACACAGAGGAGAGTTCAACATCTTATCTACACTGTGCTGATTCTCTCAATTCTATACTACTTATCATATTTCCTACAATTGCCTGATCAAATAATGCTTCTAGAAGATGTCCACTATATCACATCGCAAGCAATCTCTGTATCAAGACGTAGAAGTCTCTGAAGGCTTATGGAATGTTGGATACCAATATGATCAGATTATCTAGAGAAGAATTGTGGAGTGAGAAACCAAACTGTAAAGGACTTAAAAAAGCTGTTGTTGGCTTTCGAATGTTTATTAGTAACCTTCTCCATTAGTTTACACTTTGTAACATTTAGTGTTACTGGGTCGATAACTTTCAGGGAGGCTGAGTTCTTATTAGGTTTGGATTTCTGTATTATAATAGCATGGTTCTGCTATGTAGAAAATTATTTTTCTGTTGGTATTAAATTTTAGATAGCTTATTTATAAATTTTCCTTCGGCTAGTAGATATTGGATAAATTCGTAAGATATCTATCAAGGTCAGGAGTGGAATGCCTCTGTCGTTTTCTCAAACCATAATGCGTCATTATATAGAATCTTAGCGTCAGAATTCACAATATATACTTAAAAATCAGGAGGTTGTGATTTATTGTGAAGAAATTTAAGGCCACAAATATCTAGAATCACAACAATATTGGTAAGGGTTTGGTAAGAGGTTGGGATGTACATAAGTTGGAGCTACACACTGTGTACCTCTGATCATTTAAATTTTGATCAATGTTTCTTTTCAATGAGTTATATTGGTCAAAGAAGAAACAGAATTAATCCAAATGATCTTTTCATATTTTTTTATGATTTCTGTGAGCATATCCTCTACACTTGAAATAAAGTATTTTATTTTCCATAGTGAGAGAAGGCTTTATTCTTATCTCTAACACTCTATTGACATTCTTTGTTCCACCAGTGAACAGTTTTCTTGCGATCTTTGTGTGCAATATTAAAGTATGTAGTTGTTGTAGAGTTAAGTAGACATAAAATTTCTTTAACTTTCCTTTTACTATTAGTCTACTTTTATACCCATAATTTACTGCGGCTATTGAAGTCACCAAGCGATATAAATTGTTGTAGGAGTCTGTTAATTCAGACATTTTAAATTTTTGGCTGTTAGGTATATAAGGATTAAAGTTATATATTGTCAACGTGTGTCACTGTTATGCTGCTGCCACAAGCCGGAGCAGGGCGCGTGGGCAGGACAGAAAGAGACAGATAGATTCTCCAGAGCGTTCTCTCCATTGTTGTTGCCGCGAATTTTCTCGGATGGTGTAGTATTTAACGCCCGTTTTTACTACATACGGCACCGCAGGCGGTGACACTGATGATGCATGAAATGAAGATGGAGCATCGGTGGAATGAGATGGCGGGGGAAACTGGAGGTCCCGAAGAAAACCCGCCCCAACGCCGTGTTGTCCACAACAAATCCCACTTTGCGGTCGCCTGGGATCGAACCCGGGCCGCCTTGGTGAGAGCCAAGCGGTCTAACCACTGAGCCACGGCGTGGCCTTCTCGGATGGTCTGCGGCTTTCTAGAAACAATGGCTGGGGAGATATAAATACCGGCGAGTTGTTAGAAGCAGCAGTTACTTTTTGGTTATTGCGACAGTCGATGATTGAAGTGTACCGCAGTGATTTCTTTCATTTGTTTTCGTGCAGCAAAACACCGAGTCAGCCTTGAAGACAGCTGATTGTCAATTTCATATCTTTTTACTGCAGCAAAAGTTGTTCTAAATTTCTGCAAACCATATTTCCGAATCTACGTAGCCCACGCAGTCACAATATGGTATGAGAAATGAGAGCAAATTTGCCGTCACACATTAAATTCTCCAATTGACTCATATTGTTCCCCAGTAAACCACTAGGGGCTCTAAAATCCGAGATACACCGTTCGTGGCGACTTACTATCGTAAGTACTTAAGTCCCAGGCTTCATCATTTAACTCTTATTATCTAAGTTAATTTATGGAAATTAGTCGTTTCTTCACACTAGCCGTATACACACTAAGGTTTTGGATTGATAGAGTCGACTGTTCAAATCCCGGCCGTGTCATTGAATTTTTCATGTCGACTCTATTGTCGCGGCGACGGGCGTAAAAGGTTCTCTTAGAAATAGATAACAGACGTTAAAGTGTTTCATGGGCATAAAGAGCTTGCATAAGCAGATAAACATAGCGCCGGAGATAAAAGACTTACCGACACAGATAATGAGGTAAATGGGAATTTCTAGTGGCTTCTTCATTGATAGAGATATTTCGGTTTCTGGTTTGTTTTATAACAGTCTAGAAATTATCAGTGAGGTATTTAAGGGAGCGACGACTCGCCAAGAGGGATTCGTAAGCAGTAAACAGCTGAGCTGATGTTGTAAACAGATGTAATAAACACGCTGTTTGTTATTGTCATCGGCCTTGGTAGTTTGCGTTGTGTATGTGACGTTATGTTGTTACGTGAGAATTGAACAGTGTATTTCTACGGATATAAAGATCATTTGGAATATCTACAAATCGGACTTTTAATTATACGAACCCACAAGGTCACACTATCAAGGTATTTAATTATTGACTCCATTATTATTTAAACATTGAGTTATCCTCGTTTCCATTCTGCATTTTTTCTTCTTATTTATGCTCTGTTGATAAGACATGCTAATCACCTCCTAAATAAAATGAGGGAACGTGCTAATGTATAAGAGAGTACAAAACAGGCAGTTGTTCAGTGTTTCTTCTCATCTAAAACTGCGTCCATTGGCTGTGACATCAAAGGTTTAAATGTACAAATCGTAGAACACAGTTCCATTTCTCTGATGCACACCTAATATATCAAACGGTAAAACGTCGCCGTATAGCTTCTGTATCCAAATGTGCTCTGACAGTATTCTCTTTGAATGTTCTGTTACAATTGCACACCACAAGCACACGAAACTAATAAACCACGCACCTCGAGCATTTTTCTCGGAATTGGCAGTTTCTTGCCTAAATAGGCTGTATTTAATTTTTGAAAGTGACAAGTACTTGTGCTTAAGCTGCTATAAGTGTTTCGTAAAAAATGGGATGAACACTTCTGTGTTCCGCGAAACCACTACGACGTGTATCATAAATTAATATTATATTTAGACAAATTAAGTTAAAAGCCTGGCTTTGATCATCTCTGAGTATTGTTAAAAGAAAATAATTCTGCCACGCAGTGTAAAAAAAATTAACACTCCAGTGTAG
Source organism: Mantis religiosa (assembly GCA_030765055.1). NCBI lineage: Eukaryota > Metazoa > Arthropoda > Insecta > Mantodea > Mantidae > Mantis > Mantis religiosa. Next base: position 416,197,775 of record CM060950.1, read on the forward strand.
CGAACTTTACTTTCTTGTGCAATGGCTCGTTCAGGTACGCCGTGCTCGTGTTGATCGCACAAATATCAAATACCTTTACCACAAATACTTTTACCGCACACATCTTGCATTGCGACCAACAACAAACCCACATCTACGTTTATTCATTAAGTATAGCAATAATAACCCAGTTGGAATAAATACATTTGAGAAAATACCTACTCTCGTTGCAAAATTTTTGGAACTGCACGATTATGCTCTTTATAGTGGACATTGTTTAAGGAGAACCTCTACTTCCCTCCCGGCAGATTCGGATGCAGACATGAGTACAATTAAACGCCATGGTGGTTGGAAATCATCTACCGTTGCCGAAGGCTACGTAGAACATTCCATCGTAAACAAGAAGAAAATTGCTTCACAGATTCCTTCAAATTCAGACAATGAGCCTATAGTAAATAGTGTAACTAACACTTCAAGTCCTACTTCCTCTACACTAGCAATACGTATTTCAAATTGCAGTAATTGCACTATAAACATCACAATTTCCTCAAAAGTACAGCAGGTTTAGCGCAACTTGTAACCCGTTAATAATGTCGCGAGCCCACTGCTGATCGAGGCGGCGAGGCATTCAAAGGGACGTGCAGTTAGGTGTAGATAAAAGCTCGCCGAAACGGCGGGTCGTGGGGGAGACGTATTTCTCGAGAGTTCGCCTTTGTTCTAGCCCCGTCTTGATTGAGAAATTTATGGAATGTGAGTTATCTATAAAAAGGCAGCCCGCCACCACAGAGTCAGTGAGTCGTTAATTGTACTCGCGTGAGTGAAAAGCTGGTGAGCTGTGTCGATGACCTTGCAAATTGTATTGTGTCTGTGACGTAATTCTTGGCTCCTGTTTACGAAGCATGTTTCTACGGAAATAAAATGCAGTATTTGGTGTTTGTAACCTGCACTTTTGATTTCATGAGCCCACAAAGTCACAATTGGTGTCAGAAAATGGGTATTTCGAAGATGGAGGCTGCTTTTTCATGGATTCTAGCGAAGAAGAACGAATTAGCAATGAAGACGGAAGCTGCAAACAGCAACCTGGCCGCAAAGTTGGAGATCACAAGTAAAAACATCGCCGCCGAGATGAAAGAAATAAAGACGGCTAACGACAGCCCCGCTGCCACTATGACCACGAAGTCGAAGACCTGGCGAGCCGCGTTAACAACCTTGAGGGAAAGGACAACACCAACTCTAAGTCCCTCAATGCCATGGTGGAGGAGATCGTCGGCAGAAGGATGAAAGATTTAAAGGCCGACGCATCCGGAGGCGACACAACATCTGCGCACGTCAAACCGCCGAAGTACGACGGAACGTCCACGTTCGAAGTCTTCCGCCGCCAATTCGACACGGTGGCCAAGCACAACAAGTTGTCATCAGAGGAGGAGGCCGCACAGATAATAGCCAGCCTCCAGGGACGGGCCGCAGAATTCCTTAACGGGGTCCACACAGCGGCGGCGCCCAAAGACATCTGGGAAGCACTGAAGATCCGCTTCGGCAAGCACCATTTGGCCACAGCCTACCGCAGCCAAATGAAGTCAAGGACGCAGCAGCTAGGGGAGACGCTGTAGCAGTTCGCCCTGGCAATTGAACAGTGGGCCAACAAAGCCTTGGTCACCCTCCCACCGGAATTCGTACACCGGGAAGCCGCCCACACGTTCGTTGACGGGGTACGAGACGTCGAGATACGTCAGCGCCTAATGCTCGGCGACAAAAAAACCATTCACGAGGCGCTAATGGCTGCAATTGAAGATGGAGGCGGCCAAGGTGACGGCTACTCCGGCGTCGAGATCAAGGAGAATCCGCTACACTGGAGATCGGAGAGCAGGTGAGGGACGCCGGCGAAGACCGAGTGGCGAGTGTTGAGGTGTGGACAGCCTTGACACCTGGAGAGAGACTGCCCACACCAGGTAGAGCAGCCGGAGAACCGAGAAAGTGCCGGTGTGGCGAGGAGCTGGGGTGTGCCGTCAACAGCATCCCCTCGAGTGACACTGCGCTGTCAGCCAAAGGATGGATGATAGCTTCATCGCGGACGGTTGAGTAAGAGGAAAGCCGTGCCGCCTGCTCGTAGACACAGGGGTAGCCATGACCGTCATCAGACCCGACGTGGCCAGGGGTTTGCCGTCGAGGAAACCAAGCCGAACATACCGCGAGCAGCCATGAGGAGCGCCCAGTGAGAGAACGGACTGGAGGACTGTGTACGTGCATCGGAGGAGTGTACGTAATTGCCAGCGCAAGGTGGAACTCTAACGGACGAACAGGTGAATCTTAATTGTGTGCGCTACGTAATTCTATGTAATCGGCAAGTGTTCCAACTGTAATTCGGTGGAAATAAAGAACATTTTGAGTTTGTGCAAATGGACTTTTAATTTCACGAAACCACAAGGTTACAACTGGTGTCATAAGTGGGATAACATCATCACCAAACATTACAGACATGAACGCGGCACTGGAAAACATTTTGGAGAAAATGTTGGAAATGAAGGTCGAACTGACCTCGGAAATGAAAGCGGCAAATAATAGCCTGGCCGCGGCACTGACAGAAATAAAGACGGCGAATGACAACTTCGCTGCAAAAACAGAAGCCGCAAATAACAACCTGGCCGCAGAGTTGAAAGAACTGAAGACGGCCGACGACAAACATCACCGAGAAGATGGAAGAAATAAAGAGCGAATTAACCACAGAAATGAGGGCAGCGAACGACAATCTGGCCACGGAAATGAAGGTAGCGAACGAGGTCCTCGCCGCCAAATTTGAGGAACAGTTGGCCTTGTACAGCTCATTTCATTTTGGCCCCAAATAGTACACAAACTCACGTAAAATGTCAGTGACCCCAAGTAGTAAAGAAACACACGTACAAGGCCAGGTAAGTTTAAAAGAGTTACAAACCGCGACAGAAACATATACGTGGGATTAATATACTTTACAAAGGCTGAAAAAACCTCTCAATAACGTAAATTTACTTTTAGGGAGAATTCATTTCCTTGTAATACTCATTTCATTTTGGCCCCATGTAGTACACACACTCACGTACATTGCCATTGACACCAAATAGTAAAGAAACACACGTACAAGGTCAGACAGCAGCAACTCTTGTAAGAAATCAATAATATGTGTTACAAATTACGTGACGGTGCAAAGACTTTAAAATAATCAATAAACCTGAACTTGTGTATACACTACCGTCTGGTACGATCATGTCAGTAAAACTAACTTTATAATGATATTACTCAAACATTCAAAGTACGTAGCAAACGGTAGAGATATTTACTAATTATCTTATAAGGTTAGGAAGAAGACATTTTCCTGTAGAAGTCATTATATTTTGGCCCCAAGTAGTAAAGAAACTCACATACAAGTCCAGAAATCAATCACATGTATAACACATTACGTAACGCTCATGTTGACCTTCATTTGTGTTTCCAAATGCAAAACATCGATATTTCTTGCTCCAGGCGAGATTGAATGTTGATATAGCTTTAACGTGAACTACAATGAAAGAGAATATATGTATCTACACTGTTGTGTCAATTGTCTTGTGTATACATGCAAACATCTCCTAACTTTTATTATATCCGTAAGAAGCAGTGCTATCGATCGATCGACGGCTGTCGGCTGTTCATGCATGTGTCTAAGTTGGCAATAGCCAGTCAGTCAGCCGTTCGGTCGTCCAACGTAACGCTGCAAAGAGTTTCAAATAATCAATAATCCTGAACCTGTGTATACACTGCCGTCTGGCACGATCACGTCAGTAAAACTTACTTTATAATGATATCACCCAAACATTCAAAGTACGTAGCAAACGGCAGAGATATTTAATAATTCCCGTATAAAGTTAGGAAGAAAACATTTCCCTGTAGGGGCCATTATATTTTCCCCCCAAGTAGTAAAGAAACTCACGTACAAGGGCAGAAATCAATAACATGTGTAACACATTACGTAACGCTAAGGTTGACCTTCATTTGTTTTCGAAATGCAAAACATCCACATTTCTTGCCCCAGACGTGATACAATGACAGAGGAACACCGACCTTATGTGTGGACGAATGACGCAGAAGGCACTTTACAGCATCTGAAGAAGACTCTGTGCAGTCGGTCAGGGCAAGTTACTTGGTAAGGTTTTTTCCGGGGTTTTCCCTTGTCCTGAAAGAAGAATGTGCAGTAACTCTAAGCTCTCTCGACCCTGGGTTCATTTGAGCATCATTTCATCCATTACATTCATGGTCCGATATGACTTAAAGTTGGAGTTAACGCTAATGTGTAAAGGGCACAGAGAGCTTAAAGTTATCAGACATTCGTCTTTCAGGAAAAGAGGAAACCTTCAACGTTAAGTCCTATCGGACGAGGGATGAAATAATGTTCAAATGAGTACAGGATACACAGATCTTAGAATTACCAGACATTCATGTTTGAAGATAAGTGAAAACCTCCATCGTTAAGTCATATTGGACCAAGTTTAATGGAGCTTCATCATTGCATATTTCTTTCTCTTCAAGTTCAATTGGACACTATATCATGAATTGCTTTCACTCTTCACAAAAATTAACGTTGAATGTAATGAAATGGTAAGGAAAGAATAATTACTAATTGAATACGTTATATTTATATAAGTGTTCGCAGACCTCTGTTCCCAAATACTGTTATTCTGATCGCACTGTATTGACACATGTATATGTAATAATGCTCCCACTTATTATTTCGAGATTTCGCTCAAGTCTAACGTGAAGTGTTGACACCATTGTCCTCTCGCTATTATAAGGTTCCTTAATAATTAAGACAAATTTATATACAAAAAGCAATTCAGCTAGCCCGTCATCTGTAGCCTCCAACACGTACTTTGTGTTACACGACACTTAAACTGCGTGTCGCTGTGGTCGTACCTACTGACTAAACACGCGCGCATTTGAACTGCAGGTCTATACCGATTATACTTTTTCCATACTCTGCTGATTGTATATAATAATTTTGTTTGCGAGAATGTTTCTATAAATATCAATAATTATATCATATTTAACCTCGAATATTTAAGCTGAATTTTTCAATATTTTGGAATGATTTACTCCCTCTTCTTTATTCGAACAGATATGTCTCTTGAGAAGAGGTTTTGTACGATCACATAGTCAACTAATATTCAGAATTGTATGTTCATAGAAAGATTAGCACTCCTCATTAATATAGCTAGAATGATTTAATGTAATCTGTTTCATAAAGCAAAACTTTCCAACACTACTTAGTGATACATCAGTTCGTTATAAACAATGCAACGGCCAAATTAGACATTCATCTTTCAGGATAAGGGGAAACCTCCAACGTTAAGGCATATCGGACGAGGAATGAAATAATGTTTAATTGAGTAAAGGACATATAGAGCTTAAAGTAAACCGACATTGATCTTTCAGGGTAAGAGAAAATAAACAACGTTAAGTCATATCGTACCAGGAATAAAATAAAGTTTAAATGAGTACAGGACACAGAGAGCTTAGACTAAACAGACATTCATCTTTCAGGGTATGAGAAAATCCCCAACGTTAAGTCTTATCGGACGAGGAATGAAAGGATTTTCAAATGAGTATAGGACTCATAGAGCTTAGTGTTAACAGACATTCATCTCTCAGGATAAGAGAAAGGCTCCAACGTTAAGCCTTATCGGACGAGGAATTTAATAATGTCCAAGTGAGTACAGGGCAAATAGAGCTTAGTGTTACCAAACATTCATCTTTCAGAGTTGGAGAAAAGCTCCAAGGCTAACCCTTATAGGACGAGGAATGAAAGAATTTTCAAATGAGTACAGGACAAATATAGCTTAGTGTTACCAGACATTGATTTTTCAGGGTAAGAGAAAAGCTCCAATGTTAAGTCAATTCGGACGAGGAATGGAAGAATTTTCAAATGAGTACAGGACACATAGAGCTTAGTGTTAGCAGACATTCATCTTTCAGTGTAACACGACACCATCGTTAAGTCATATCGGAAGAGGAATGAAATAATGTTTAAATGTGTACAGGACACATAGAGCTTAGAGTAAACAGACATTCATCTTTCAGAATAAGAGAAAATATCCAACGTAAAGTCATATCGGACGAGGAATGAAATAATGTTCAAATGAGTACAGGATACATAGAGCTTAGAGTTACAAGACATTCATATTTCAGGATATCAGAAAAGCTCCAAAGTTAAGTATTATCGGACGAAGAATGAAAGAATGTTCAAATGAGTACAGGACACATAGAGCTTAGTGGTACCACACATTCATCTTTCAGGATGAGAGAAGAGCTCCAACGTTAAGCAATTTCGGACGCGGAATGAAATAATGTTAAAATGACTACAGGACACATTGCGCTTGTTGCTACTAGACATTTATTTTTAGGAAAAGGGAGAAGCTCCAAAGCTGACTCATATCGCACGAGGAATGAAATAATATTCAAATGAGTACAGGACACAGAGAGCTTAAAGTTACCGGACATTCATCTTTCAGGATAAGAGAAAACCTCCAAAGTTAGTTCAGATTGGACGAGGAACGAAATAATGTTCAAATGAGTACAGGACACACAGAGCTTAGTGGTTCCACACGTTCATCTTTCAGGATGAGAGAAGAGCTCCAAAGTTAAGCCATTTCGGACGAGGAATGAAATAATGTTACAATGCCTACAGGACACAGAGTGCTTGGTGTTACTAGACTTTCACACTAAGGATAAGGGAGAGGCTCCAAAGCTAACTCATATCGCAAGAGGAATGAAATAATTTTCAAATGAGTAACGGACACAGAGAGCTTAGAGTTACGAGACTTTCATCTTTCAGGATAAGAGAAAACCTCCAACGTTAAATCATATCGGACGAGGAATTCAATAATGTTCAAATGAATACAGGACACAGAGAGCTTAGTGTAAACAGACTTTCATCTTTTAGAATAAGAGAAAATCTCCAACGTTAGGTCATATCGTACAAGGAACGAAATAATGTTCAAATGAGTACAAGTCACATAGAGCTTAGGGTAAACAGACATACATCTTTCAGTATGAGAGAAATTCTCCAAAATTAGGTCATATCGGACGAGGCATCAAAGATTTTTAAAATGAGTACAGGACACCGAGAATTTGCAGTTAACAGACATTCATCCTTGAGGATAAGAGAAAAATCCAACGTTAAGTCATATCGGATGACGAATGACATGGTGCAATATGTTCAAGTTCCATAGAGCATAGAGTAACCTTGCATTTGACATGACATTCTCTTTCGGGTTTAGTGAAAGGCTCCAACGCTATGACATATCGTGCGATGAATGAATTGTTTAAATGTGTACAGAGTACCTAGAGGTGAGTGTTAGCATTCATTTATCTTTCAGGGTAAGGGAAAAGCTGCAATATTAAGTCATATCGCACAAGGAGTGAAATATGTTCAGATGAGTACACGGTACATAGAGCTTACAGTTACCAGATATTCATGTATCAGCATGACAGAAAACCTGCAACGTTAAGTAATATCGGACGGGGAATGAAATGATGTTCACATGAGTACAGGGTACATAGAACTTACAGTTACCAGATATTCTGTTTCAAGATAACAGGTTACCTGCAACGTTAAGTCATATCGGAGGAGGAATGAAATGACGTTCACATGAGTACAGGGTACGTAGAGCTTACAGTTACCAGATATTCATGTTTCAGGAAAACAGAGAAAACCTTCAACGTTAAGTCATATCGGACCGGGAATGAAACATGTTCAAATGAGCACAGGGTACATAGAGCTTAGAAGTACCAGATATTCATGTTTCAGTGTAAGAGGAAAGCTCCAACGTAAAGTCTTATCGGACGAGGAATGAAAGAATTTTCAAATGAGTACACAACACTTAGAGCTTAGTGTTACCAGACATTCATCTTTCAGGGTAACACAAATGCTCCATCGCTAAGTCATATCTGAAGAGGAATGAAATAATGTTTAAATGAATACAGGACACAGAGAGCTTGGAGTAAACAGACATTCATATTTCAGGATAAGAGAAAATATCCAACGAAGAGTCATACCGGACGAGGAATAAAATAATGGTCAGATAAGTATACGGCGCATAGAGCTTAGTGTTACCAGATATTCATCTTTCAGGGTAAGAGAAAAACTACAACGTTAAGTCTTATCGGACGAGGAATGAAAGAATTTTCAAATAAGTACGGGACACATAGAGCTTAGTGTCCCAGACCTTTACCTTTCAGGGTAACACAAAAGCTCCATCCTTCAGTCATATCGGAAGAGGAAAGAAATAATGTTTGAATGACTATAGCACAGAGAGAGCTTAGTGCAAACAGACATTCATCTTTCAGGATAAGAGAAAATATTCAAGATAAAGTCATATCGGACGAGGAATGAAATAATGTTGAAATGAGTGCAGGATACATAGAGAATAGATTTAACAGACTTTCATCTTTCAAGATAAGAGAACATTTTCAACGAGATTCGTATCGTACGAGGAATGAAGGAATCTTCAAATGAGTACAGGACACACAGAGATTAGTAGTACCACACATTCACCTTTCAGGATGAGAGAAGAGCTCCAACGTTAAGCCATATCGGACAAGGAGTGAAATAATGTTAAAATTACTACAGGACACAGAGAGCTTGGTGTTACTAGACATTCGTTTTGAGGATAAGGGAGAGGCTCCATCGTTAATTCATATTGGACGAGGAACAAAATAATGTTCAAATGAGCACAGGGCACACAGAGCCTACAGTAACCAGTAATTCATGTTTCAGGGTATCAGAAAACCTGCAACGTTAAATTATATCGGACGGGGAATAAAATGATGTTAACATGAGTACAGGGTACATAGAGCTTACAGTTACCAGATATTCATATTTCAGGATAACAGAAAACCTGCAGCGTTAAGTCATATCGGACGAGCAATGAAATGATGTTCACATGAGTACAGGGTACATCGAACTTAGCGTTACCAGATGTTCATGTTACAGGAAAACAGAAAACCTGCAACGTTAAGACATATCGGACGGGCAATGAAATGATGTTCACATGAGTACAGGGTACATAGAGCTTACAGTTACCAGATATTCATATTTCAGTATAACAGAAAACCTGCAACGTTAAGTCATATCGGACGAGCAATGAAATGATGTTCACATGAGTACAGGGTACAAGGAACTTACTGTTACCAGATATTCATGTTTCAGGATAACAGAAAACCTGCAAAGTTAAGTCATATCGGAACGAGGAATGAAATGCTGTTCACATGAGTACAGGGTACATAGAGCTTAGAGGTACCAGACATTCATCTTTCAGGATAAGAGAAAACCTCCAAGATAGATTCATATCGGACGAGAAATGAAATAATGTTCAAATAAGTACAGGACACATAGAGCTTAGTGTTCCCAGATATTCGTCTGTCAGGATAAGAGAAAATCTCCAACGTTAAGCCATATTGTACGAAAAATGAAATAATGTTCCAATGAAAACAGGATACATAGAGCTTAGAATTACCATATATCTATGTTTTAAAATAAGGGAAATCCTCCATCGGTAAGTCATATTGGACCAAGATTAATGGAGGTTCATCATAGGATATTACTTTCACTTCAACTTCAGCTATGGACACTGTATCCGGAACTGCTCTAATTATTCACAAAAATAAACGCTTATACAGCATGAAATGGTAATGAAACTATAAATACTAATTGAATACCTTGTATTTATATAAATGTTCGCAGTCCTCTCTTCCGAAATACTGTTTTCTAATCGGACTATTTTGACATATATATGTGTAATAATGCTCCCAATTATTATTTCCAGATTTCGCTCAAGTCTTACGTATAATAATGACAACAGTGTCCACACCTTTTTATAAGGTTCCTTAATAATTAAGACAAATTTATGTATGAAAAGCAATTAAATTAGCGCGTCATCTGTAGCCTGCAACATGTACTTTGCGTTACACGACACTTCAACTGCGTGTCGCTGTGGTCGTACACACTGACTAAAAACGCGCGTATTTGAACTGCAGGTCTGTACCGATTACACTTGTTCCATACTCTGCTGATTGTATATGTTAATTTTGTTTGCGAGAATGTTTCTATAAATAGCAATTGAGGCTGAATTTTTCAATATTTTAGAATGATTTACCCTCTCTTCCTTATTCGAACAGATATGGCTCCTATAAAGAGGTTTTGTGAGATCACATAGTCACCTAATACTCCTCATCAATATAGCGCTCATTTTTTGTAACTAGAATGATTTAATGTAAACTGTTTCATAAAGCAAAACTTTCCAACACCTACTTAGTGATACACCTGTTCGTTATAAACAATGCAACGACCCAACCATACATTCATCTTTCAGGATAAGGGGCAACCTCCAAAGTTAAGTCTTATCGGACGAGGAATGAAATAATGTCAATATGAGTACAAGACACATAGAACTTAGTCTTACCAGACATTTATCTTCCAGGGTAAGAGAAAAGCTTTAACGTTAAGTCTTATCGGACGAGGAATGGAATAATGGGAAAACGTGTACAGGATACAGAGAGCTTGCAGTTACCAGACATTCATCTTTCAGGGTGAGAGAAAAGCTCCAAGGTTAAGACATTTCGTTCGAGGAATGACGTAATGTTAAAATGACTACAGGACACATGGAGTTTGGTGTTACTAGACATTCATTTTAAGGATAAGGGAGAAGCTCCATCGTTATTTCGTATCGTACGAGCAATGAAATAACGTTCCAATGAGTACAGGCCACATAGAGCTTAGAGTAAACAGATATATCTTCCGGGGTAACAAAAAATATCCAACGTTAAGTCATATGCTACCAAAAATGAAATAATGTTTCAATGAGTACAGGACACAGAGAGCTTAGACTAAACAGACATTCATTTTTCAGGGTAAGAGAAAAGCTCCAGCGTTAAGTCATATCGTACGACGGATGAAATAATGTTAAAATGAGTACACGCCACAGAGAGCTTGCAGTTAACAGGCAGTCATTATCATCATGCGAGAAGAGCTCCAGCGTTAAGTCATATCGGACGAGTACTGAAGTAATGTCAAATGAGTACAAGGTACTTAGAGATTAGAGTTACCTGATATTCATGTTTCAGGATAACAGAAAACCTGCAACGTTAAGTCATATCGGACGAGGAATGAAATAATTTTTAAATGTGTAGAGAACACATTGAGCTTAGATCTACCAGACATTCATCTTTCAGTGTAACACAAAAGCTCCATGGCTAAGTGATATCGGAAGAGGAGTGAAATAATGTTTAAATGAGTACAGGACACAGAGAGCTTGGAGTATACAGACAATCATCTTTCAGAATGAGAGAAATCTCCAAAGTTAAGCCTTAACGGACGAAGCATGAAAGATTTTAAAAATGAGTACAGGAAATAGAGAATTTGCAGTTACCGGACATTCATCTTTCAGGATAACAGAAAACTCCAACGTTAAATCATAGCGGATGACGAATGACATGGTGCAATAAGTTCAAGTTCCATAGAGCTCAGTGTTACCTTTCATTTGCATGACATTCTGTTTCGAAATTATTTAAAATATCCAACGCTATTGCATATCGTAGGACGAATGACTTGTTTACCAGACATTCATCTTTTAGGATAAGAGAAGACCTCCAAAACTAACTCATATCACACGAGGAATGAAATAGTGTTCAAATAAGTACAGTACACAGAGAGCTTAGAGTTACCAGACATTAATTTTCAGGATATGAGAAAGGCTCCAACGTGATATGATATCAGACGAGATTTTAAAAAATATCCAAATGAGTGCAGGGCACATAAGATCTTAGTGTTACCAGATATTACTTTTTCAGGGTAAGAGAAAATCTCCAAATTTAAGACTTTTCGGACGAGGAATGAAAGAATTTTCAAAAGAGTACAGGACACATAGAGCTTAGTGTTACCAGACATTCATTTTTCAAGGTAAGAGAAAAGCTCCAACGTTTAGTCTTATCGGACGAGGAATGAAAGAATTTTCAAATGAGTACAGGACACATAGATCTTAGTGCTACCAGACATTCATCTTTCAGGGTAACACAAAGGCTGTACCACTTAGTCATATCGGAAGAGGAGTGCAATAATATTTAAACGAGTACAGGACACAGAGAGCTTAGAGTAAATAGACATTCATCTTTCAGGACATGAGAAATATCCAACGTTAAGCCATTTCGGACGAGGAAAGAAATAATGTTAAAATGATACAGGACACAGAGCTTGGTGTTACCAGACATTCATTTTAAGGATAAGGGAGAAGCTCCAAAGCTAACTCATATCGCACGAGGAATTAAATAATATTTAAATGAGTGCAGGACACAAAGGGCTTAAAGTTACCAGACATTCATCTTTCAGGATAAGAGAAAATCTCCAACGGTAATTCATATCGGACAAGGAATGAAATGATGTTCAAATGAGTACAGGACACAGAGAGCTTAGAGTAAACAGACATTCATCTTTCAGGAAAAGAAGAAATCTCCAACGTTAAGTCATATCATACGAGGAGCGAAATAATGTTTAAATGAGTACAGCGCACATAGAGCTTAGAGTAAACAGACAAACATCTTTCAGTGTGAGAGAAATTCTCCAAAGTTAGGTCATATCGGACGAGGTATGAAAGATTTTTAAAATGAGTACAGGACACAGAGAATTTTCAGTTAACAGACATTCATCTTTCAGGATAAGAGAAAAATCCAACGTTGTCATAGCGGATGACGAATAACATGGTGCAATATGTTCAAGTTCCATGGAGCTCAGAGTTACCTTGCATTTGACATGACATTCAGTTTCGGGTTTAGTGAAAGGCTCCAACGCTATGGCATATCTTACGATGAATGAATTGTTTAAATGTGTACAGAGTACCTAGAAGTGAGTGTTAGCATTCATTTATCTTTCAGGATAAGGGAAAACCTGCTATATTAAGTCATATTGCACAAGGAATGAAATGATGTTCAGATGAGTAGAGGGTACATAGAGCTTACAGTTACCAGATATTCATGTATCAGGATGACAGGAAACCTTCAACGTTAAGTCATATCGGTCGGGGAATGAAATATGTTCACATGACCACAGTGTATATACAGCTTACAGTTACCAGATATTCATGTTTCAGGATAAAAGAAAACCTGCAATATTAATTCATATCGGACGAGGAATGAAATGATGTTCGCATGAGTACAGGGTACATACAGCTTAGAGGTACCAGATATTCATGTTTCAGGATAAGAGAAAACCTCCAAGGTTAATTCATATCGGACGAGAAATGAAATAATATTCAAATGAGTACAGGACACAAGGAGCTTAGTGTTACCAGTCATGGATCTTTCAGGGTTGGGAGAAAAGCTCCAACGTTAAGTCTTATCGGAGGAGGAATGAAACAATTTTAATATGAGTATAGGAAACAGAGAGCTTGCAGTTACCAGACATTCATTTTCAGGATAAGAGAAAGGCTCCTACGTTAAGTATTATCAGACGAGGAATGAAATAATGTCCAAATGAGTACACGGTACATAGAGCTTAGTGTTACCAGACATTCATCTTTCAGAGTAAGAGAAAATATCCAACGTTAAGTCGTATCGCACGAGGAATGAAAAAATGTTCAAATGAGTACAGGACACATAGAGCCTAGTGGTACCACACATTCATCTTTCAGGATGAGAGAAGAGCTCCTACGTTAAGCCATTTCGGACGAGGAATGAAAAATTGTTAAAATGACTACAGGACACAGAGCTTGGTGTTACTAGAACTTCATTTTAAGGATAAGGGAGAAGCTTCATCGTTAATTCATATCGGACGAGGAATGAAATAATGTTCAAATGAGTGCAGGACGCATAGAGCTTAGAGTAAACAGACATTCATCTTTCAGGATAAGAGCAAATATCCACCGTTAAGTCATATCGGACGAGGAACAAAATGTTCAAATGACCACAGGACACATAGTGCTTAGAGTACACAGACATTCATCCTTCAGTATAAGATAAAACCTCCATAGCTTACTCATACCGCATGAGGAATGAAATAATATTCAAATGAGTACAGGACACAGAGAGCTAAGTTGTACCAGACATTACTCTTTCAGGATAAGAGAAAACCTCCGACGTTAATTCATATCGGACGAGGAATGAAATGATGTTCAAATAAGTACAGGACACAGAGAGTTTAGAGTAAACAGTCATTCATCTTTCAATATGAGAGAAATTCTTCAAAGTTCAGTCAAATTGGACGAGGCATGAAAGATTTTTGAAATGAGTACAGGACACAGAGAATTTGCAGTTACCGGACATTCATCTTTCAGGATAAGAGAAAACTCCAACGTTAAAACATATCGGATGACGAATGACATTGTGCAATAAGTTCAAATTCCATAGAGCTCAGAGTTACCTTTCATTTGAGATGATATTCTGTTTCGGAATTAGTGAAAAGCTCCAAAGCTATGGCACATCGTACGATGAATGAATTGTGTAAATGTGAACAGAGTACCTACAGGTGAGTGTTAGCTTTCATTTATCTTTCAGGATAAGGGAAACCCTGCAATATTAAGTCATATCATTAGATGAATAAAATGACATTCAAATGAGTACAGGGTACATAGAACATAGAGTTACCAGATTTTCACCTCTCAAAATAACAGCAGAACTCCAACGTTAAATCATATATGATCATGAATGAAACGATGTTCACATGGGTACAGGGTGCATAGATCTTCGAGTTACCAGATATTCACCTTTCAGGATAACAGAAAAAGTCCAACGTTAAGTCATATGCGACGATATATGCAATGATGTATACATGAGTACAGGAAACATAGAGCTTACAGTTACCAGACATTCATATATCAGGATAACATAAAACTTCACCGTTAAGTCATATCGGAAGATAAATGAAATGTTGTTCACGTGAGTACAGGGTACATAGGGCTTAGAATTACCATTCATCTTTCAGTGTAAAACAAAATCTGGAAATTTAAGCCATATCGGTCGAGGAATAAAATGATTTTCACATGAGTCCAGGGAGCATAGTGCTTAGAGTTACCAGGCATTTTCTTTCAGGATAACAGGAAACATGGAACGTTAAGTCTTAGGGGACGAGGAATGAAATGATGTTAACATGTGTACAGGGTACACACAGCTTACGGTTAGCAGATATTCATGTTTTAGGATAACAGACTGCCTGCAACGTTAAGACATATCGGACGAGAAATGAAATAATGTTCAAATGAGTACAGGATACATAGATCTTAGAATTACCAGACATTCATGTTTGAAGATAAGGGAAAACCTCCATCGTTAAGTCATACTGGAACATTTTTAATGGAGCTTCATCATAGCATATTTCTTTCTCTTCAAGTTGAACTATGGACACTATATCATGAACTGCTTTAATTATTCACAAAAATTAACGTTGAATGAAATAAAAAGGTAAGGAAAGAATAAATACTAATTGAATACGTTATATTTATATAAGTGTTCGCAGACCTCTGTTCCGAAATACTGTTATTCTGATCGGACTATATTGACATATGTATATATATATGTATGTAATAATGCTCCCACTTATTATTTCGAGATTTCGCTCAAGTCTTACGTGAAGTATTGACACCATTGTCCTCACGCTATTATAAGGTTCCTTAATAATTAAGACAAATTTATATACAAAAACAATTAAGCTAGCGCGTCATCTGTAGCCCCCAACATGTACTTTGTGTTACACGACACTTCAACTGCGTGTCGCTGTGGTCGTACCTACTGACTAAACACGCGCGCATTTGAACTGCAGGTCTATACCGATTATACTTGTTCCATACTCTGCTGATTGTATATAATAATTTTGTTTGCGAGAATGTTTCTATAAATATCAATAATTATATCATATTTAACCTCGAATATTGATGCTGAATTTTTCAATATTTTGGAATGATTTACTCTCTCTTCTTTATTCGAACAGATATGTCTCTTGTAAGGATGTCACATAGTCACCTAATATCGGAATTGTAATTTCATAGAAAGATTAGCATTCCTAATTAATATAGCGCTCATTTTTTTGTAACCATAATGATTTAATGTAATCTGTTTCATAAAGCAAAGCTTTCCAACACTACTTAGTGATACACCAGTTCGTTATAAACAATGCAACGGCCCAATCAGATATTCATCTTTCAGGACAAGGGGAAACCTCCAAAATTAACGCATATCGGACGAGGAATGAAATAATGTTTAATTGAATAAAGGACACATAGAGCTTAGAGTAAAACGACATTGAACTTTCAGGGTAAGAGAAAATAAACAACGTTAAGTCATGTCATACCAGGAATAAAATAGAGTTTAAATGAGTACAGGACACAGAGAGCTTAGACTAAACAGACATATATCTTTCAGGGTATGAGAAAATTTCCAACGTTAAGTCTTATCGGACGAGGAATGAAAGAATTTTCAAAAGAGTATAGGACTCATAGAGCTTAGTGTTAACAGACATTCATCTCGCAGGGTAAGAGAAAAGCTCTAACGATAAGTCTTATCGCACAAGGAATGCAATGATTTTAATATGAGTGCAGGACACAGAGAGCTTTCAGTTACCAGACATTCATTTTCATGATAAGAGAAAGGCTCCAACGTTAAGCCTTATCGGACGAGGAATTTGATAATGTCCAAATGAGTACAGGGCAAATAGAGCTTAGTGTTACCAGACATTCATCTTTTAGAGTTGGAGAAAAGCTCAAACGTTAAGCCTTATCGGACGAGGACTGAAAAAATTTTCAAATGAGGACAGGACAAATAGAGCTTATTGTTAGCAGACATTTATTTTTCAGTTGAAGAGAAAAGCTCCAATGTTAAGTCAATTTGGATGAGGAATGAAAGAATTGTCAAATGAGTACAGGATACATAGATCTTAGAATTACCAGATATTCATGTTTTACGATAAGGGAAAACCTCCATCGTTAGGTCACATTGGAACAAATTTAATGGGGCTACATCATAGCATATTTCTTTCACTTCAAATTCAACTATGGTCACTATATCATGAACTGCTTTAATTGTTCACAAAAATTAACGATTAACAGCGCTATATGGTAACGCTAGTATAAATACTAAATACGTTATATTTATATAAGGGTTCGCAGACCTCTGTTCCGAAATACTGTAATTCTGATCGGACTATATTGACATATATATATGTAAAAATGCTCCCACTTATTATTTCCAGATTCAGCTCAAGTCTTGCGTAAAGTATTGACACCACTGTCCACACGTTTTTATAAGGATTCTTAACAATTAAGACAAATGTATATATGAAAAGCCATTAAGCTAGCACGTTATCTGTAGCCTCCAAAATTTACTTTGCGTTACACGACACTTCCACTGCGCGTCGCTGTGGTCGTTCCCACTGACTAAACACGCGCGTATTTGAACTGCAAGTCTGTACCGATTATACTTGTTCCATACTCTGCTGATTGTATATGTTAATTTTGTTTGGGAGAATGTTTCGATAAATATCAATAATTATATGATATTTAACCTCGAAAATTAAGGCTCAATTTTTCAATATTTTGGAATGATTTACTCTCTCTTCTTTAATCGAACAGTTATGTATCTTGTAAAGAGGATTTGTGCGATCACATAGTCACCTTGCATTCGGAATTGTAAGTTCACAGAAAGAATGACACTCCTCATTAATATAGCGCTCATTTTTGTAACCAGAATGGTTTAATGTAATCTGTTTCCAAGAGCATAACATTCCAACTCTTACTTAGTGATACACCAGTTCGTTATAAACAATACAACGGCCCAACCATTCATCTTTAGGATAAGGGGAAACCTCCAACGTTAAGTCTAATCGGACGAGGAATGAAATAATGTGAATATGAGTACAGGACTTAGAGAGCTTGCAGTTACCAGACATTCATTTTTCAGGGTAAGAGAAAGGCTCCAAAGTTAAGTCATATCGGACGAGGAATGAAATAATGTTTAAATGAGTACTAGACACAGAGAGCTTGCAGTTACCAGACATTCATCTTTCAGGGTAAGAGAAAAGCTCCAACGTTAATTCTTATCGGACGAGGAATGAAAGAATTTTCAAATGAGTACAGGACACATAGAGCTTAGTGATGCCACACATTCATCTTTCAGGATGAGAGAAGAGCTCCAACGTTAAGCCATTTCGGACGAGGAATGACATAATGCTAAACTGTCTACAGGACACAGAGAGTTTGGTGTAACCAGACATTCATTTTAGGGACAAGGGAGAAGCTCCATCGTTATTTCGTATCGTACGAGAAATGAAATAATGTTCAAATGAGTACAGGCCACATAGAGCTTAGAGTAAACAGACATATCTTTCGGGGTAAGAAAAAATATCCAACGTTAAGTCATATCCTACCAGGAATGAAATAATGTATAAATGAGTACAGGACACAGAGAGCTTAGACTAAACAGACATTCATCTTTCAGGGTAAGAGAAAAGCTCCAGCGTTAAGTCATATCGTAATAAGAATGAAATAATGTTAAAATGAGTACACGAGACAGACAGCTTATACTAAACAGACATTCATAATTCAGGGTAAGAGAAAAGGTCCAGCGTTAACTGATATCGTACGAAGAATGAAATAATGTTAAAATGAGTACAGCACACATAGAGCTTAGTGTTACCAGACATTCATTTTTCAGGGTAAGATAAACGCTCCATCGTTAATTCTTATCGGACGAGAGATGAAAGGATTTTCAAACGAGTACAGGACACATAGAGCTTAGTGATACCAGACATTCATCTTTCGGAGTAAGAGAAAGGCTCCAAATTTGAGTCTTATCGGACGAGTAATGAAAGCATTTTCAAATGACTACAGGACACATAGAGCATAGAGTTACCAGACATTCATCTTTCGGTGTAACACAATGGCTCCATCGCTAAGTGGTATCGGAAGAGGAATGAAAAAATGTTCAAATGAGTACAGGACACATAGAACCTTGTGGTACCACACATTCATCTTTCAGAATGAGAGAAGAGCTCCAACGTTAAGCCATATCGGACGAGGAATGAAAAAATGTTAAAATGGCTACAGGACACATAAAGCTTGGTGTTACTAGACTAAGGGAGAAGCTAAATCGTTAATTCATATCGGCCGAGGAATGAAATAATGTACAAATGACTACAGGACTCTTAGAGCTTAGAGTAAACGGACATTCATCTTTCAGGATGAGAGGAAATATCCAACGTTAAGTCATATCGGACGAGGAACAAAATAATGTTCAAATGAGCACAGGACACATAGTGCTTAGGGTACACAGACATTCATCCTTCAGTATAAGAGAAAACATTCAAAGCTAACTCCTGTCGCAAGAGGAATGAAATAATATTCAAATGAGTACAGGACACAGAGAGCTTAGTGTTACCAGACATTCATCTTTCAGTATAAGAGAAAACCTCCAACGTTAATTCATATCGGACGAGGAATGAAATAATGTTCCAATGAGCACAGGACTCATAGAGCTTACAGTTACAGATATTCATGTTTCAGGATAACAGAAAACCTACAACGTTAAGTCATATCGGACGGGGAATGAAATGATGTTCACATGAGTAAAGGGTACATAGAGCTTACATATACCAGATATCCATGTTTCAGTATAACAGAAAACCTGCAACGCTAAGTGATATCGGACGAAGAATGAAATGATGTTCACATGAGTACAGGGTACATAGACCTTACATGTACCAGATATCCATATTTCAGTATAACTGAAAACCTGCAACGTTAAGTCATATCGGACGATGAATGAAATGATGTTCACATGAGTACAGGGTACATAGACCTTACAGTTACCAAATATTCATGTTTCAGGATAACAGAAAACCTGCAATGTTAAGTCATATCGGACGAGTAATGAAATGATGCTGACATGAGTTCAGGGTACATAGAGCTTACAGTTACCAGATATCCATGTTTCAGGATAACAGAAAACCTGCAACGCTAGGTCATATCGGACGAAGAATGAAATAATATTCAAATGAGTACAGGACACATAGAGATTAGAGTTACCAGACATTCGTCTTTCAGGATAAGAGAAAACCTCCAAGTTAAATTCATATCGGACGAGAAATAAAATAATGTTCAAATGAGTACAGGCCACATAGAGCTTAGAGTAAAGAGACATATCTTTCGGGTTAAGATAAAATATCCAAAGTTAAGTCATATCTTACCAGGAATGAAATAATGTATAAATGAGTACAGGATACAGAGAGCTTAGACTAAACAGACATTCTTCTTTCAGCGTAAGAGAAAAGCTCCAGCGCTAAGTCATATCGTAAGTAGAATGAAATAATGTTAAAATGAGTACACGACACAGAGAGCTTAGACTAAACTGACATTCATCTTTCAGGGTAAGAGAAAAGCTCCAGCGTTAAATCATATCGTACGAAGAATGAAATAATGTTAAAATGAGTACAGGACACATAGAGCTTAGTGTTACCAGACATTCATTTTTCAGAGTAAGAGAAATGCTCCAACGTTAAGTCTTATCGCACGAGAAATGAATGGATTTTCAAAGGAATACAGGACACATAGAGCTTAGTGTTACCAGACATTCATGTTTCAGAGTAAGAGAAAGGCTCCAAAGTTAAGTCTTATCGGACGAGGAATGAAAGCATTTTTAAATGACTACAGGACACATAGAGCTTAGTGTTGCCAGACATTCATCTTTCAGTGTAACACAATGGCTCCATCGCTAAGTGGTATCGGAAGAGGAATGCAATAATGTTTAAATGAGTACAGGACACATAGAGCTTAGAGTAAACAGATATTCATCTTTAGGATAAGAGGAAAGCTCCAGAGTTAAGTCTTATCGGACGAGGAATGAAAAATTGTTCAAATGAATACAGGACACATAGAGCCTTGTGGTACCACACATTCATCTTTCAGAATGAGAGAAGAGCTCCGACGTTAAGCCATATCGGACGAGGAATGAAAAAATGTTAAAATGACTACAGGACACATAGAGCTTAGAGTAAACAGACATTCATCTTTCAGTATGAGAGAAATTCTCCAAAGGTAAGTCATATCGGACGAGGCATGAAAGATTTTTAAAAAGAGTACAGGATTAGGAAATTAGCAGTTAACGGACATTCATCTTTAACGATAACAGAAAACTCCAACGTTAAGTATTATCGGATGACGAATTACATGGTGCTGTAAGTTCAAGTTGCATAGAGCCCAGTGTTTCCTTTCATTTGACATGACATTCTGTTTCGGAATTAGTGAAGAGCTCCAACGCTATGCCATGTCGTACGATGAATTAATTGTTTAAATGTGTGAGCATTCATTTATGTTTCAGGATAAGGGAGAACCTGCAATAATAAGTCATATCCTTACATGAATAAAATGATATTCAAATGAGTACAGGCTACATAGAGCATAGAGCTACCAGATGTTCACCTCACAAAATAACAGCAGAACTCCAACGTTAAGACATATAGAACCATGAATGACATGATGTTCTCATGAGTACAGGGTGCATAGAGCTTCGAATTACCAGATATTCACCCCTCAGGATAACAGAAAAAGTCCAACGTTAAGTCATACACGACGATATATGCAATGATGTATACATGAGTAGAGGATTCATAGAGCTTCGAGTTACCAGTTACTCACCCTTCAGTGTAACAGGAAAACTCCAACGTTAAGTCATATCGGACGAGGAATGAAATGATGCTCACATGAGTACAGCGTACATAGAGCTTACAGTTAACAGATATTCATGTTTCAGGAAAACAGAAGACCTGAAACTTTAAGGCATATCGGAGAGACATGAAATGATGTTCATATTAGTACAGGGTACATAGAGCTTTCATGTACCAGATATCCACGTTTTAGCATAACAGAAAACCTGCAACCCTAAGTGATATCGGACGAGGAATGAAATGATGTTCACATGAGTACAGGGTACATAGACCTTAAAGTTACCAGATATTCATGTTTCAGGATAACGGAAAACCAGCAACGTTAGGTAATATCGTACGAGTAAGGAAATGATGTTCACATGAGTACAGGGTACATAGAGCTTTCATGTACCAGATATCCATGTTTCAGAATAACAGAAAACCTGCAACGCTAGGTCATATCGGACGAAGAATGAAATAATGTTTAAATGAGTACAGGACAAATAGAGATTAGAGTTACCAGACATTCGTCTTTCAGTGTAAGAGAAATCCTCCAAAGTAAATTAATATCGGACGAGAAATTAAATAATGTTCAAATGAGTACAGGACACATAGAGCTTAGAGTTACCAGACATTCGTGTTTCAGGATAAGAGAAAATCTCCAACGTTAAGTCATATTGTACGAAAAATGAAATAATGTTCCAATGAATACAGGATACGTAGAGCTTTGAATTAGCACACATTCATGATTTAAGATATGGGAAACCTTCCATCCTTAAGTCCTATTGGACCAAGTTTAATGGAGCTTCATCATAGGATATTACTTTCACTTCAAATTCAGCTATGGACGCAATATCCAAAACTGCTTCAATTATTTACAAAAATTAACGCTTATAGAGGATGAAATGGTAATGAAAGTATAATTACTAATTGGATACGTTATATTTATATAAATGTTCGTAGACCTCTGTTCCGAAATACTGTTATTCTGATCGGACTATATTGTCATATGTATACGTAATAATGCTCCCAGTTATTATTTCCAGATCTAGCTCAAGTCTTGCGTAAAGTATTGACACCATTGTCCACACGTTTTTATAAGGTTCCTTAATAATTAAGAGAAATTTATATATGAAAAGCAATTAAGCTAGCGCGTCATATGTAGCCTCCAAAATGTACTTTGCGTTACACGACACTTCCACTGCGCGTCGCTGTGGTCGTACCCACTGACTAAACACGCGCGCATTTGAAATTGCAGGTCTATACCGATTATTCTTGTTCCATACTCTGCTGAGTGTATATGTTAATTTTGTTTGCGAGAATGTATCGATAAATACCAATAATTATATGATATTTTACCTCGAAAATTAAGGCTTAATTTTTCAATATTTTGGAATGATTTACTCTCTCTTCTTTAACCGAACAGATATGTCTCCTGTAAAGAGGTTTTGTGCGATCACATAGTCACCTTACATTCGGAGTTGTAAGTTCACAGAAAGAATAACACTCCTCAATAATATAGCGCTCATTTTTGTAACTAGAATGGTTTAATGTAATCAGTTTCCAAGAGCATAACTTTCCAACACTTACTTAGTGATACACCAGTTCGTTATAAACAATGCAACGGCCCAGACATTCATCTTTAGGATAAGGGGAAACCTCCAACGTTAAGTCTAATCGGACGAGGAATGAAATAATGTGAATATGAGTACAGGAATTAGAGAGCTTGCAGTTACCAGACATTCATTTTTCAGGGTAAGAGAAAGGCTCCAACGTTAAGTTATATCGGACGAGGAATGAAATAATGCTTAAATGAGTACAAGAGACAGAGAGCTTGCAGTTACCAGACACTCATCTTTCAGGGTAAGAGAAAAGCTCCAAAGTTAATTCTTATCGGACGAGGAATGAAAGAATTTTCAAATGAGTACAGGACACGTAGAGCTTAGTGATGTCAGACATTCATCTTTCAGGATGAGAGGAGAGCTCCAACGTAAAGCCATTTCGGACGAGGAATGACATAATGCTAAACTGACTGCAGGACACAGAGAGTTTGGTGTTACCAGACATTCAATTTTAGGGACTAGGGAGAAGCTCCATCGTTATTTCATATCGTACGAGAAATGAAATAATGTTCAAATGAGTACAGGCCACATAGAGCTTAGAGTAAACAGACATATCTTTCGGGGTAAGAAAAAATATCCAACGTTAAGTCATATCCTACCAGGAATGAAATAATAAATAAATGAGTACAGGACACAGAGAGCTTAGACTAAACAGACATTCGTCTTTCAGGGTAAGAGAAAAGCTCCAGCGTTAAGTCATATCGTAAGAAGAATGAAATAATGTTAAATTGAGTACAGGACACATAGAGCTTAGTGTTACCAGACATTCATTTTTCAGGGTAAGAGAAACGCTCCATCGTTAAGTCTTATCGGACGAGGAATGAAAGCATTTTCAAATGACTACAGGACACATAGAGCTTAGAGTTACCAGACAGTCATCTTTCAGTGTAACACAATGGCTCCAACGCTAAGTGGTATCGGAAGAGGAATGAAATAATGTTTAGATGAGTACAGGACACATAGAGCTTAGAGTAAACAGATATTCATCTTTCAGCATAAGAGGAAAGCTCCAAAGTTAAGTCTTATCAGACGAGGAATGAAAAAATGTTCAAATGAGTACAGGACACATAGAGCCTTGTGGTACCACACATTCATCTTTCAGAATGAGAGAAGAGCTCCAACGTTAAGCCATATCGGACGAGGAATGAAAAAATGGTAAAATGGCTACAGGACACATAAAGCTTGGTGTTACTAGACATTCATTTTAAGGATAAGGCAGAAGCTCAATCGTTAATTCATATCGGCCGAGTAATGAAATAATGTACAAATGACTACAGGACCCTTAGAGCTTAGAGTAAACGGACATTCATCTTTCAGGATGAGAGGAAATATCCAGCGTTAAGTCATATCGGACGAGGAGCAAAATAATGTTCAAATGAGCACAGGACACATAGTGCTTAGGGCACACAGACATTCATCCTTCAGTATAAGAGAAAACATCCAAAGCTAACTCCAATCGCAAGAGGAATGAAGTAATATTCAAATAAGTACAGGGCACAGAGGGCTTAGGGTTACCAGACATTCATCTTTCAGTATAAGAGAAAACCTCTAACGTTAATTCATATCGGACGAGGAATGAAATAATGTTCTAATGAGCACAGGACTCATAGAGCTTACAGTTACAGATATTCATGTTTCAGGATAAAAGAAAACCTACAACGTTAAGTCATATCGGACGGGGAATGAAATGATGTTCACATGAGTAAAGGGTACATAGAGCCTACAGTTTCCAGGTGTTCATGATTCAGGAAGACAGAAAACCTGCAACGTTAAGTCATATCGGATGGGGAATGAAATATGTTCACATGAGTACAGGGTACATAGAGCTTACAGTTACCAGATATTCATGTTTCCGGATAACAGAAAACCTGCAACGTTAAGTCATATCGGACGAGTAATGAAATGATGTTCACATGAGTACAGGGTACATAGACCTTACAGTTACCAGATATTCATGTTTCCGGATAACAGAAAACCTGCAACGTTAAGTCATATCGGACGAGTAATGAAATGAAGTTGACATGAGTTCAGGGTACATAGAGCTTACAGTTACCAGATATCCTTGTTTCAGGATAACAGAAAACCTGCAACGCTAGGTCATATCGGACGAAGAATGAAATAATGTTCAAATGAGTAAAGGACACATAGAGATTAGAGTTACCAGACATTCGTCTTTCAGGATAAGAGAAAACCTCCAAGGTAAATTCATATCGAACGAGAAATAAAATAATGTTCAAATGAGTACAGGACACATATCGCTTAGAGTTACCATACATTCGTCTTTCAGGATAAGAGAAAATCTCCAACGCTAAGTCATATTGTACGAAAAATGAAATAATGATTCAATGAGTACAGGAAATAGAGCTTAGAATTAGCACACATTCATGTTTTAAGATAAAGGAAAACTTCCATCCTTAAGTCACAATGGACCAAGTTTAATGGAGCTTCATCATGGGATATTACTTTCACTTCAAGTTCAGCTATGGACACAATATCCTGAACTGCTTTAATTATTCACAAAAATTAACGCTTATACGGAATGAAATGGTAACGAAAGTATAATTACTTTTTTTTAATTGGTTTTTTTTATTAACAATAACACGGAGTTTTAAGGAGGGATTTGAAGTTAGGATTTGGGATGGCAGTTATTCTTCTGCCTATTGTGGAGTTCCGCATTAGCACCTCCGTTGATATCGTCATCATATGCTGCCGCACAGTGTGCGGGAGCGCGTTGGGGATGGTTTCCTTGGCCATGACCATGACCGAAGTCCTGAGCATGGCACGAAGGGGATTAAGCGTACTTTATTTAATTAGAGTAGTGGACTTCTATTGTTGGGGAATATGGGCATAATGTCTTTTTGCGCGTTCGCGAAGAGAGACGGTACGATGATCGGTGTTGGCCTGAAGTTGATGCTCAACCAGGCGGTGGAGCAGTTGTAGGAGCTGGTCTAGTTTGGCGTCGGTGTTTGTGTTGTCCAGTAGTGTTGTGTTCTGTTGGGAGACTGCAGTGATGTTGTCCTGTGTTAGCTGGTTGCTGAGTTCTTAGAGTTTTGTAAGTTGCTTTGTGATAGTGTGAACAGCTTGGAGAGATGCCAGGGTGTCAGTCACGAGCTTCTCGGTGGCCGAGAGATGGCCTTTAACTTCAGGAAAATACGAGTCAGTTGGAGAATTTAATGCCATATCGGCACGTTGGCCATATTAGCTCAATGGTAGTGCGGCTGGACGGAAACCAGAAGATCCGTGGTTCAAATCCCGGCTATGGCATTGAATTTTTCAGTCTGACTCTACGTTTCCACAATTTAGCCTACACACGACCTGTGTGAAAGAATAATTATTTTCCATTAATTAACCTAATCGTGGTTAACTATAAAGCCCGGGCCTTAAAGTACTTACATGTAGTAGGTCGCTATTAAGGTAGTTGTCTCATGTTTTTATGAGAACTCCTAAGTGGTTTACCAGGAAAATACGAGTCAGTTGGTGAACTTAATGTCACATCGGCACGTTGGCCATAGTAGCACAATGGTAGTGCGGCTGGACGGAAACCAGAAGATCCGTCGTTCAAATCCCGGCTATGGCATTGAATTTTTCAGTTTTACTCTACGTTTCCACAATTTAGCCTACACACGGCCAGTGTGAAAGAATAATTATATACAGGATAAATAGAGCTTAGAGTTACCAGACATCATCTTTCAGAGTAAGAGAAAAGCTCCAACGTTAAGTCTTATCGGACGAGAAATGAAATAATATTAAAAGGAATACAGGACTAAGAGAGCTTGCAGTTACCAGACATTCATTTTCAGGATAAGAGAAAGGCTCCAACGTTAAGTCTTATCGGACGAGGAATGAAATAATTTTCAAATGAGAACAGGATACATAGAGCTTAGTGTTACCAGACATTCATTTTTCAGTTAGACACAAAGGCTCCATCGCTAAGTCATATCGGAAAAGGAATGAAATAATGTTTAAATGAGTACAGGACACATAGAGCTTAGAGTAAACAGACATTCATCTTTACGGATAAGAGAAAATATCCAACGTAACGTCATATCGGACGAGGAATATAATAATGTTGAAATGAATACAGGATACACAGAGTTTAGTGGTACCACACATTCATCTTTCAGGAAGAGAGAAGAGCTCCAACGTTAAGCCCTATCTGACGAGGAATGAAATAATGTTCAGATGAGTACAGGACACATAGAGCTTAGAGAAAAGAGACATTCATCTTTCAGTATAAGAGCAAATATCCAACGTTAAGTCATATCGGACGAGGAACAAAATAATGTTCGGATGAGTTCAGGACTCATAGAGTTTAGAGTAAACAGACATTCATCGTTCAGGATAAGAGCAAATATCCTACGTTAAGTCATATCGGACGAGGAAAAAATAAGGTTCAAACGAGCACAGAACACATAGAGCTTAGAGTAAACAGACATTCATTTTTAAGGATAAGAGAAAACCTAAAAAGCTATCTCATATCGCACGAGGAATGAAATAATATTTAAATGAGAACAGGACACAGAGAGCTTAGAGTTACCAGACATTCATCTTTCAGGATAAGAGAAATCCTCCAACGTTAATTCATATCGGAGGAGGAATGAAATGATGTTCACAAGAGTACAGGGTACATAGAGCTTACAGTAAGCAGATATTCATGTTTCAGGAAAACAGAAAACCTTCAACGTTAAGTCATATCGGACGAGGAATAAAATGATGTTCACATGAGTACAGGGTACATAGAGCTCAAAGCTACCAGATATTCATGTTTCAGAAAAACAGAAGACCTTCAACGTTAAGTCTTATCAGACGGGGAGTGAAATATGTTCACATGAGCACAGGGTACGTACAGCTTACAGTTACCAGATATTCATGTTTCAGGATAACAGAAAATCTGCAGCGTTAATTCATATCGGACGGGGAATAAAATGATGATCACATGCGTAAGGGGTACATAGAGCTTAGAGGTACTAGATATTCATGTTTCAGGATAAGAGAAAACCACTAAGTTTAATTCATATCGGACGAGAAATGAAACAATGTTCAAATGAGTACAGGAAGCATAGCTTTTAGAGTTACTAGACATTCGTCATTCAGGATAAGAGAAAACTTCCAACGTTAAGTCATATTGAACGAGGAATGAAATAATGTTGAAATGAGTACAGGATACGTAGAGCTTAGAATTACCAGACATTCATGTTTTAAGGTAAGGGAAAACCTCGATCGTTGTCATATTGCACCAAGTATAATGGAGCTTCATCATAGCATATTACTTTCACTTCACTTGTGTGTGTGACTATCTGTGTCGATGAATAAGTTTGTATGTTTGACAAAGTCTCGGACGTCCGTAAGATCAAGAACGACGACTTTGAAGCGTTTTAAACTAAATGGAGCTAGTTCAAATATTTCTCTAGCAGTTTTAAAGTAAGGTTTCTTAGCTGTTTTGAAGCGCTTTTTAAAGGCATGAAGCTTGTTCAAATATTTCTGTAGCAGTTAAGCTAAATACAATTGATCATGAACCGCCATGACCATTCAATTGAATACGTTATACTTATATAAGTGTTCGCAGAACTCTGTTCCGAAATACTGTTATTCTGATTGGACTATATGTACGTCTATATATGTAAGAATGCTGCCAATTGTTATTTCGAGATTTAACTCAAGTCTTACGTAAAGGATTAACACCATTGTCCTCACGTTTTTATAATGTTCCTTAATAATTAAGTCAAATTTATATATGAAAAGCAATTAAGCTGGAGCGACATCTCTAGCCTCCAACATGTACTTTGTGTTACACCACCCTTCCACTGCGTGTCGCTATGGTCGTACATACTGACTAAACACGCGGGCATTTGAACTGCAGGTCTGTACCGATTATACTTGTGTGACGTCGCTTTAGGCTTAAAATATCTTTTTTCTCTACCACGAGCTTCCATAGTAGTTGGAGCAGGAATTACTTACCAGCCAAAGTTCATGTCAGATATTGTACTGGACATACATAGTTTAGAAGTTCTAAATCTAAGACAAAGTGTTTTCCAAAGTATACAATTCCCAATTTAAAGCAATCATCATTTTAATGTAAAGTATCGTATTAACTTTCTCGCATGTAACAAGTCAAGGACAGACAAACGTGTAAGACCATATTCCAAAATCATCGATGATATTTTATAACAATTTATACTAGCGTATTAGAGACAGCACACCAAATATTTACAGGTGCTGTTTCCATGTAAATTGCTGCTAATACGAAATTATCATTGAGCCACATAGTGACTGGTATGGAACTAAACTATGACAAATCTCTTTCTGAAATGTTTCCGTTACTACTGATGTATTTTCCATACACTGCTGATTGTATATTCTAATTTTGTTTGCGAGAATGTTTGTGTAAATAGCAATAATTATATCATATTTAAACTCGAATATTGAGGCTGAATTTTTCAATATTTTGGAACGATTTACTCTCTCTTCTTTATTCAAACAGATATATCTCCTGTAAAGAGGTTTTTTGCGATCACATCTTCAACTTACATTCGGAATTGTAAGCTCACAGAAACAATAACACTCGTCATTAATATAGTGCTCATTTGTGTAACTAGAATGATTTAATGTAATCTGTTTTATAAAGCAAAACTTTCCAAAACTTACTTAGTGATACATCAGTTCGTTATAAGCAATGCAACGGCCCAACCAGACATTCATCTTTCAGGATAAGGGGAAACCTCTAAAGTTATGTCATATCGGACGAGGAATGAAATAATATTGTCGCACCCTACATTGAAATAGATTTAAATATTTGTTATCTGTGGGGGAAAACGTAGCGGTAGAGCTAAACCATTTTAACAAACGCTAGTTGCACTCCACGCGGTGGGGTGGACATCTTATTTTACTGATAATTAGCTTACCTGTATGGTGGTGAAAGGTGGAAGGCCCAGCGAAGGAAAACTCACAAGTGCATTTTAAAGGAGGTTTAATAATTTCAGACAACTTACATTCAATGAGGTTTGTGTCCCGGAGGGTTGCTACAAACACGTCCTCTCTCTCTGGTGGCGGCCGGTCGTCTGGGGGAAGAGGATGTGCCATCCCCCTCCCCCAGCGCAGCCAACGAACAAAGTTCAGCCTAGTGGCCCCAGGCCTGACAACCCATACAGGGTTGCCACACCTCCCCCCGGACCACAAGCTGTTAACCCAGGGTCAACAGAACAATTAATTACAAATGAAAAGAAACTCGCTCGAGTGATGGAACAAAACAAACAAAAAAAAATTAGCATACAAACATCACAAACAGTATTACAAACATAAATCTTGTCTCTTGACGTTACACATTCGTTTCTTTACTCCAGTGTCTGTCTATAACTTTAATTAAAAAGCCCTAAAAGAAAAATAAATGAAGTTCAACACTTTTCACCACTACTGCACCAAGCAAAAAAAAAAAAAAAAAAAAGGTTTGACAACCTGCCTGAACAGTACATTCCATTCCCACTTGTCTCACAAATGTAATAAAAAAACTTGAAGCTTGCACTGCAGTCACTGATGAATAAAGACCACTGAATTGAGCACAATTGTACTTGCTCTACACTGAATAACAATGTGGGGCATTAATAATTGGAGTCAGAACTGGATCATCATTTTGTTTCTGAGCAACCTCAACTGGTGACAGCAAACAGGTAATTAGCTCATCAAGTTGTTCAATTTGATGCTCTTCAGGCTGTAACACAGGGAACCTTGACAAAACATCTGCGTCATTATGTTTCTTACCAGATTTATAACATATATCATAATCAAATTCCTGTAACTTTAGACTCCATCGAGCCAACCGGCCTGTCAAATCCTTTAAATTGTTCAGATAACAAAGGGAGTGATGGTCTGAAATAACATGCACTTTATAGCCATACACAAAAGTCCTGAAATGTGTTAAACCAAAAACGATTGCCAAAAGCTCTAACTCTGGTACACTGTAATTTCTTTCACATTGTGACAAAGTTCTAGAAGCATATGCAATAGGTCTAAGATTATCATTTACTTTCTGTAGTAAAACACATCCTATTCCTAGACCACTAGCATCAGTGTGTAATTCTGTATAGGCTCCAGGATTATAATGAGCCAACACAGGGGCAGAAACAAGAGAGTTCTTTAACTGCTGGAATGCTGTTTGCTGATCCGGGCCCCAAATAAAACTTTGACTTTTCTTGGTCAGCTGAATCAATGGATGGGCAATGTAAGAGTAATTCTTAATAAATTTCCTGTAGAAATTGAACAAACCCAAAACTTTTCTCACGTCTCTAACATTCTTTGGGCGTGGTAGTTCTTTGATCACTGTAACGTTCTCAGAATCTGGGGAAATTCCATCTTTAGATACTTCAAAACCCAATAAC
The DNA here is from genome assembly GCA_030765055.1 of Mantis religiosa. Taxonomy (NCBI): domain Eukaryota; kingdom Metazoa; phylum Arthropoda; class Insecta; order Mantodea; family Mantidae; genus Mantis; species Mantis religiosa. The sequence continues at coordinate 416,229,427 of CM060950.1, forward strand.
TTTATCTTTTCCATAGCAAAGAAACATTTTTTAGGTTTCAGTTTAGAATTATGCATTTCCAAACGTTGAAAAACAGCTTCTAAGTTTTCTAATAATTCTTCAAAAGTTTTGGCAAAAACAACAATATCGTCCAAATATGCTAAAGCTTTCTTAAACTTCAAGTCTCCTAACAATTTCTCAGCAACAAAACTGAAAAATCTTGGTGCATTAGCAAGCCCAAAAGACAAACGTTCAAATTCATACTGCCCTTCATGAGTAACAAATGAGGTATACCTTTTACTATTCTCCTCTAAAGGAATTTGAAAGTATGCTGACAACAAATCTAAGGAAGCAAACCATTTAGCTTCTCCAAGGTAACTAAGGAGGTCATCAATAAGAGGCAAGGGAAAGGCTGAGTTTACTGTAACCTTATTCAGTTGACGATAATCTACACAAAACCGCATAGAGCCATCTTTTTTCTTTACCAACACAACAGGTGATGACCAAGGTGACTGAGAATCTCTAATAATACCGGCATTTTTCATTTCCTCTACTTGTTGGGAAATAATCTCTTTCTGCTTATGAGCTACCCTATAGGGTCGTTGCTTAATAGGTTTTTCATCCTTTACCTCTATTTTAAATTCAGCTACATTAGTTGAGCCTAAATCTTGCAATGAAGTGGCAAAAACATGTTCATATTTTAACAACAGATTATGAAGATCTGACTTTTGAGCTTCAGTTAAGTTGGTATTAACATTAAATTCAAACTTTGGAGCGTTCAATGGAGTAACATCCTTAGGTGAAACTGAGTTACTTTGAACAAATGCAACTTCATGAGCATTAGCTAATACAGTTTTAACAAAAAGTGTTTGAGGAACAGCTGAATTATTATGTACTGGTATCACAAAGTCCTTTGAAGATTTGCAAACTACAGGTGGAATAGAAATATTCTTCTTATGCATAATACTGGTAGAAGGCTCGAACATAACCTCATTTGTAATATCAGCTGAAGGCTGCACTGCCACAAAACAAGTAGTAAGCGGTGGCAATTTAACATCTTTTACAACAGAAACTTTATTAACTATCTGTACCTCATCGTTCAATGGAATCACAGCAATATCTGTAAAGGGACCACCACATGTTGTTTCAAAAGGAATGTGTACCATTTCTCCCTCATGAGTTTGAATCTTAACTTCTGCACAAGAATAATCAATGGTAACTTTATGTGAAGTTAGAAAGTCATTACCCAAAATGAGATTATGTGCCAAGTCTTTTACCACTAACACATCTTCCTGAAAAACAAAGTCATTAATTTGAAATTTCAAATTTGTTTGATAAGGCGCATCTAATAACTTGTTACCAGCTGTTTTAAGCAAAATCTCGACAGGTTTCATTTTAGAAATGTCATTGATATGAGCTGCATTCACAATACTAACTGCACTTCCTGTATCCAACAAAATTGGAAGTTTTGACTCCCCAATGGACCCCAAAATTTGCAAAATTTGACCTGGAAGAGAAACAACATTAGACACAGGTGAACTTACTTTGGGTACCTCTAGGTTATGTCGTTGGAGGCTGGGCCTCTCGAGTTTTTTGAACCAGATGGTGAAGTCCAGCAATTACGTGCCATATGACCACGCTTGTTGCAATTGTAACACACAATAGGTGCCTGCTGTCTCCTTTCATGATATCTTGGAGGCTTAAGTGGGGGTGGCTGCACAGTAGATGCAGCAGCAGTGAATTGAGACTGAAGTTGTTGCATTTGGGTAGCAAGTTTAGTGACCTGTTCACTCAATGTGGAAACAACATTAATAACTGGTTCAGAGTGATTTACACTTTCAAACCGTGATAAAACAGGTGCAGATGACACAGGTGGAGAAGTGTAAGTTGATGTTTGTGCTTGTACTAAATGTTGTCTATGTTGCACATAAAAATTAGCTTTATCAACGCTTTTAATAATTTGTAAAACCTCCTCAACTGTTTGTGGATTTAATGGGAGCAAAGCTTGTACATACTGAGGTTTCAATCCTTTCAATAAGTTTTTTACCTGCTCCATTTGTGTCATTGCAGCGTTAACTTGGTCACACAAGGATAATACATCATAAATGTAATCTAATACAGGTTCATTTTCTAATTGTACCCTTTGCCTAAGTTTAATTTCCAACAATTCATCTTGATTGGACATTTGAAAAGCTGCCAAAAACTATTGAGTTAGAAAATGCCAATCATGCTCAGGGTGTCTATGGCAAAACGTTCGGTACCAAAGTACTGCTGTGTCTCGCAAGTAACATGGGAAAAACTTCAACTTTTGTACATCTGACCAACCATTTGCTGTAGAAACTAAGTTAAATTTTCTCAAAAATTCTGAAGGAGATATCAGTGCTATCCTGTCAAAACAGCGTGGATCAATAAAAGGCCGAGAAACTTGCATTGTCTGAGTCTGATTAACATTAGGTGCCATGGATACTTCTAAATTACTAGGTACATGTGCACTTTGATTAGCTAAAGCAGAAGTCGAAGCTATTACATCATGTGAATCCATTGTAACCGGCACATTGGATGATTGCCGCGTTTTCTTAGGCATTTGGACTTACTTTTAAGTAACACTGGACACCAGAATAAAATAAGCAGAATTACCAACTGGAATGAACACAAAAATGAAGTGCATCCTTCACAAAAACACCAAAAAAGAAACTATTTACTTTGAATTTTACTGCTAAAATTCACATAGCGTCCCTTGAAAATTAACACGTGACCGTGTGGTCGACCAAAATTTAACTTCACATCCCAAAATACTCAAAATTTAGAAAAACAAATCTCCGCAAATTTAAACTATAAACTCTGTATTAATAAATAAACCTCACATTAAGCCTGAAAAGAGAACTAATTATAAACAAATTATGCCACCACGTGGTGTCCATTCTTCAACGCAAATAATCAATTTCCATGTAGTTATAAAAAAAAATTTTAGCACAATATTATGAAATAAGTTTACTATTAAAGAAATCAAATAAAAAACAGACCAAAAGTTAAAGGATTACGACACGATGAACAGATTAGAATTTCTAACTAATTGAACACCACGCGGTCGGCCATGTTTCCTCCATCTTTCACCAGCGTATACATTCAAATTTTTTCATCAAAACCGGAATAAAGCAAGGAAGAAAAAAAAATTTTAAGATCTTACCCGCGTCTCCACCAATATGTCGCACCCTACATTGAAATAGATTTAAATATTTGTTATCTGTGGGGGAAAACGTAGCGGTAGAGCTAAACCATTTTAACAAACGCTAGTTGCACACCACGCGGTGGGGTGGACATGTTATTTTACTGATAATTAGCTTACCTGTATGGTGGTGAAAGGTGGAAGGCCCAGCGAAGGAAAACTCACAAGTGCATTTTAAAGGAGGTTTAATAATTTCAGACAACTTACATTCAATGAGGTTTGTGTCTCGGAGGGTTGCTACAAACACGTCCTTTCTCTCTGGTGGCGGCCGGTCGTCTGGGGGAAGAGGATGTGCCATCCCCCTCTCCCAGCGCAGCCAACGAACAAAGTTCAGCCTAGTGGCCCCAGGCCTGACAACCCATACAGGGTTGCCACAATATTTAAATGAGTACAGGACACATATAGCTTAGTGTTACCAGACATTCATCTTTAAGTGTAAGAGAAAATCACCATCGTTAAGTCATATCGCACGAGGAGTGAAATAGGGTTCAAATGAGCACAGGACACATAGAGCTTAGAGTAAACAGACATTGATCTTTCAGTCTAAGAGAAAAGCCCCAGCGTTAAGTCATATCGTACGAAGAATGAAATAATGTTAAAATGGGTACAGGGTACAAAGAGCTTAGTGTTATCAGACATTCATTTTTCAGGGTAAGAGAAAAGCTCCAAAGTTAAGCATTATCGGACGAGAAATGAAAGAATTTTCAAATGAGTACAGGACACATAGTGCTTAGTGTTACCAGACATTCATTTTTCAGGGTAAGAGAATCGCTCCAACGTTAAGTCTTATCGGACAAGGAATGAAATTATTTTCAAATGAGTACAGGACATATAGAGCTTAGAGTTACCAGACATCATCTTTCAGAGTAAGAGAAAAGCTCCAACGTTAAGTCTTATCGGACGAGGAATGAAATAATTTTAAAAGGAGTACAGGACACAGAGAGCTTGCAGTTACCAGACATTCATTTTCAGGATAAGAGAAAGGCTCCAACGTTAAGTCCTATTGGACGAGGAATGAAAGAATTTTCAAATGATTACAGGATACATAGAGCTTAGTGTCACCAGACATTCATCTTTCAGTTAAACACAAAGGCTCCATCGCTAAGTCATATCGGAAGAGGAATGAAATAATGTTTAAATGAGTACAGGACACATAGAGCTTAGAGTAAACAGACATTCATCTTTACGGATAAGAGAAAATATCCAACGTAACGTCATATCGGACGAGTAATATAATAATTTTAAAATGAATACAGGATACATAGAGCTCAGTGTTACCAGATATTCATCTTTCAGGACAAGAGAAAAGCTCCAACGCTAAGTCTTATCGGACGAGGAACGAAAAAATGTTCAAATGAGTACAGGACATATAGAGCTTAGTGGTACCACACATTCATCTTTCAGGATGAGAGAAGAGCTCCAACGTTACGCCCTAAATGACGAGGAATGAAATAATGTTCAGATGAGTACAGGACACATAGAGCTTAGAGAAAAGAGACATTCATCTTTCAGGATAAGAGCAAATATCCATAGTTAAGTCATATCGGACGAGAAACAAAATAATGTTCAGATGAGTTCAGGACACATAGAGTTTAGAGTAAACAGACATTCATATTTCAGGATAAGAGCAAATATCCAACGTTAAGTCATATCGGACGAGGAAAAATAATGTTCAAATGAGCACAGGACACATAGAGCTTAGAGTAAACAGACATTCATTTTTAAGTATAAGAAAAACCTAAAAGGCTATCTCATATCGCACGAGGAATGAAATAATATTTAAATGAGTACAGGACACAGAGAGCTTAGAGTTACCAGACATTCATCTTTCAGGATAAGAGAAAGCCTGCACCGTTCATTCATATCGGGCGAGGAATGAGATAATGCTCACATGAGTACAGGATACATAGAGCTCACAGTTACCAGATATTCATGTTTCAGGAAAACAGAAGCCCTTCAACGTTAAGTCTTATCAGACGGGGAGTGAAATATGTTCACATGAGCGCAGGGTACATACAGCTTACAGTTACCAGGTACCACACATTCATCTTTCAGGAAGAGAGAAGAGCTCCAACGTTAAGCCCTAAATGACCAGGAATGAAATAATGTTCAGATGAGTACCGGACACATAGAGCTTAGAGAAAAGAGACATTCATCTTTCAGTATAAGAGCAAATATCCAACGTTAAGTCATATCGGACGAGGAACAAAATAATGTTCAGATGAGTTCAGGACACATAGAGTTTAGAGTAAACAGACATTCATCTTTCAGGATAAGAGCAAATATCCAACGTTAAGTCATATCGGACGAGGAAAAATAATGTTCAAATGAGCACAGGACACATAGAGCTTAGAGTTTACAGACATTCATTTTTAAGTATAAGAAAAACCTAAAAGGCTATCTCATATCGCACGAGGAATGAAATAATATTTAAATGGGTACAGGACACAGAGAGCTTAGAGTTACCAGACATTCATCTTTCAGGATAAGAGAAAGCCTGCACCGTTCATTCATATCGGGCGAGGAATGAGATAATGCTCACATGAGTACAGGATACATAGAGCTCACAGTTACCAGATATTCATGTTTCAGGAAAACAGAAGACATTCAGCGTTAAGTCTTATCAGACGGGGAGTGAAATATGTTCACATGCGTACAGGGTACATAGAGCTTAGAGGTACTAGATATTCATGTTTCAGGCTAAGAGAAAACCACTAAGTTTAATTCATATCGGACCAGAAATGAAACAATGTTCAAATGAGTACGGGACGCAAAGCGCTTAGAGTTACTAGACATTCGTCATTTAGGATAAGAGAAAACCTCCAACGTTAAGTCATATTGTACGAGGAATGAAATAATGTTGAAATGAGTACAGGATACGTAGAGCTTAGAATTACCAGACATTCATGTTTTAAGGTAAGGGAAAACCTCGATCGTTGTCATATTGCACCAAGTATAATGGAGCTTCATCATAGCATATTACTTTCACTTCGCTGGTGTGTGTGACTATCTGTGTCGATGAATACGTTTGTGTATGTGACAAAGTCTCGGACGTCCGTAAGATAAAGAACGACGATTTTGAAGCGCTTTAAACTACATGGAGCTAGTTCACATATTCCTCTAGCAGTTTTAAAGTAATGTTACTTAGTTTTTTTGAAGCGTTTTTTAAAGACATGAAGCTGGTTCAAAAGTTTCTGTAGCAGGAAAGGTAAATAAATTAATCATGAACCGCTATGACTATTCAATTGAATACGTTACACTTATATAGGTGTTCGCAGACCTCTGTTCCGAAATACTGTTATTCTGATTGGACTATATGTACGTCTATATATGTAAGAATGCTGCCAATTATTATTTCGAGATTTACCTCAAGTCTTACGTAAAGTATTAAGACCATTGTCCTCACGTTTTTATAAGGTTCCTTAATAATTAAGACAAATTTATATATGAAAAGCAATTCAGCTGGCGCGACATCTCTAGCCTACAACATGTACTTTCTGTTACACCACCCTTCCACTGCGTGTCGCTATGGTCGTACCTACTGACTAAACACGCGGGCATTTGAAATGCAGGTCTGTACCGATTATACTTGTGTGACGTCGCTTTAGGATTAAAATATCTTTTTTCTCTATCACGAGCTTCCATAGTAGTTGGAGCAGGAATTACTTACCAGCCAAAGTACAGGTCAGAGATTTTACTGGACATACATAGTTTAGAAGTTCTAAATCTAAGAGAAAGTGTTTTCCAAAGTATACAATTCCCAATTTAAAGCAATCATCATTTTAATGTAAAGTATCGTATTAACTTTCTCGCATGTAACAAGTCAAGGACAGACAAACGTGTAAGACCATATTCCAAAATCATCGATGATATTGTATAACAATATTTACTAGCGTATTAGGGACAGCACACGAAGTATTTACAAGTGCTCTTTCCATGTAAATTGCTGCTAATACGAAATTATCATTGAGCCACATAGTGACTGGTACGGAACTAAACTATGACAAAACTCTTTCTGAAATGTTTCCGTTACTACTGATGTATTTTCCATACACTGCTGATTGTATATTCTAATTTTGTTTGCGAGAATGTTTGTGTATATAGCAATAATTATATCATACTTAAACTCGAATGTTGATGCTGAATTTTTCAATATTTTGGAATGATTTACTCTCTCTTCTTTATTCAAACAGATATATCTCCTTTAAAGAGGTTTTGTGCGATCACATCTTCAACTTACATTCGGAATTGTAAGCTCACAGAAACAATAACACTCCTAATTAATATAGCGCTCATTTGTGTAACTAGAATGATTTAATGTAATCTGTTTTATAAAGCAAAACTTTCCAAAACTTACTTAGTGATACATCAGTTCGTTATAAGCAAAGCAACGGCACAACCAGACATTCATCTTTCAGGATAAGGGGAAACCTCCAACGTTATGTCATATCGGACGAGGAATGAAATACTATTTAAATGAGTACAGGACACATATAGCTTAGTGTTACCAGACATTCATCTTTAAGTGTAAGAGAAAATCACCTCGTTAAGTCATATCGCACGAGGAGTGAAATAGGGTTCAAATGGGTACAGGACACATAGAGCTTAGAGTAAACAGACATTGATCTTTCAGTCTAAGAGAAAAGCTCCAGCGTTAACTCATATCGTACGAACAATGAAATAAGGTTAAAAAGAGTACAGGGTACAAAGAGCTTAGTATTACCAGACATTCATTTTTCAGGGTAAGAGAAAAGCTCCAAAGTTAAGTCTTATCGGACGAGAAATGAAAGAATTTTCCAATGAGTACGGGACACATAGTGCTTAGTGTTACCAGACATTCATTTTTCAGGGTAAGAGAATCGCTCCAACGTTAAGTCTTATCGGACGAGGAATGAAAGCATTTTCAAATGAGTACAGGACATATAGAGCTTCGAGTTACCAGACATCATCTTCCAGAGTAAGAGAAAAGCTCCAAAGTTAAGTCTTATCGGACGAGGAATGAAATAATATTATAAGGAGTACAGGACAGAGAGAGCTTGCAGTTAACAGACATTCATTTTCAGGATAAGAGAAAGGCTCCAACGTTAAGTCATATCGGTCGAGGAATGAAAGAATATTTAAATGAGTCCAGGATACATAGAGCTTAGTGTCACCAGACATTCATCCTTCAGTTAAACACAAAGGCTCCATCGCTAAGTCATATCGGAAGAGGAATGAGATAATGTTTAAATTAGTACAGGACACATAGAGCTTAGAGTAAACAGACATTCATCTTTACGGATAAGAGAAAATAATCAACGTAACGTCATATCGGACGAGGAATATAATAATGTTCAAATGAATACAGGACACATAGAGCTCAGTGTTACCAGATATTCATCTTTCAGGACAAGAGAAAAGCTCCAACGTTAAGTCTTATCGGCCGAGGAATGCAAAAATGTTAAAATGAGTACAGGAAACATAGAGCTTATTGGTACCACACATTCATCTTTCAGGAAGATACAAGAGCTCCAACGTTAAGCCCTAAATGACCAGGAATGAAATAATGTTCAGATGAGTACAGGACACATAGAGCTTAGAGAAAAGAGACATTCATCTTTCAGTATAAGAGCAAATATCCAACGTTAAGTCATATCGGACGAGGAACAAAATAATGTTCAGATGAGTTCAGGACACATAGAGTTTAGAGTAAACAGACATTCATCTTTCAGGATAAGAGCAAATATCCAACGTTAAGTCATATCGGACGAGGAAAAATAATGTTCAAATGAGCACAGGACACATAGAGCTTAGAGTTTACAGACATTCATTTTTAAGTATAAGAAAAACCTAAAAGGCTATCTCATATCGCACGAGGAATGAAATAATATTTAAATGGGTACAGGACACAGAGAGCTTAGAGTTACCAGACATTCATCTTTCAGGATAAGAGAAAGCCTGCACCGTTCATTCATATCGGGCGAGGAATGAGATAATGCTCACATGAGTACAGGATACATAGAGCTCACAGTTACCAGATATTCATGTTTCAGGAAAACAGAAGACATTCAGCGTTAAGTCTTATCAGACGGGGAGTGAAATATGTTCACATGAGCGCAGGGTACATAGAGCTTACAGTTACCAGATATTCATGTTTCAGGATAACAGAAATTCTGCAGCGTTAATTCATATCGGATGAGGAATGAAATGATGTTCACATGCGTACAGGGTACATAGAGCTTAGAGGTACTAGATATTCATGTTTCAGGCTAAGAGAAAACCACTAAGTTTAATTCATATCGGACCAGAAATGAAACAATGTTCGAATGAGTACAGGACGCAAAGCGCTTAGAGTTACTAGACATTCGTCATTTAGGATAAGAGAAAACCTCCCACGTTAAGTCATATTGTACGAGGAATGAAATAATGTTGAAATGAGTACAGGATACGTAGAGCTTAGAATTACCAGACATTCATGTTTTAAGGTAAGGGAAAACCTCGATCGTTGTCATATTGCACCAAGTATAATGGAGCTTCATCATAGCATATTACTTTCACTTCGCTGGTGTGTGTGACTATCTGTGTCGATGAATACGTTTGTGTATGTTTCAAAGTCTCGGACGTCCGTAAGATAAAGAACGACGATTTTGAAGCGCTTTAAACTACATGGAGCTAGTTCACATATTCCTCTAGCAGTTTTAAAGTAATGTTACTTAGTTTTTCTGAAGCGTTTTTTAAAGACATGAAGCTGGTTCAAAAGTTTCTGTAGCAGGAAAGGTAAATAAATTAATCATGAACCGCTATGACTATTCTTTTTTTTTATTTTTTTTATTTTTTGGGAAAACGGGAATAAAGGTATAGGATAAAAACCAACAACAGGGTAGATTGGGTATTTGGGTAGGAAGAAGGATGGGGCATGGGAGGGATGTTGTTCTGCGGTGTCTCTTTTTATTGGGGCCTGTGGTGCTAATTTATTTGGGACTGTTGAGGTGAGTTTGGTGGCCGGTACCGCCTAAGCAACCCGGCAGTTTGTGGGTATATGCTATTTGTGCGGTAAAAACCCGCTTGTGGTGGTCAGGTAGCAGCCATGATCCAGGGGACCCTGACTACGACCTGTGGACAGTGGTGATCGTTGTATGCTTGGCTGTAGGAATCTTTGAGTTCCCGTGGGAACTGCATTGAGGTGATACAGAGGGGCCATGGCCGTCAACAGCTCATGGCCGGGAAGGGAGGCGGCGTTGCAGGTCTGATGGCGGCGGCGTCCTGCGTGTGCGGGTGTCTCGTGATAGAAAATGCGGCGGAGGGACCCCGTGCTCTGGAGCCAGACACATCTTCAATTCGTGGATGCTCTGGGTGAAGTGGTCTTGGTGTTCGCGAAGGGCTTCGTGCAGCTTTTTGTTGGGTGCTGTGTCATTGATATAGCCAACAATCTTTTCGAGCTTGCCCTTGCAGTAGTTTAGTGTGCCGTTGGGTGGATCTTCGCAGAAGGCGTTGGTGAGGCGTTTTAATTGGGACAGAAGAGCGGCAATACCCTTTTCATGTTGAGCTGCGTTGTCCTGGAGCTGGGTGGTGATTGCCTCTATCATCTGTTTCTGCGGTGGCTATGACTATTCAATTTAATACGTTACACTTATATAGGTGTTCGCAGACCTCTGTTCCGAAATACTGTTATTCTGATTGGACTATATGTACGTCTATATATGTAAGAATGCTGCCAATTATTATTTCGAGATTTACCTCAAGTCTTACGTAAAGTATTAAGACCATTGTCCTCACGTTTTTATAAGGTTCCTTAATAATTAAGACAAATTTATATATGAAAAGCAATTCAGCTGGCGCGACATCTCTAGCCTACAACATGTACTTTCTGTTACACCACCCTTCCACTGCGTGTCGCTATGGTCGTACCTACTGACTAAACACGCGGGCATTTGAAATGCAGGTCTGTACCGATTATACTTGTGTGACGTCGCTTTAGGATTAAAATATCTTTTTTCTCTATCACGAGCTTCCATAGTAGTTGGAGCAGGAATTACTTACCAGCCAAAGTACAGGTCAGAGATTGTACTGGACATACATAGTTTAGAAGTTCTAAATCTAAGAGAAAGTGTTTTCCAAAGTATACAATTCCCAATTTAAAGCAATCATCATTTTAATGTAAAGTATCGTATTAACTTTCTCGCATGTAACAAGTCAAGGACAGACAAACGTGTAAGACCATATTCCAAAATCATCGATGATATTGTATAACAATATTTACTAGCGTATTAGGGACAGCACACGAAGTATTTACAAGTGCTCTTTCCATGTAAATTGCTGCTAATACGAAATTATCATTGAGCCACATAGTGACTGGTACGGAACTAAACTATGACAAAACTCTTTCTGAAATGTTTCCGTTACTACTGATGTATTTTCCATACACTGCTGATTGTATATTCTAATTTTGTTTGCGAGAATGTTTGTGTATATAGCAATAATTATATCATACCTAAACTCGAATGTTGATGCTGAATTTTTTAATATTTTGGAATGATTTACTCTCTCTTCTTTATTCAAACAGATATATCTCCTTTAAAGAGGTTTTGTGCGATCACATCTTCAACTTACATTCGGAATTGTAAGCTCACAGAAACAATAACACTCCTAATTAATATAGCGCTCATTTGTGTAACTAGAATGATTTAATGTAATCTGTTTTATAAAGCAAAACTTTCCAAAACTTACTTAGTGATACATCAGTTCGTTATAAGCAATGCAACGGCACAACCAGACATTCATCTTTCAGGATAAGGGGAAACCTCCAAAGTTATGTCATATCGGACGAGGAATGAAATACTATTTAAATGAGTACAGGACACATATAGCTTAGTGTTACCAGACATTCATCTTTAAGTGTAAGAGAAAATCACCTCGTTAAGTCATATCGCACGAGGAGTGAAATAGGGTTCAAATGGGTACAGGACACATAGAGCTTAGAGTAAACAGACATTGATCTTTCAGTCTAAGAGAAAAGCTCCAGCGTTAACTCATATCGTACGAACAATGAAATAAGGTTAAAAAGAGTACAGGGTACAAAGAGCTTAGTATTACCAGACATTCATTTTTCAGGGTAAGAGAAAAGCTCCAAAGTTAAGTCTTATCGGACGAGAAATGAAAGAATTTTCCAATGAGTACGGGACACATAGTGCTTAGTGTTACCAGACATTCATTTTTCAGGGTAAGAGAATCGCTCCAACGTTAAGTCTTATCGGACGAGGAATGAAAGCATTTTCAAATGAGTACAGGACATATAGAGCTTCGAGTTACCAGACATCATCTTCCAGAGTAAGAGAAAAGCTCCAAAGTTAAGTCTTATCGGACGAGGAATGAAATAATATTATAAGGAGTACAGGACAGAGAGAGCTTGCAGTTAACAGACATTCATTTTCAGGATAAGAGAAAGGCTCCAACGTTAAGTCATATCGGTCGAGGAATGAAAGAATATTTAAATGAGTCCAGGATACATAGAGCTTAGTGTCACCAGACATTCATCCTTCAGTTAAACACAAAGGCTCCATCGCTAAGTCATATCGGAAGAGGAATGAGATAATGTTTAAATTAGTACAGGACACATAGAGCTTAGAGTAAACAGACATTCATCTTTACGGATAAGAGAAAATAATCAACGTAACGTCATATCGGACGAGGAATATAATAATGTTCAAATGAATACAGGACACATAGAGCTCAGTGTTACCAGATATTCATCTTTCAGGACAAGAGAAAAGCTCCAACGTTAAGTCTTATCGGCCGAGGAATGCAAAAATGTTAAAATGAGTACAGGAAACATAGAGCTTATTGGTACCACACATTCATCTTTCAGGAAGATACAAGAGCTCCAACGTTAAGCCCTAAATGACCAGGAATGAAATAATGTTCAGATGAGTACAGGACACATAGAGCTTAGAGAAAAGAGACATTCATCTTTCAGTATAAGAGCAAATATCCAACGTTAAGTCATATCGGACGAGGAACAAAATAATGTTCAGATGAGTTCAGGACACATAGAGTTTAGAGTAAACAGACATTCATCTTTCAGGATAAGAGCAAATATCCAACGTTAAGTCATATCGGACGAGGAAAAATAATGTTCAAATGAGCACAGGACACATAGAGCTTAGAGTTTACAGACATTCATTTTTAAGTATAAGAAAAACCTAAAAGGCTATCTCATATCGCACGAGGAATGAAATAATATTTAAATGGGTACAGGACACAGAGAGCTTAGAGTTACCAGACATTCATCTTTCAGGATAAGAGAAAGCCTGCACCGTTCATTCATATCGGGCGAGGAATGAGATAATGCTCACATGAGTACAGGATACATAGAGCTCACAGTTACCAGATATTCATGTTTCAGGAAAACAGAAGACATTCAGCGTTAAGTCTTATCAGACGGGGAGTGAAATATGTTCACATGAGCGCAGGGTACATAGAGCTTACAGTTACCAGATATTCATGTTTCAGGATAACAGAAATTCTGCAGCGTTAATTCATATCGGATGAGGAATGAAATGATGTTCACATGCGTACAGGGTACATAGAGCTTAGAGGTACTAGATATTCATGTTTCAGGCTAAGAGAAAACCACTAAGTTTAATTCATATCGGACCAGAAATGAAACAATGTTCGAATGAGTACAGGACGCAAAGCGCTTAGAGTTACTAGACATTCGTCATTTAGGATAAGAGAAAACCTCCCACGTTAAGTCATATTGTACGAGGAATGAAATAATGTTGAAATGAGTACAGGATACGTAGAGCTTAGAATTACCAGACATTCATGTTTTAAGGTAAGGGAAAACCTCGATCGTTGTCATATTGCACCAAGTATAATGGAGCTTCATCATAGCATATTACTTTCACTTCGCTGGTGTGTGTGACTATCTGTGTCGATGAATACGTTTGTGTATGTGACAAAGTCTCGGACGTCCGTAAGATAAAGAACGACGATTTTGAAGCGCTTTAAACTACATGGAGCTAGTTCACATATTCCTCTAGCAGTTTTAAAGTAATGTTACTTAGTTTTTCTGAAGCGTTTTTTAAAGACATGAAGCTGGTTCAAAAGTTTCTGTAGCAGGAAAGGTAAATAAATTAATCATGAACCGCTATGACTATTCTTTTTTTTTATTTTTTTTATTTTTTGGGAAAACGGGAATAAAGGTATAGGATAAAAACCAACAACAGGGTAGATTGGGTATTTGGGTAGGAAGAAGGATGGGGCATGGGAGGGATGTTGTTCTGCGGTGTCTCTTTTTATTGGGGCCTGTGGTGCTAATTTATTTGGGACTGTTGAGGTGAGTTTGGTGGCCGGTACCGCCTAAGCAACCCGGCAGTTTGTGGGTATATGCTATTTGTGCGGTAAAAACCCGCTTGTGGTGGTCAGGTAGCAGCCATGATCCAGGGGACCCTGACTACGACCTGTGGACAGTGGTGATCGTTGTATGCTTGGCTGTAGGAATCTTTGAGTTCCCGTGGGAACTGCATTGAGGTGATACAGAGGGGCCATGGCCGTCAACAGCTCATGGCCGGGAAGGGAGGCGGCGTTGCAGGTCTGATGGCGGCGGCGTCCTGCGTGTGCGGGTGTCTCGTGATAGAAAATGCGGCGGAGGGACCCCGTGCTCTGGAGCCAGACACATCTTCAATTCGTGGATGCTCTGGGTGAAGTGGTCTTGGTGTTCGCGAAGGGCTTCGTGCAGCTTTTTGTTGGGTGCTGTGTCATTGATATAGCCAACAATCTTTTCGAGCTTGCCCTTGCAGTAGTTTAGTGTGCCGTTGGGTGGATCTTCGCAGAAGGCGTTGGTGAGGCGTTTTAATTGGGACAGAAGAGCGGCAATACCCTTTTCATGTTGAGCTGCGTTGTCCTGGAGCTGGGTGGTGATTGCCTCTATCATCTGTTTCTGCGGTGGCTATGACTATTCAATTTAATACGTTACACTTATATAGGTGTTCGCAGACCTCTGTTCCGAAATACTGTTATTCTGATTGGACTATATGTACGTCTATATATGTAAGAATGCTGCCAATTATTATTTCGAGATTTACCTCAAGTCTTACGTAAAGTATTAAGACCATTGTCCTCACGTTTTTATAAGGTTCCTTAATAATTAAGACAAATTTATATATGAAAAGCAATTCAGCTGGCGCGACATCTCTAGCCTACAACATGTACTTTCTGTTACACCACCCTTCCACTGCGTGTCGCTATGGTCGTACCTACTGACTAAACACGCGGGCATTTGAAATGCAGGTCTGTACCGATTATACTTGTGTGACGTCGCTTTAGGATTAAAATATCTTTTTTCTCTATCACGAGCTTCCATAGTAGTTGGAGCAGGAATTACTTACCAGCCAAAGTACAGGTCAGAGATTGTACTGGACATACATAGTTTAGAAGTTCTAAATCTAAGAGAAAGTGTTTTCCAAAGTATACAATTCCCAATTTAAAGCAATCATCATTTTAATGTAAAGTATCGTATTAACTTTCTCGCATGTAACAAGTCAAGGACAGACAAACGTGTAAGACCATATTCCAAAATCATCGATGATATTGTATAACAATATTTACTAGCGTATTAGGGACAGCACACGAAGTATTTACAAGTGCTCTTTCCATGTAAATTGCTGCTAATACGAAATTATCATTGAGCCACATAGTGACTGGTACGGAACTAAACTATGACAAAACTCTTTCTGAAATGTTTCCGTTACTACTGATGTATTTTCCATACACTGCTGATTGTATATTCTAATTTTGTTTGCGAGAATGTTTGTGTATATAGCAATAATTATATCATACCTAAACTCGAATGTTGATGCTGAATTTTTTAATATTTTGGAATGATTTACTCTCTCTTCTTTATTCAAACAGATATATCTCCTTTAAAGAGGTTTTGTGCGATCACATCTTCAACTTACATTCGGAATTGTAAGCTCACAGAAACAATAACACTCCTAATTAATATAGCGCTCATTTGTGTAACTAGAATGATTTAATGTAATCTGTTTTATAAAGCAAAACTTTCCAAAACTTACTTAGTGATACATCAGTTCGTTATAAGCAATGCAACGGCACAACCAGACATTCATCTTTCAGGATAAGGGGAAACCTCCAAAGTTATGTCATATCGGACGAGGAATGAAATACTATTTAAATGAGTACAGGACACATATAGCTTAGTGTTACCAGACATTCATCTTTAAGTGTAAGAGAAAATCACCATCGTTAAGTCATATCGCACGAGGAGTGAAATAGGGTTCAAATGAGCACAGGACACATAGAGCTTAGACTAAACAGACATTGATCTTTCAGTCTAAGAGAAAAGCCCCAGCGTTAAGTCATATCGTACGAAGAATGAAATAATGTTAAAATGGGTACAGGGTACAAAGAGCTTAATGTTATCAGACATTCATTTTTCAGGGTAAGAGAAAAGCTCCAAAGTTAAGCATTATCGGACGAGAAATGAAAGAATTTTCAAATGAGTACAGGACACATAGTGCTTAGTGTTACCAGACATTCATTTTTCAGGGTAAGAGAATCGCTCCAACGTTAAGTCTTATCGGACAAGGAATGAAATTATTTTCAAATGAGTACAGGACATATAGAGCTTAGAGTTACCAGACATCATCTTTCAGAGTAAGAGAAAAGCTCCAACGTTAAGTCTTA
The DNA here is from genome assembly GCA_030765055.1 of Mantis religiosa. Taxonomy (NCBI): domain Eukaryota; kingdom Metazoa; phylum Arthropoda; class Insecta; order Mantodea; family Mantidae; genus Mantis; species Mantis religiosa. The sequence continues at coordinate 416,246,318 of CM060950.1, forward strand.
TCGGACGAGGAATGAAATAATTTTAAAAGGAGTACAGGACACAGAGAGCTTGCAGTTACCAGACATTCATTTTCAGGATAAGAGAAAGGCTCCAACGTTAAGTCCTATTGGACGAGGAATGAAAGAATTTTCAAATGATTACAGGATACATAGAGCTTAGTGTCACCAGACATTCATCTTTCAGTTAAACACAAAGGCTCCATCGCTAAGTCATATCGGAAGAGGAATGAAATAATGTTTAAATGAGTACAGGACACATAGAGCTTAGAGTAAACAGACATTCATCTTTACGGATAAGAGAAAATATCCAACGTAACGTCATATCGGACGAGTAATATAATAATTTTCAAATGAATACAGGATACATAGAGCTCAGTGTTACCAGATATTCATCTTTCAGGACAAGAGAAAAGCTCCAACGCTAAGTCTTATCGGACGAGGAACGAAAAAATGTTCAAATGAGTACAGGACATATAGAGCTTAGTGGTACCACACATTCATCTTTCAGGATGAGAGAAGAGCTCCAACGTTACGCCCTAAATGACGAGGAATGAAATAATGTTCAGATGAGTACAGGACACATAGAGCTTAGAGAAAAGAGACATTCATCTTTCAGGATAAGAGCAAATATCCATAGTTAAGTCATATCGGACGAGAAACAAAATAATGTTCAGATGAGTTCAGGACACATAGAGTTTAGAGTAAACAGACATTCATATTTCAGGATAAGAGCAAATATCCAACGTTAAGTCATATCGGACGAGGAAAAATAATGTTCAAATGAGCACAGGACACATAGAGCTTAGAGTAAACAGACATTCATTTTTAAGTATAAGAAAAGCCTAAAAGGCTATCTCATATCGCACGAGGAATGAAATAATATTTAAATGAGTACAGGACACAGAGAGCTTAGAGTTACCAGACATTCATCTTTCAGGATAAGAGAAAGCCTGCACCGTTCATTCATATCGGGCGAGGAATGAGATAATGCTCACATGAGTACAGGATACATAGAGCTCACAGTTACCAGATATTCATGTTTCAGGAAAACAGAAGCCCTTCAACGTTAAGTCTTATCAGACGGGGAGTGAAATATGTTCACATGAGCGCAGGGTACATACAGCTTACAGTTACCAGATATTCATGTTTCAGGATAACAGAAATTCTGCAGCGTTAATTCATATCGGATGAGGAATGAAATGATGTTCACATGCGTACAGGGTACATAGAGCTTAGAGGTACTAGATATTCATGTTTCAGGCTAAGAGAAAACCACTAAGTTTAATTCATATCGGACCAGAAATGAAACAATGTTCAAATGAGTACAGGACGCAAAGCGCTTAGAGTTACTAGACATTCGTCATTTAGGATAAGAGAAAACCTCCAACGTTAAGTCATATTGTACGAGGAATGAAATAATGTTGAAATGAGTACAGGATACGTAGAGCTTAGAATTACCAAACGTTCATGTTTTAAGGTAAGGGAAAACCTCGATCGTTGTCATATTGCACCAAGTATAATGGAGCTTCATCATAGCATATTACTTTCACTTCGCTGGTGTGTGTGACTATCTGTGTCGATGAATACGTTTGTGTATGTGACAAAGTCTCGGACGTCCGTAAGATAAAGAACGACGATTTTGAAGCGCTTTAAACTACATGGAGCTAGTTCACATATTTCTCTAGCAGTTTTAAAGTAATGTTACTTAGTTTTTTTGAAGCGTTTTTTAAAGACATGAAGCTGGTTCAAAAGTTTCTGTAGCAGGAAAGGTAAATAAATTAATCATGAACCGCTATGACTATTCAATTGAATACGTTACACTTATATAGGTGTTCGCAGACCTCTGTTCCGAAATACTGTTATTCTGATTGGACTATATGTACGTCTATATATGTAAGAATGCTGCCAATTATTATTTCGAGATTTACCTCAAGTCTTACGTAAAGTATTAAGACCATTGTCCTCACGTTTTTATAAGGTTCCTTAATAATTAAGACAAATTTATATATGAAAAGCAATTCAGCTGGCGCGACATCTCTAGCCTCCAACATGTACTTTCTGTTACACCACCCTTCCACTGCGTGTCGCTATGGTCGTACCTACTGACTAAACACGCGGGCATTTGAAATGCAGGTCTGTACCGATTATACTTGTGTGACGTCGCTTTAGGATTAAAATATCTTTTTTCTCTATCACGAGCTTCCATAGTAGTTGGAGCAGGAATTACTTACCAGCCAAAGTACAGGTCAGAGATTGTACTGGACATACATAGTTTAGAAGTTCTAAATCTAAGAGAAAGTGTTTTCCAAAGTATACAATTCCCAATTTAAAGCAATCATCATTTTAATGTAAAGTATCGTATTAACTTTCTCGCATGTAACAAGTCAAGGACAGACAAACGTGTAAGACCATATTCCAAAATCATCGATGATATTGTATAACAATATTTACTAGCGTATTAGGGACAGCACACGAAGTATTTACAAGTGCTCTTTCCATGTAAATTGCTGCTAATACGAAATTATCATTGAGCCACATAGTGACTGGTACGGAACTAAACTATGACAAATCTCTTTCTGAAATGTTTCCGTTACTACTGATGTATTTTCCATACACTGCTGATTGTATATTCTAATTTTGTTTGCGAGAATGTTTGTGTATATAGCAATAATTATATCATACTTAAACTCGAATGTTGATGCTGAATTTTTCAATATTTTGGAATGATTTACTCTCTCTTCATTATTCGAACACATATGTCTCCTGTAAAGAGGTTTTGTGCGATCACATCTTTAACTTACATTCGGAATTGTAAGCTCACAGAAACAATAACACTCCTCATTAATATAGCGCTCATTTGTGTAACTAGAATGATTTAATGTAATCTGTTTTATAAAGCAAAACTTTCCAAAACTTACTTAGTGATACATCAGTTCGTTGTAAACAATGCAAGGGCCCAATCAGACATTCATCTTTCAGGATAAGGGGAAACCTCCAAAGTTATGTCATATCGGACGAGCAATGAAATAATATTTAAATGAGTACAGGACACATATAGCTCAGTGTTACCAGACATTCATCTTTCAGTGTAAGAGAAAATCACCATCGTTAAGTCATATCGCACGAGGAGTGAAATAGGGTTCAAATGAGCACAGGACACATAGAGCTTAAAGTAAACAGACATTGATCTTTCAGTCTAAGAGAAAAGCCCCAGCGTTAAGTCATATCGTACAAAGAATGAAATAATGTTAAAATGGGTACAGGGTACAAAGAGCTTAGTGTTATCAGACATTCATTTTTCAGGGTAAGAGAAAAGCTCCAAAGTTAAGTCTTATCGGACGAGAAATGAAAGAATTTTCAAATGAGTACAGGACACATAGTGCTTAGTGTTACCAGACATTCATTTTTTAGGGTAAGAGAATCGCTCCAACGTTAAGTCTTATCGGACGAGGAATGAAATTATTTTCAAATGGGTACAGGACATATAGAGCTTAGAGTTACCAGACATCATCTTTCAGAGTAAGAGAAAGGCTCCAACGTTAAGTCTTATCGGTCGAGGAATGAAAGAATTTTTAAATGAGTACAGGATACATAGAGCTTAGTGTCACCAGACATTCATCCTTCAGTTAAACACAAAGGCTCCATCGCTAAGTCATATCGGAAGAGGAATGAAATAATGTTTAAATTAGTACAGGACACATAGAGCTTAGAGTAAACAGACATTCATCTTTACGGATAAGAGAAAATATCCAACGTAACGTCATATCGGACGAGGAATATAATAATGTTCAAATGAATACAGGACACATAGAGCTCAGTGTTACCAGATATTCATCTTTCAGTACAAGAGAAAAGCTCCAACGTTAAGTCTTATCGGCCGAGGAATGCAAAAATGTTAAAATGAGTACAGGAAACATAGAGCTTATTGGTACCACACATTCATCTTTCAGGAAGAGAGAAGAGCTCCAACGTTAAGCCCTAAATGACGAGGAATGAAATAATGTTCAGATGAGTACAGGACACACAGAGCCTAGAGAAAAGAGACATTCATCTTTCAGTATAAGAGCAAATATCCAACGTTAAGTCATATCGGACGAGGAACAAAATAATGTTCAGATGAGTTCAGGACACATAGAATTTAGGGTAAACAGACATTCATCTTTCAGGATAAGAGCAAATATCCGACGTTAAGTCATATCGGACGAGGAAAAAATAATGTTCAAATGAGCACAGGACACATAGAGCTTAGAGTAAACAGACATTCATTGTTAAGTATAAGAGAAAACCTAAAAGGCTATCTCATATCTCACGAGGAATGAAATAATATTTAAATGAGTACAGGACACAGAGAGCTTAGAGTTACCGGACATTCATATTTCAGGATAAGAGAAAGCCTCCACCGTTCATTCATATCGGGCGAGGAATGAGATAATGCTCACATGAGTACAGGATACATAGAGCTCACAGTTACCAGATATTCATGTTTCAGGAAAACAGAAGACCTTCAACGTTAAGTCTTATCAGACGGGGAGTGAAATATGTTCACATGAGCGCAGGGTACATACAGCTTACAGTTACCAGATATTCATGTTTCAGGATAACAGAAATTCTGCAGCGTTAATTCATATCGGATGAGGAATGAAATGATGTTCACATGCGTACAGGGTACATAGAGCTTAGAGGTACTAGATATTCATGTTTCAGGCTAAGAGAAAACCACTAAGTTTAATTCATATCGGACCAGAAATGAAACAATGTTCAAATGAGTACAGGACGCAAAGCGCTTAGAGTTACTAGACATTCGTCATTTAGGATAAGAGAAAACCTCCAACGTTAAGTCATATTGTACGAGGAATGAAATAATGTTGAAATGAGTACAGGATACGTAGAGCTTAGAATTACCAGACGTTCATGTTTTAAGGTAAGGGAAAACCTCGATCGTTGTCATATTGCACCAAGTATAATGGAGCTTCATCATAGCATATTACTTTCACTTCGCTGGTGTGTGTGACTATCTGTGTCGATGAATACGTTTGTGTATGTGACAAAGTCTCGGACGTCCGTAAGATAAAGAACGACGATTTTGAAGCGCTTTAAACTACATGGAGCTAGTTCACATATTTCTCTAGCAGTTTTAAAGTAATGTTACTTAGTTTTTTTGAAGCGTTTTTTAAAGACATGAAGCTGGTTCAAAAGTTTCTGTAGCAGGAAAGGTAAATAAATTAATCATGAACCGCTATGACTATTCAATTGAATACGTTACACTTATATAGGTGTTCGCAGACCTCTGTTCCGAAATACTGTTATTCTGATTGGACTATATGTACGTCTATATATGTAAGAATGCTGCCAATTATTATTTCGAGATTTACCTCAAGTCTTACGTAATGTATTAAGACCATTGTCCTCACGTTTTTATAAGGTTCCTTAATAATTAAGACAAATTTATATATGAAAAGCAATTCAGCTGGCGCGACATCTCTAGCCTCCAACATGTACTTTCTGTTACACCACCCTTCCACTGCGTGTCGCTATGGTCGTACCTACTGACTAAACACGCGGGCATTTGAAATGCAGGTCTGTACCGATTATACTTGTGTGACGTCGCTTTAGGATTAAAATATCTTTTTTCTCTATCACGAGCTTCCATAGTAGTTGGAGCAGGAATTACTTACCAGCCAAAGTACAGGTCAGAGATTGTACTGGACATACATAGTTTAGAAGTTCTAAATCTAAGAGAAAGTGTTTTCCAAAGTATACAATTCCCAATTTAAAGCAATCATCATTTTAATGTAAAGTATCGTATTAACTTTCTCGCATGTAACAAGTCAAGGACAGACAAACGTGTAAGACCATATTCCAAAATCATCGATGATATTGTATAACAATATTTACTAGCGTATTAGGGACAGCACACGAAGTATTTACAAGTGCTCTTTCCATGTAAATTGCTGCTAATACGAAATTATCATTGAGCCACATAGTGACTGGTACGGAACTAAACTATGACAAATCTCTTTCTGAAATGTTTCCGTTACTACTGATGTATTTTCCATACACTGCTGATTGTATATTCTAATTTTGTTTGCGAGAATGTTTGTGTATATAGCAATAATTATATCATACTTAAACTCGAATGTTGATGCTGAATTTTTCAATATTTTGGAATGATTTACTCTCTCTTCATTATTCGAACAGATATGTCTCCTGTAAAGAGGTTTTGTGCGATCACATCTTTAACTTACATTCGGAATTGTAAGCTCACAGAAACAATAACACTCCTCATTAATATAGCGCTCATTTGTGTAACTAGAATGATTTAATGTAATCTGTTTTATAAAGCAAAACTTTCCAAAACTTACTTAGTGATACATCAGTTCGTTGTAAACAATGCAAGGGCCCAATCAGACATTCATCTTTCAGGATAAGGGGAAACCTCCAAAGTTATGTCATATCGGACGAGGAATGAAATAATATTTAAATGAGTACAGGACACATATAGCTGAGTGTTACCAGACATTCATCTTTCAGTGTAAGAGAAAATCACCATCGTTAAGTCATATCGCACGAGGAGTGAAATAGGGTTCAAATGAGCACAGGACACATAGAGCTTAAAGTAAACAGACATTGATCTTTCAGTCTAAGAGAAAAGCCCCAGCGTTAAGTCATATCCTACAAAGAATGAAATAATGTTAAACTGGGTACAGGGTACAAAGAGCTTAGTGTTATCAGACATTCATTTTTCAGGGTAAGAGAAAAGCTCCAAAGTTAAGTCTTATCGGACGAGAAATGAAAGAATTTTCAAATGAGTACAGGACACATAGTGCTTAGTGTTACCAGACATTCATTTTTCAGGGTAAGAGAATCGCTCCAAAGTTAAGTCTTATCGGACGAGGAATGAAATTATTTTCAAATGAGTACAGGACATATAGAGCTTAGAGTTACCAGACATCATCTTTCAGAGTAAGAGAAAAGCTCCAACGTTAAGTCTTATCGGACGAGGAATGAAATAATTTTAAAAGGAGTACAGGACACAGAGAGCTTGCAGTTACCAGACATTCATTTTCAGGATAAGGGAAAGGCTCCAACGTTAAGTCCTATTGGACGAGGAATGAAAGAATTTTCAAATGATTACAGGATACATAGAGCTTAGTGTCACCAGACATTCATCTTTCAGTTAAACACAAAGGCTCCATTGCTAAGTCATATCGGAAGAGGAATGAAATAATGTTTAAATGAGTACAGGACACATAGAGCTTAGAGTAAACAGACATTCATCTTTACGGATAAGAGAAAATATCCAACGTAACGTCATATCGGACGAGGAATATAATAATTTTCAAATGAATACAGGATACATAGAGCTCAGTGTTACCAGATATTCATCTTTCAGGACAAGAAAAAAGCTCCAACGTTAAGGCTTATCGGACGAGGAATGAAAAAATGTTCAAATGAGTACAGGACACATAGAGCTTAGTGGTACCACACATTCATCTTTCAGGATGAGAGAAGAGCTCCAACGTTAAGCCCTAAATAACGAGGAATGAAATAATGTTCAGATGAGTACAGGACACATAGAGCTTAGAGAAAAGAGACATTCATCTTTCAGGATAAGAGCAAATATCCAACGTTAAGTCATATCGGACGAGGAACAAAATAATGTTCACATGAGTTCAGGACACAGAGAGCTTAGAGTTACCAGACATTCATCTCTCAGGATAAGAGAAAACCTCCAGCGTTAAGTCATATCGTACGATGAATGAAATAATGTTTAAATGAGTACAGGATACATAGGGCTTAGAATTACCAGACATTCATGTTTTATAGATAAGGGAAAACCTCCATCGTTAAGTCATATTGGACCAAGTTTAATGGAGCTTTATCATAGCATATTACTTTCATTGTACTTGAAGTATAGCTCTGGACACTATATCATGAACTGCTTTAATTATTCACAATAATTAATCAGAAAAACAGCAGATAGGAATGAAAATGGAAATACTAATTGAATACGATAAACTTATATAAGTTTTCGCAGACCTCTGTTGCGAAATACTGTTATTCTGATCGGACTATATATATCTGTAATGATGCTCCCATTTATAACTGACAGATTTCGCTCAAGTCTTACTTAAATGATTAACACCATTGTCCTTACGTTTTTATAAGCTTCCTTAATAATTAAGACAAATTTATATAAGAAAAGCAATTAAAATACAAGTCACCTTTTCGATTTAGATGTTGTTAAGTCAAGTAGTTGCCGTATTAGCCGTTTGGTGGTGCAACTAGTCTGTGCCACCCAAGCTCTTTGACATCAGCTGTTGATACCTTTTAGATTACACATTTAGACATTTTTAGACATTCCTCAGTGTGCTTTCAGAAACTTTATTTGTACTTCACAATGTCTAGGCACTCTTTCATGCCTATTGACAGAGTTTTTGGCAATATTGAGAAGAATGAACGATCAACGGATAAAAGTCTTAGTCCCTTCCACATCGGTAAAACTGATCAAAGATTCACTATAGAAGAAGCCCATTGATGTCTATGTCAAACGTCCACTGACCGATAATGGGGAACATGATGGCACTCCAATTGTTGAAGTTTTTTATTTCAAAAATGCCCTCGGCCAATCCTTGTAAGAAGTATTCTTGAATTCACTTTAATCCGGGGTGTGCTTCCAAAGAGGGTGTTTACCAGAAGTTCATCACACAATGTCTTCCTCACTTTATCATCCCCAGTCTCTTTTGAGGAGAGTGGTGATGTAGCAAGACTTACACAAGTCATGTGACAGTGCGAAAAGCACACCAGATAAGCTTCGGAAGATTCAGAAGGCAAAATATTACGATGTTCGTTCACTACTGGAACATCTCACTCTGCCAGAAGGTATCACAGTTAATGACACAATGACATATGGAAGTGAGGTAGATGTAGTAGAGCTGGAGTGATGTTTTGATGACAATGTTGTATGTCATTTCATGAAGTGCATACTGGATTACTCCACGTTAGAGATATATTGGTGAATGAATGAATGTGTAGTGTTTAACGCCCGCTTTTACTACGTACGGCACCGCAGGCGGTGACACTGTTGATACATGAGATGAAGATGGAGCACCGGTGGAATGAGATGGCGGGGGAAACAGGAGGTCCCGGAGAAAACCCGCCCCAGCGTCGTGTTGTCCACCACAAATCTCACTTTGCCGTCGCCTGGGAGCTAACCCGGGCCGCCTTGGTGAGAGCCAAGCGGTCTAAACACTGAGCCACGGCGCGGTCAATATATTGGTGAGAATAAAGTAATAGTTTATTCATGGCTACATATTATAATATTGTACAATGGAAAAACTCTAACATTAAGAATCAGAAGCTGTTAAGCCAAGTGGTTTAACAACTTTTTATCAATTTTCAGTTAAAAGTTAAGTCCTAATAATAAAATATTCTATCACACATGCTACTTATGTTAGTGAGAAACACTTCAACACAGTACTTTGCACCTCCAAACGGACGCATCACATAAAATTCTTTCATTTTTATTGCCATTTTGGTATTTAAAATTACTTTTGAAGCTTTGAGCAGCTCTCCTGCACAATTTTGAAACAACGACTTAGGAACTTCTGCTTCTGACCGCTTTAATTAAAAAGTAGTTTTAGAAAGAGGTGCTTTGTTGTGTGGATGTATAACTAAACCCGATATACCAAACTTGGATCAACATCTTCTAAGGGTGCGACACTACCCTAGACTACACTTTACGTGTAACATTTTCGATAATTTTGGTTTTCTCAAAATGGCTTCACTGAATTTGTTTTAGGTGTCATTTAACCAAGATAATTCATAACAAATTAAATGTATATCTTGAGTATTCTGGGAATGTCCTCAGAAATCTCCTTCATTCTAGATGACTATTTTTAAACTATGAAAGATAGACAAAGCACAAAAGCACACACACAAATATACATAAACTTTGTTAAAACATAATTTGTGCCAGATGCGTTTTTTGAAGTGAATCACTTCGGAGATATTCCTTCTCTGTTTGAATTTTAAATTACTTACACTTTTCTCAAATAGGAAGTCCTTTTATCCCTTGTGCATGCAAAGAGAACAGAATTTCGTAGACGTCATATAGCAACCAGGTTTAAATTTTTCGACCAGTTGCTCGCCTCTGTAGTTTAAGTGGTACTATCGTGTCTGTCTCACGTTGAAGAGGTACCGAGTTCGAAACTCGGTCAGGATAACTTATGTGGGCAAGTTTTTCTAGGGTTCTCTATTATCTTGAAAGATGAATGTCTGGTAAATCTATACTATAAGTACCCTGTGCTCTTTTGAGCAATAATTTCATTCATCGTCTGATAAGAGTGAACGCTGGAGTATGTATATTAAACAAAACAAAAGAAAGAAAGAAGGAAAGAAAGAAAGAAAGAAAGAAAGAAAGAAAGAAAGAAAGAAAGAAAGAAAGAAAGAAAGAAAGAAAGAAAAGGAAAAGAGCTTAATGTCCACTATATTCTCATGTTCCCCTTGTACCTAAAGGAAAATTAGCAATACGATATTTATCTCGATTATCATTAAGCAGAGCAATAAGACTTTGAAGGTTTTTATAAGGTTAGAGAAAGTCATATGTGTTTAACACATGATTTTTTTTCATAAAAAGAGAAGAGAACTTTAAAACCAACACATAGCGACCTACTCATTAAGATGTGACGTCGTTTCAACTAACGTATCGTGAACCGTAATACTTATGTAAATATAAATTGAAAACTTATCTTAATTACGAGGGCTGTTCAATAAAGAATGATCATAACTTTTTCTGGTCTTCATTTTTCTCACTAAAATTCAATCTTATTATATTCTGTTAGCTTAATGTGAGACAAACACGCCGTAGTAGTTTCATTGTTGGTACTCCTGGTTTCCGCCTGTGAGAGCCAGGCAAGTTCAGACATGTTCAGTATCGCCTACCGCTGCAATGGAGGTAACATGCAGTTAAAGTTGATGTTAGAGGAAGATCCGGGGCTGCTTTCAAACGTAATCACTGCTGATAAAAGTTGGCTACATCACTTTGATCCTGAGAGCAAACAGCAAAGCTCAGTGTGGAAATCTCTTTCATCACCAACCCCCCAAAATAGCAGAAGTGCTTACTTCTGCTGGGAAAGTTATGGTCATCTCATTGTTTGATATTCATGGAATGGTTTATCAGCATGTTGTACCTGCACACACATCAGTAGCTAGATAATACTTCAGGGATGTCCTGAAAACATTGCTAGTCCATATCAGGCGCAAAAGACCATATTTCCGTGAAGCAGGTTGGAAGCTGCATCACGATAATGCGCGGCCGCATATTGTGAATGTTGTTGCTGAATGGCTTGCAAAAATCAACGTGAAGTGCATCCCTCTTCCTCCCTATAGTCCGGATTTAGCCCCATGTGACTTTTTCTACTCCCTAACTTGAAGAAACGCCTTCGTGGGAGGCATTATCCATTATCAGAAGCAGTGGTGAAGTCTGCGGGGGCGATTTTGAAGGATTTCTCAAAAAATGGTTTCCAGCAGGTCTTTGAAGACTGGCAGAAACGCTGGTACATGTGCATCGCATTCAGGGGAGACTATTTTGAGAAGGACTATCAAAATTATGAGGATGAGTAAACGTACATGTCTAAAAGAATTGTTATCATTCTTTATTGAACAGCCCTCGTAATATATTTTTCCGACATACAAGGAATTTTGAAATTCCCTTAAAAACCTGATGATCTGCTATACAGGAATTAAGTTTATGAGCGATTCAAAGAGGAGGCAGAAGTAAGAGGTCACACGCACAACTCCTCTTACCCACAGCTTCTACCACAGCTTGTACCTCTACTTCGGGTTCTTTCATCGGATATCAGAAGTTAAATCTATCAACCATAATTTTGCTATGGTTCTGTCTTGTCATGCCCCTTCAATGACAGCTCAAAAGTACCACAAAATTTGATATAAACAATAACTCTACAGAGTGAATATTTTCCCGTAACTGCTGATTGTGTATGGAGTTAATATAGTTGCAATAGTAGCATCAGCTAATGCATTAAGATCAAGTGGGTTGTTTATATTCTTATTATTTACACCA